>JAACJT020000075.1:18747926-18774557 GCA_009936485.2 Gymnarchus niloticus | reverse complement strand
AAAGCGAAAACACAACCTCACAGTAAATAGATGAAAACGCTGAGAAAAACAAAATAAAATTTAAATTTTATATATATATATATATATATATATATATAATATCAGAACACTGGAAATCATTCTTATGAAATAAATGTCTAATTCCATTTTAGAAGATAATGCAAAAGGATACACTATATGGCAGCTCTGCAATTGGCATATCAGGCTGTAATACAGTATGTCAAGGCACTCTCAACAGAGTAGCGGTAGAAGGACACAAGCAGCTCTGCAGCCAAGTTGGTCTTCCTAAGCGTCCTTAAGAAGTAGAGCTGCTGGTGAGCCTTCTTGACCAGAGCAATGGAGTTGGTTGTCTATGTGAGGTCATCAGAGATGTAGCTTTCCAGAAACTTGTAGTGGAAACCCTTTCTACTTCTTCTCCTCTGATGTTAAGAGGAGAATGGTCCTCTCATTGTCTCCTGAAGTATAGAATTTTTTTTGTTTGTTTTTTTGGTGTTCAATGATAGGTTGTTTACTGTGCACCACTCTACCGATTTACAGATTTCATCTCTCTATGCTTTCTCATCCCCCATTGAGATCAGCCCCACCACTGTTGTGTCGTAAGCAAATTTGAAGATTGTATTTGTGGGATGTGTGGCGACATAGTCATGTGTATAGAGGGAGTATAGGAGGGGACTCAGCACACAGCCTTGACCCTGCTGAGGGTCAGACTTGGTGAAAGTTGGTGTCCAACTCTGTCTGCGGTCTGTTGGTTAAAAAGTCCTTAATCCACATACACAGAGAATTACTGAGACCCAGCTCCAGGAATCTGATGACTAACCTACTGGGGACAATAGTGTTAAATGCTGAGCTACAGTCCACGAACAGCATTCTCACATATGTCCCTCGCTGTTCAGGATAGGTTAGTACTGTGTGGAGACTTACAGCGATAGCATCCTCTGTGGAATGGTTTGGCCTGTAGGCCTACTGATGCTGGTCCAGACTGGGAGGGAGGGTAGATTTAATGTGTTTCAGGATCAGTCTTTCGAAGCACTTTGTTATGATGGGTGTGAGTACCACTGGTCTGTAGTCATTCAAACTTCTAATGTTAGACTGATTGGGCACTGGTATGATGGTGGCCGATTTCAAACAGTTAGGTACCTTAGCCTGTGCTAGCTACAGGTTGAAAATGTTCATAAACACCTCCACCAGTTGGTAGGCATGGTCTTAGAGCACTCTGCCTGGAATGTCATCAGGCCCTGCAGCCTTATTAACATTGACCGTCCTGAAGAATCGCCTTACCTCCTGTGTCTGTATATTAAGTATGTGGTTGGTGGGGACTGATGGAGGTGAAGGTGTACCATGTAACTCTTTTATCTCAAAGCAGCCGAAGTAGCAGTTCAGCTCCTTTGCCAACGAGGCATTATTGTCTGTGGGTGGGTCTTTATTGGTCTTGTAATTTGTGAGGTGCTGAATGCCCTGCCACACCCTTGCCGGGTCTTCATTGGTGAAATTATCCTCAATCCTTTTCTTATATGCAGCCTCGGCTCTTTTGATACCTCTCTTTAGTTTTTTTTCCGGCAGTACTATACCACACCTTGTCCCTGGATCTGAAGACTGCTTCCTTCAGCAGATTCTGCACTTTTTTGTGTCATCCATGGTTTTCTGTTTGTGAAAACACTGATGCTTCTGTCAGTAGTGACATTTTCAATGCAAGTCTTGATGTAGCAGAGAACAGTTGAGGTGTATACATCCACATCCTGATCCGAGAACAGGTCCCAGTTGGTACGTTGGAAACAGTCCTGCAGTTGTAGAGATGCACCTTTAAGCCAGGTTTTAACAATTTTTGTGTTGGTTTTCACTCTCTTAATAAGATGACGATAGGCTGGGGTTAAAAAGAGTGATAGATGATGTCCAAGATGTGAGAGGGGTGAGGCTCTGTATCCTTTACTGATGTTAGAGTAGACACAGTCCAACATATTTTCTCCCCTGCAACAATGAGGACCACATCAGGATATGCTCTCTGTTGTTTGTTTATAGCCGTTAGCATGTAGCCTAGTGCTGAGTTAGCATTGGCGTCTGGTGAAATATATATCACAACAGAACACTCCGACAGCAGGTAGAATGGTCTACATTTTAATGCCAGAAATTCCAAATCGGGTGAGCAGTGCTTGTCTATGATAGCAGTGTTTGTGCACCAGTGTTTGTTAACATAAGAACACAGTCCACCTCCACGGCTCTTAATGGAATCTTTGTTGCAGTCGCTGCACTGGGTTGTGTATCCTGCTAGCTCAATAGCTGTGTCCGGAACTCCCGAGTTGAGCCAAGTTTCCGTAATAATCATCATGCAACTGTCCCGAATTGGTATTCGAGATGTGGCTTAACATTCGAGGCTTAACATTAGCTCATCTATCTTGTTGGGAAGCGACCTGGCATTGACAATGAAGAGACTGGGCAGCGATGGTTTTTGAGGGGCTCTCCTTAGCCTCGCTCAGATTCCAGCCCAGCATCCTCGCTTCTGCTTCCTGTCTCTTCGCCGTCTTTGTCACCTTTGGCTTGGCATTGTGATCCATAGAGGCCCCGGTGCTCTCACTATCTCCGCTGGTATCTCCTGAGTGAGCTGAAAGGTGCTTGTGATGGAAATTTTCCTTACTGTTCCTATGTGAATCAATTCTTCTCTTCTGTAGAGAATGATCGATGCCTTAATGTTAGAAAGACAGCAGCATTCATTTGAAAAACAGCAACATCGTTGGGAGCCCTGAGCTGCTGTGTCTGTACGCGCCGCCGCCATCTTTTTAGCTCACCCTTGATTAAATTCAATTCATTTTATCGTTAAAAAACATTCCATATGCACTGTGGAGAAAAGTGGGGGGGAGTTTTTGCTCTTCAATAAATCACAAGATCACTTGACAACTGTGTGTTGTGTTTACTCAGGCTGTCTTTTGTCTTATGCTAATTATGTTTGCCAATCAGAAGCAATTAAGTGTTGTTGTGAATTTCAATGTGGCACCACCACACGAGGCCACCTTTCCATCAGGTCAGTATTTTTGAACTCCTGTTACTTTAAGAAGGTTTCACATCACGATCACTTGTAGTTAACCAGGGCAAAAATTTGGTAATTAGCCAAGCCCAAAAGTATGTGATAATTAATTGGTGCCCACTTACATATAGTGCCTATAGAACTTTGTCATTTTGATTGTAGTACTGCTGCCTCACACCTGTGAATTTGGGGGCCTCTGTATATGTGCAGTTTGTATGTTGTCACTGTGTCATGTGGCTTTCCTCTGGGCCTAGAGAATGTGGATGTATGTGTGAATATGTACCCTATTTAGGGAGTGGCCTGTCCTACCTAGGGTATCTAGAGTGTGCCATATCCTATTGAGGGCGTGGCCTGCCCTGTGTTAAATTCCCAAAATGAGTCTGGCTCTGTACTGCTCAAGTGGTTATGGATGGAAACTGCATTTTTTTTCCTTTGATCCAGTTCAAAGTCTGAATTACTTCCTCCATTACAGATCAAGCTGTGTTTGCCTGTAGTAACCTGAGCAATACCCCAGGTGTGACAACTTGTTTCGGCTGCCACAATATAGTTACGACTCGTGTCACCTACAAGTCCGGAGCCTTTTCTTTCCTGATGTGTTTCATCTTTATCATATTTGGGTACGTTTCCTCCATTATATGATTTAGCATTAATCACACTACTGCAAATTACTAGATGTATATTTTTAATCAATTATATAAATATCCAACTTGATTAACAAATTAAATGCAAACTATGCATTTTGCTTAACATTCTACCATTTTAAAAAAAAGGTATGTGTTTTCTTTTAAATGGTCTGCTACAGTCATGTCAGTTGCTAAGGGGCTTTCAACCGTATTTAAACCAGAGACCAGGCAACTAAGGAAACCATTGGGGGGGTTAAAGAGGGTCTTCACTGAAAACAGCTGCCTAAACTTCAGGTTGAAAACTCCCTGCATTCACTGAACAGATTGATTTAATTATTTTAGGAGCTGATCAGGGTCATTAAGACAGAAATGTGGGTACTGAACTGAACCTATTTCTTTCAGACTCATCTGTGGATGCTGCCTCATCCCATTCTTTATGAATACCTTTCAGGATGCCTACCACAGCTGTCCAGTGTGCAACAGACCTCTGCATGTACACAAAATAATGTGAATCCTCTAGCTCAGGATGGGTCTGTCTTTGGTAATTAGGAGAGTGCTGAATAAACAATGCTAGAGAACTGTTTTCCTAACTTATACACATTTTTGCTGTAAGGTATATCTGTGTGTGTATTTTTAATACAATTGGGGTTTTGCTAAAAAGGTATATCTCTCAACAATATCTGAGTCATCACTCAATATTCTTTTCCTTCACACAGCCTGACTTAACCCGACTAAATAAACATTAAAATAGTATTTCCACTATATTTTACCTTAAACTCCAAAAAAAGATGATCAGACAGGGACATAACATTTAAATGAATTTGTTAAATAAAATAAAATTTTGAATCATCCAAAATCATACGTTTCTTTTTTTATTGTATTCTTTCAAATAAATAACTTTACCAGTTTGATTGTATTAGTTTACTACACCTGTTTTTTTTTTTTTTTTTTTCCCATTTCTACTCATTGTCAGTAAGAAAAATAATTAATATTCTGTAGACATGTTTTGTGAAAATATATTAACAGTGGTTCTTACATGACAGAATTAAAAACAGTGCAGGTCAAACTTAGAAGTGAGAGTGACTATTAATAGGTCAGGTAGTTTGTAACTTGCTTTCTAATAGCAAAGGAATGCACAAGGTCAGGGGTTCAAGTCCCACTACTGCTTTGTGTTTGGAGTTGCCATATTCTCCTGGTGTCCCTTGGGTATTTTGGTTTCCCCCCACAGTTCAAACACATACAGTAAAGGTCAGCTTTACATTGCTCGTTGGGTGTCTTACAACAGACTGGTATACCAGCCTTAGCTACTATGTTGTAGCAAAGAGGCTCAGGTCTACTGGTGACCTCCACCAGGATAAATGCTTAGAAAGTAGATGGGTTCTAATGTGAATATATACTGATCCCATAAAAGGGAATATGAATAATACTCACCTTAACCATATAAAACTCTCACCATCAAAACGTATACAATACTCTCTTCTACAAAGAAACCTTGCTTAATGTTTTTCTTACTGATAAGTACTTGTACAAAAATAAAGGAACATGAGAAAAAAAAAACCGACAATCATCTAAAGAGTCACCTTGTTCGGTTCAAACAAAACCTCCAGTGGTAAAAAGTCCATTACCAAAGTACACAGCATTATCAATTACAACCTCTGTGTCCCCACGTGGTAAGTGAACAATCACAGAAAAACACGTCCTTTCATTTTTTTATGGTGATAGCCACCCAGATCTCCAGTCTTTTTGCAATACACTTGCAATGGAGGTACTACGTGTCTGTCTGCTGATTGTGGCCTCAGTCTGTGTCGCTTTTGCTGAAACTCAGACGGAAGACGCCAAGCTGAAGAAAACCACAAGAAGACCCATAAATGAGGAAAAGGGCGTCTTGGTTCTAAAGAAAGGAAACTTTGACCAGGCACTCAAACAACACAAGCAGCTGCTTGTCAATTTCTGTGAGTACGTGCGATGTCATAAAATCTTATCTTGTATCATTTTCATTATTTAAACTTTATTATTCCTTGAATTTACACAATGCCCAAGAATGAGAAAGAACAGATATAGTCGACGGCCATTTTTGTGAGCCTGTACTCTGTAAGGGGATTTATGGTAGAAAAAGTTAGTGTCTTGAAATGTTCAGAAAATGTTTTCGTCAGGTCTGTAACAAGATGATTAACAGAGATATAACCAATTATGTTTTGCATTTGGTAAGCCCAGGCAGAAGACATTGATAAATGTTACCATGCTAATACATCAAAGAGCTAATATGCATCCCAATGAATAACAAACAAGAAAAAGAGACGTGAGTACAGCCAGCATAAATATATCACTTCTAAAATGTCATAAGAAACTAAACAATAATAATTGAAAATGACAACCATTCCGGTTATTTTAAACCCAGTAGACAGATATACTTATTTATCCAAACTGGCTGTTTTGTGATGATACTCAGAAGCTCCAGCGTCAGTGAACAAGATATGGCTTTATTACAACTGTTCAGGTGAACACCATGCACATGAACTCATCCGCTCTCGGGCTCTTCTTCGTCTACCTAAGCCAGGCATTTGTTCAACCCTTTACTGATAGAGTGCCATCTATTGGCACTACTGCGTTATAACATCTCCTTTTACATATAACTGAAGCTTGACCCTTTGACCAATGTAGCTATGTTCTTACCACAGACGTTACAACTCTTGAGAGGGAGAGTGAGAGAACAGCTAAGTCCTATAAAACAAAAATATATTTACTCAAATTACTCAACATTCCTCTCACCCTTGTGTGTTTTTTTTTTTTTTTTTAAGCAACATAATCTTTGGAGCATCTCGCTAGCGATTGGATGTTTGGTCTTGTTCTGGTGTGTTGTAGGGGTGGGTTGGTAGGTGGAATGGCTGCATCTCCAGCTGAAAGGTGTCTAGTGCTTGCTGGGACGCCCGAGACATCTCCAGCATCCCAGTTGTCTTCATCCAGGCTTGGCTGGTGTTCATCAGGAGTTATTTTGAGGTGTTCCAGCACTGGTGGCACAGCTGTTGATGAAGTTTTCAATGTCATCAGCAACACCTGGCCAAAAAACTGCTTCGCAAGCCTTTCTGTGGCTTGCTTTGATACCAGAACACCCACTATGAATATTTTTTAGAAAGATGGGGCGTAATGCTCCAGGAATAACGACCCACTGTTCTTTGAAGGTCAGGCCACTGTCTATTGTAAGTTCCTCTTTGTATGTCCAGAATGAATGAGGGAAGGGCTGATAGCTTGTCTGTGTTCTGGCTAGCCTCGTCTGATGTGGGCGCATAGTGCCTGAGCCGCTGGGTCTTGGGCTGAATGTGTCTTAATAATCTCCAGTGTCTTCGTGATTATGTTGTTGCTGCTGCTGTGGTTTACATCTTCTAAGTCTGTTGAGGTTAGACCCAAGGCATACACTGATGATGGTGCTTGCATTTGTGAGTGTTCTGGGCAAGAAGTCAGCTAACTGTATTTCTCTGCCCGGTCTGTATATGGGGTGTAGCTGGTGCCATTACAGACTAAGCAACAACCGTTGTAGTCTCTACAGCACCATGAGCAATGATTTTTTGAAAATTGTTACGAGGGGCTTGTGATCACTGTGAACGGTTATATGGTCTCTGCCATGCAGGTACTGATCAAATTTGTGACATCCAGAAGCAGTAGCAAGGCATTCTTTCTCAATTTGCGCATACCTCTGCTCAGTTGGAGTCAGCGTTCTAGAGACAAAGGCTACAGGTTGACCATTTTGAAGGAAGGCTGCTCCAAGGCTTGTCTCAATAGTATTGTACTGGAGAGTGACTTCTTCATGGAGGTCGTAGTATCTGAAGACAGGGTGGCGTGTAGCTAGATCCTTGATATTACGCAAGGCTGCATTGTGCTGTGGAAGCCAAGCCCATGCAATATTCTTGTCAGTCAGGTGCCTGAGTGGCTCACACACATCTGATAGCTGGGCAAGAATTTAGAGAGATAGATGACAAACCCAAGCAGCTGCTGGAGAGACTTCACATCACATGGTGTTTCCATATTCTAAATGTTGGCTATTTTGTCTGGGTCAGGGCATAATCCCTCTGTGGTGAGTAGATGTCCCATGTACGTATGCCACACTGGGAAGCTTCAGCCTGAGTGTTCTTTTATTTAACTCTAAATTGACTGTCCTAGCCCTTTGTAGGAGGGCTGATAAGTTTTTGTCATGATCAGCTATCACTTCCTCTGTAGTGTCTCCACACCCATAAATAAGAATGTTGTCAGCTATCACAGTTACACCTCTGAGCCCCTGTAATGCTTCAATGCTGTCTCACCTGATAGTCTTCGGCTGCTGGCTTGATCCCGAATGGCATTCTGAGCTATATGTAGCAGCCTAGAGGTATCCCGAATGTGGTGAGATAGCTGCTTGCCTTATCCAACTTTATTTGCCAGTAACCATCTTTTGCATCTTGGACTGAAAATGCATTTGCTTTCGCTAGTCCAGGTAAGATCTCCTCTATTGTTAGCATCTGATAATGCAATCTGAGGAGAGCCTCGTTTAATGCACTGGGGTCAAGTTTTCTTTACGTCCGGTTGTACTGGACTCAATGTATGTTAGAAAAGTGGTAACTGCCAGCCCTGACATTATCTACATAAGTGTATGACATCCTGAAGAAGACACTTCAGGGTACAGTGATGATATTGCCCTATGTATCCCTCAGATGCACCTCTTTCAGGGGATTCTCATCGCCTGTCATTGGAATTCACCCAGGCTGCAGCTCAACTCAAGACAGAGGCCTCAAAAGTGCACTTGGGGGCAGTTGACGTCTCAAAGGAGAAAGAGCTTGTAAAAGAGCTTAATGTGACTGGGTTTCCATCACTGTGGTTTTACAGATCAGGTGACAAATTTAATCCAGTTCCCTGCCCAGGTAAATACATGGAGAATGTGACATCTTGCCGTCCTTGCTCTCTCATCGTGGTGGCTCTAACATGGCTTCCTGTCATCTTCTGCCCCCATCTCAGTTTTACGAACTGCTGACCATATCATCACATGGCTAAAGAGGAAGACAGGCCAGAGTGCTGAACTGATCAAAAACATCTCTCAAGCTGAGAGCTTTCTTTTAGCTGAAGACCTTGTGGTGGTTGGCTTTTTCAAGGTGTTTTTTCAACCTACGGATCCTGCCAATTACTACTCAGAGTGGGACACTGCAATTTCCATTACGTTCTATGAAATGGGTGCAACATCTGCTGAAACTTGTTTGTGAATGTACCATATCTCACACACACAATGTTACATGTACATTCATTCTTTTAAGTTTTCAAAGTTTTTTTTTTTTAAGCTCTCTATGATTTGTTTATCAAAACAGGAACTTGACAAAGGAAAAGTGGAGGTATTTTATGATGCTGCTACTGACATACCCAGTCTACAGTTTGGAGTGACAAAAAGCAAGCACCTGTTTGCTAAGTATGAGATTGTAAATGAGACAATAGCACTCTTTAAAAAGGTAAGTGTGGGAAGCAGTTCTAGGAACCAAATTTATAAATGAATAAAGGTCTTCTGTGATCATGGCAATGACTAGGCTATGGCAGTGCTTCAAAAATAAAAGTCTGACATCAGAAGAAAAAATCTTTTTTTTTTTTTAATCACACACTCATTGACCTGATATCAGGTCTCTCGACCCACTTTTGGGTCGCGACCCACCAGCTGGCATGTTCCTTTGTGTTAGCGCTGGTCCTCAGACTTAAAGTGTACGAGAGGTGCTGACAGCAAATGAGTAATACTGACAAAAATACCATGCTGGTGTTTCTGAAAATTCCCCCCGGGAGAATTTCCTCACCTCTCCCTAGTTTGCCTTACATATATTTATCCCTTATCTAATTTTATTTAGGTTGAATGCTTTGATATTGCTCATATTATTTTTAATGCACTCTTCTGCTTCAGTCCAAAAAATCAGAAGAGTATGAAATCTCCAGTGATACATCGAAAGAGGATCTTGTGCAATTTGTTAGAATGCATGAAATGGATCTAGTGACAGAGTACAATGGAACGGTATGTATGCATTGCGTGCTACCATGCGGATAGAACAGCTTTTCAACTGGCTCCATATTAATTTGTTCTTCTGACTGAATTATTCTCTTCATGACCATGTCAATGCTAGACATCCGCAAGAATATTGAGCTCTGCAATCACCAATCATGCTATACTGTTTGCAAGCAAAAATGAAGAAGGTTTCGAAGAAATCTATACGGCTTTTGAAAGAGCTGCCGCTGAATTCAAGGGAAAGGTATTTCATTTTTTCATGAATTTAAAAATTAAAGAGTCAGTTCAATCTTGAATTGAAATTCAGTTCCATAGTTTGATTTCAGATTACAAGTATATGCAGAAATGACAATGGAGACCCATGTTTGCTATAAATAAAGCAGTAGTTCAAAAGAACAGTTTAGAAGGTGATAAAGTTTTGAAAATATAGATAATGATGCACATTTTCTTGTATTATGCGGCTGTAGATACAAATTGTTTCATAGTCTCCTTAAATGCTACACTTCCCCAGGTCTTATTTGTGTTGATTAATACAAATGAGCACAGGAATGGACGCGTTCTGGAATATTTCCGTGTCCGTTACATGGAGACACCAATGGTTAGAATTGTGAACTTGACTGACAGCGTACAGTACCAAATGCAGTCGGAGGACATAACTACAGAAAATGTTAATGCCCACTGCCTGCAGTATTTGGATGGGAAAGCAAAGGTGCCATACAATTTTTCATGACTTTTCAATTGAATTAGTTTAATAAGATTTTCAGAATTCATAATAGTTGTATTACCTTCAGCCCAAGTTACAAAGTGAGCCGATTCCTAACAACTGGGACAAGAAGCCTGTTAAAGAACTTGTTGGCATGAACTTTGAGAAGGTTGCCTTCAACGAGGACAAGAATGTGTTTGTAATGTTCTGTACGTATTTCCGATCAATATTATTATTTCTTGTGCATTCTCTTTTGATTTCATATATACTGTAGAACCACATAACCAAAAAAAAATATTTTTTGCATTGTCGTATTTGCTGATACATGTAGTAACAAAATCAACTCGGAATATCAATGCCTATAAAAACATCCATCCATCAATCATTCACCTGCTTTTTCCCTAAAGGGTTGCAGGTCTATGAAGATATGTTATTATAATATAAAATGGAAAAGTGTGAAAGGCAATGGCTGTATGTTAACGCTGACATCATTACTCTTTTATCCATCTACACTACACATGTACAGATGCTCCCTGGTGTAAAGAATGTCAGGCATATTTTTCACTATGGGAGAAGCTTGGGAAGGTGTATGACAAGCATGAGAATGTGGTCATCGGCAGAATAGACAGCACAGCCAATGACATCAACATCATCCTTCAGGAACGTAACCCTTCCTTCAAATTTTTTCCTGCTGTGCTGTCAGAGAAGGTGAGTCATGTTCATTTCTTGTATACTTCCAGTCCAATCTCTGTATGCAATCCATCCGTTGAGATGTGACTATTGTCTAAGAGTAACAGACAATATGTTAATGCAATAATGTAAATTCCCTGCACAGTATTTACAAAACGAAAACTTCATTTACACATTGAGTACAATGTTATTGTAAAAGATTCTAGATTTGATTTTCTTTCATAAATTTTGAAGGTGGTTTCATACTCTGGAGAGAGGACTTTGGAAGAATTTATTAACTTTGTGGAGGAACAGATAGAATTAGCCAAAGATTTAAAGGCAAAGGTAGGTCATAAAATATCTAATTTTCCTTCAAGTGTCTGTGTTTAGATGCTGAAAGCTTAATTAAATATATAAACGTGACGTATGGTTGTATCTTTTCATGTTACATACAGTCCCCTCCAAAAGTATTGGAACAGTAAGGCCAATTAATTTGTTTTTACTGTGCGCTGAAGACATTTGTGTGTGAGATCAAAAGATGAATATGAGAAGAGAGATCAGAGTTTCAGTTTTTATTCCCTGGTATTTATATCTAGATATGTTAAACAACATAGAATATAGCACATTTTGTATCAAACCACCCAGTTTTTCAAGTGAGCAAAAGTTTTGCAACATGACAACCTGACAAGTGTTTTTTGTTACCCAGGTGTGTCATATAAGATTGATTGTTTAATCAAGTATCCCTGGATATCTACTCTCAGTTTAAGCTTTGTCTTTCACCTGTGAAGACTGCATTTGTAGTTACGAAGGGTAGACCAACATGAAGACCAGAGAGCTGTCTATGGGAGAAAAGCATGCCATTCTGAAGTTGAGAAAGGGGGAGAAATCCATTGGAGATATTTCAGAAACATTGGGCATGGCCAGTAGCACAATTTGGAATGTCCTGAAAAAGAAGAGAATCGCTGGTGCTAGTCCAATACTTTTGGAGGGGATTGTATTACCGGCTACTACCCTTATGCACAAATATATTTCTTTATATCTTTCTATAAAGAAAATGCGATACATTTGTTTGTTATTTTTCTTGCAGGAAGAAACAGAGAGAGAAAAATATATCAAAGAACAAAAGTTAAAGGAAAGGACAAAAGTAGAACTCTAGCTTGGCGATGTTAATAAAGTGAGGATTTTCTTCAATCGATCCGGAGACTTCAAAACATACTACTGGAATGTCAGCATGACAGGCCACCCTTTTAAAAATGCAGTCTGGCAACTTCACTGTGAATTCTATCCATGTTTTGGTAAACAGATCAGCTTACGTGTCAGATGAAACTTGCTTCCTCTGATAGCATCAGTTCCAGCCTGGTCTCCTCCATCTACAGCCAACTTCATGAGAACAATAAGTTGAAAAAAGCAAATGTTCTCTTTTAATCTTAATAATGATGACATGCTAATAAGTGCAGACTATGCTGATAATTGTTGAATAGCTGAAATAAAAAAGCAATGAACTGCATCGTTTAGAAAGACATTTTCTTTGACAATGGTTGCCCTTTAAAGATGATTAACTTAAAATAAATTCTTTGTAATGAATGGTTACCCTCTATGATTAATAAATCATGTTAAAACAACGTTGGCTTAATGGCACTGAATAGTATTGCATTGGACAACTGTTTTAAATTTGACCTTATTCATTTTTATTAAATTAAAAAAGCACTAATTTACTTTTATGTGTAATCCATTGAGCTAGCTAAGAATGCAGTGATCATTTATGGAGATTTGTATGTTCTGTTAATGATAGTTCTTAACTATGAGCTTTATTCAAAAGAGACTCAAGTAAAATTAACGTGCCTCAAATTTCTGCTGACAGGAACAGGCGTAGATCAAATTTCACATGTAGCTGAAACTGTACATTACAATTTGGGGAGTTTAGGATATGAAATTTCTATGCGGAGAAACTACTCGACGCACGTTAGTATGGAATGAAGGAAATGTTGTTTGATGTCAGAGATGTTTCAAGAAACATTTTTACTGGCAAATATATCAGTGGATGATGACTGTAATGGGGGGGGGGGGGCTTGATAGGAGTAACATAATTAACATAATGCATGAATATGTAATCTCACATTTTTGGTGCGTATTGTTGTGATAGAAAAAAGATACTGACCAACACTGCATTTCTATTCTGTCTGACATCAGTGTGATCCTGAATTTGATAAGTAGTTATAAACAGGTGATGGACTGTGGCTAGGGGTATAATGTGTTAAACTAACAACGAAAATGATGCAAAACACCATGACATATGTAGAGTAACATTTACACTGTGCGTACAAGGACATATCTAAAAAGCTATTGAGATGTTACCGTATTTCTGCTCACCTGGTGACTCATACTAGATTATCCAACAATCAAAAAATGTCACCCAGTGTACATTGAGCCAAACTTGAGGAAAAGGGGTGGAGTTTTTAAAAGAATGGTGTCTACACCTCACTGAGTGCTGGCATTGGGTTGTGTTACTGTGACTTCAGGCAAGACTGGTAAGAACTGCTTTTTTAACTATCATGATTGGTTAGAGTCTACAATCAAAACAAAATGGATTTTTACTAAATAGTTTGGTTTTTTTTTACAACTATTTGACCGTTCCCTGCAGGTTGTCCAAAATGTAGTTGTACTCATATGGTTTACTGCTATTTTAATAGATTATAGGTTATGCTAGACACTGAAAATACAGGTTGTGTTTATATTGTGTTTTTGAATGTATTACATTTCAGTTTACCTTTCATGGTATGCAAAAGTAATCTTTGTAAACCATATAGTACTACATATAATTGAGATCAAGTAGATACATAACATTATATCGATTCAAATTCTGTGGATATTAAATAGAATGAAAATTATAAGTCTGATAAAATGTAATATTAAGTGATCCCACATACGTAAAGTAAAAAAAATGTGTGTAGTATATTAATACTTTTTCAAATAATAAATTTTAAAATTTGTATTTTTTTTTCCCATTCTACTTTGTGCCAGTAGGGAGCATAGTAATTAAGGATGTGTCCCTGGAGGCACATTGTGTCAAGTGACCTGAATTACTCCACTTAATTTTAATAACAAATAAAAGAGAAGCCAGAAGTAAAATAACTTTTTAAACTCGTGTGTGTGTATGATAGTACAAGGTGCAAAATTTAATACCTGATTTTATAGATATATTATTTTGGCCATTATTTTCACCTAGATTTAAGAAATATGCTGAATATAGCAACCCAAGTTATATACTTGACTGATGTTCAATGGCTTACAGTTTCGAACCACAACCTACAATGCATATCTGAGCAATATCCTGTTTGATTTTTACATTTTGAGCCCCTGCTAATTATTATTAACAGCATTTTAATATATAACAGAGTGCTACAGTTTTGAGTCAGAGTTACCAGAGATAGGCCATTGTTGGTTCATATATTTAAATTTAAAATTAAGTACATTTTAATCAAACTTTATTCATAATGCTTTGAAGGAGGCACACTAATTGATATGGTATTTCAGAAGTAAACTCAATTAATAATTAATCAATTGTTCACCAGGCACCAAAGTAGACTTCTTAACTCTCTTTTGTGTGATATAGTTGGCAAAGGAGCAGTTAAAGAGAGTGAGGAGGTTTATATTCACAAAAGTATTCATTATAAATCTTTTTTGAACGTATCTTTATAGAATTCCATATTTGTAGTATTGACCCACTGTTACCTCTCACTTGAATTTTTAAAAAAGTTACTTAGTAATCAGAAAGCCAGTTTTTAATTTGTTTGTTTTCTTGAGATTATGAAATGACGTACTAGTAATGGTCATGTGTACAGTAGAAAAGCCGTTTAACTCGTCTCAGGCACATACCTTTTCAGATCTTGTCATAATTACGCAACTTTAACTCGGATGGACGTGTCATAAAGGAACGATGGTCTGTCCAGTGTTAAGTTCGATTGTCACTTTTGTTTTATTTAGAAAATGAGTAAAGCTCATGACATTGAGGATGACCCTCCTCCGCCTGCTATTATACCAGGTAGGATATTATATGTGCGTGTATCATATCATTCATTTTTTGATAATCATCTCGTGTTTTTTTTTTTTTTCCATCCATTTAAATAGGAAACTATATATCCATCTAAAGGCTGCAATGCAATTTTATTTTGCACTATATATATATACCTGTACTTTTATTTTGGATCAGAACCAGTTTGATGCATATGTTTTTATGATTTCTTGATGACATTTGGCATGCTATGGTCACATTTACAGATGTTTAAAGGTCTATATGTCAACCTCTATCAATTTAGGGTTTGGCACATGTTGCCTTCGTTTGAGAGTATAAATGTGTGACTAATAAATTATTTGTAATTCAAGATGCTGACGGTACAGACAGTGTGATGATTTACCATCTACACACACCCTTCAAAGTAACATCAAGCCCAAGATTAAACTCGGTTTACAAATCTCATTTAAAAGATGATGGTAAGCCAAGTCTTTCATGAGCTAGTAGAATGCGGCCACTTTCACTTGTCCTTAACCCCAAGTAAATGACACAATGTTTCATAGAAAAATATCAAATGAATTCTTACCAACATTAACTCACTATTTTGGAAGTTTCTTGTAAGGTTATTATCGTTAATACTTGGGTTTAAACAAGGTTAGACTCTGCAGTCTTGGACAATGATATTGAACAAGGTGACCTTTGTTTTGTTTCAGCCAAAACGGATTCTGAACCGATGAAACAGTTTGTCAGCTGTGAAACGGACCTTGGACGTTCTCCCGGACAAATGACTTGCTTTTCTTGTCGGCAGCAGGTCATGACCAACGTCACCTACAAAATTGGTGTCTTTGCTTGGCTTATGTGCTTGGTCTTCATTTTATGTGGGTAAGGATTGTAATTACTTAACTAAAATCCAGATTTTTCTCTCTCCTCCTGATACATGAAAATAAAATGTTTTTTTTTTTTTCTTCAGGCTTGTGATTGGCTGCTGCCTAATTCCATTTTTCATCAAAAAGTTCAAAGATGTCTATCACTCCTGTCCGAGATGTCATCGGATTCTTCACGTTAATAAGAACTGCTAAACCAGCTCTCCAGATATGGAAAGCTAGCTTCCATGCTTCTAATACCTTCATCCCTTCTTAGATCTAAGGATGGACCTTTTCAATGCCCCATATTTATGTGTTTATATCCATTAAGTTTAAGATATTACATACTAATTAAATGGCTTAGGTCTATTGGCTAATTTTAACTGTTTAAGGCACAAAATATTACTTCTACTTTTGCCAAATAGTCCATGAAGGACTATTTGAAATTAATTTCATATTAATATATGATAGCTATAGACATTTCCAACAACCAGGTGATCATTCACATCTAAATTTGTTCAGATATAACCAGAAAAAGATGTGCAGTTTGGGAGAAAGGCGTTGAATAATGATATCTTATTTTTATTACATTCCTTCTTACCTTTATGAGTAGCTATCAACTATAATCAGCATCATTTTTAATCTAGTCAATTTTTTACATTCCTCCTAATGGCAATTCATTATTTCAGATGTTTTTCATGCATTTCTGTTTTTTTTTTTCTCAGTCAATTACCTCCACAATAAATAAATAATAACAAAGAAAAAAGGAAAATAGTTCAAATCTGCAGCCTCCAATTCCAGTATATAATTTTTCATACAGCATTTTTGAAAGCCTGCTTCGATTCATTTCTATTCATGTATCGCTGTTTTAATATGAAGAATTGTCGCAAAGTACTTTATACATAGGTCCCCAGAATGTAAGCCAAGGGTGACAGTGGCAAGGAAATACTCCCTCAGAGTAAGGATGAAATTTTGGCTGAATCCAGAATCAAATGTATCAGATTCTTGAGTGATTGCTGATTCAGTTTCTTCCAGTGATCAAGCTGTACAGATTGACTGTACTCTTAATGCATTAAGAATTCTCTCATAACGACTCAACATATTTGCAAATAATTAGCTTTCTCGATATGTTGATGTAATTAATGCACTGGCTAACACCTGCAATTGTATTCCTTTTTTCAATCTTAACATCCTATGAATTCACTCTTAAGAATTTACATTTTCAATTTCTTAAGCACAAAAGGAAAGGCAACACTGACTGAGGCCCGGTGGGAAACTTACTTCCACCAACTTTCACAGCATCACTGCATACCAAGAGAGCAAAAGGTGCTCCTGCTCACATACACACTGACATTCCTTTAAGGGTAAGTGCACAGGGAATGCTAGCAAGCTGAGGGTCAGTTGATTAATTCACAATACGGCCAAAAATGACATTGTGATAACGTGCACACACTTGCATCTATCTTGGACGTGCTGGACAGTGATGCAGTCACTGCACAGAAGTTTAGTAGTGTCAGGTACATCAGACCCAGAAGCAAATCCAGGAGGTAGCAATCTGACATAATTAAAGTGGTTACATAATGAAGTCCTTTACACTTATTAATGTGTATGAGTATTACACAGATAGATGCACTGAAAGTAGCAAAGGGCAAAAGAAATCCATCTAATGCATGTTTCTACACTGCAAATTTTGTAGCGTTAAAGTTATATTTTTTCAGTGTTAAATGTTTCGTGTCAATAGGTGTTGATTCTGGAATTATTTTGTTATAAATATATTCTCACAAGTGAATAATACTTCCTGCATGCGTTGTATGGGCGTGTCATGCGCCAAGTCTCCCCTAGTTTGGGTTTAATTTCCTGTGCATTATACTTGGGAGGGTGGGGGTATCCCAAACTAACCAATCAAGGCTTGCGCTAAATGATTCTTCAAAACCCATGGCGGGTGGGAGTATTGAAATACATTTATTGGTTCTGGTAGGACAGGATGAAAAAATAGGGTGTATATTTGAAGATTGTATCTAACTAGAAAGGGCATTTCCTGGAGAAAATGTGTGTGATTGCTGGTTGCATTAAATGCAACAGGAAGTGGTAGAATGGATGAATAAAAAAGAAAGAAAGAAGGAGGAGCAGAGAAAAGGTTATACAGTATTTATATAAGGTGTGCTTTGTTTCACCAGTTGAATTTACATATGAAGTTTGGTAGTTTTACCTTAAAGTTTGATTGAGTATTAAAATCAGTGGATTGCTATGGAAGGATGGAGGGATGAATGAAAGAATATAGAAGGGTGAGGGATGAGTGCCATCAGTATGAAAGCAGTTAAGTGCTGTGCTTTTGCTGCAGAATACATTTACCAAGTTTCATGACTTTAGATTAAAAGATGAAGGAGCAGTAAAATCAATGGGTTCTAATGGGAGGATAGAGGGATGAATGAAAGAATAAAAGGGTGAGGGATGAGTGCCATCAGTATGAAAGCAGTTAAATGCTGTACTTTTGCTGTAGAATACATTTACCAAGTTTTGTGACTCTTATAATATGTCTATAGTATGATGATGGAGGGATGAAAAAGAAAGTGATAGAGGTATATAAAGAGGTGAAGGGCTTTGTGGTATTGCCCAGAACATGTATAGTATGTTTGGAGGTATGATTTCAAAAATTGACCATATGGAAGAAGTTTGAAAAAATTTCCATTTAAAGTCTGTGAGAAAAAATGGATGGAAAGAGGGATAAAAAAGATTGATGTGGGTGGAATCAAAAAGAAAAATACGAGCACCCTTCTCCTCAATGGCCCGAATATTTTACAGCTGGAACGAAGTGTCTAGTGCAAAAACTGTAGGAGGAGGTAGGTGACAAAAAAGTGAGAATTATAAGAAATTTGTGAGAACATATTGTGATTGCTGTAACCAGCAATCACGCAATAATAAATTTGTGAGAACATATTGTGATTGCTGTAACCAGCAATCACGCAATTACTCCAGAGGACACTGCAGACACCGAAGCTGAAAATAATCAAAACAATTCACAGTATTTAAATACAACCGTGAGGATTACGTGATTAAGAAAATGCATGACAACGAAGCATAAAAGACACCTAAATAATTCACCTACAGAAGATGGGAATTGCAGTAACGTTATCGGCTCGCCAAGCCATGGTTCGTAGGCTGCTCGCCTGCTTAGCGGAGACCTGTTTAAGCTTTATTATTATAACGGTTGTATCTGGTAAATATTACGAACTATTATTAAATATTGTTAACCTTATTGGGGGAAATCGGGTCGAAATGTTCCCACACAAAGTAAGTTTGAGTCAAGCTCCAACACACTGGTTTGAACCACGAATGACACGATCCTCGGAGATTCGGTTTGAAGATGCCCATCTCTGTTTGTCCCATCATTACTAAATTCTCACTGCATGGCCTTTCACGTCTGTTTCACACGCATGATTTCTTTAACCTGTAAACTTATCCAGTTTTACATCCCGAATCTTTTTTTTTTTTTTTTCTCAAAAGGTGCTTGAATGAAGTATAAAATCCACATTTATACAACAGAAAAAAAAAAAAAAAACTGTTTGGATGGCATCCAGGAGTGGATCCTGGAGCGGAGACCGAGAGAGCAATAGGGAGTACGCCAGGGTGACTTTACTGCGGAGATCAGGAATAGAGCTGGATTAAGTAAGGCTTGGAAGCGAGGTAAACAAGGTACACGGGCAAGTGGGCAAACACACGCAGGCGAGTTCAGGACTGGAACTGGAGCGCCCCCTGGTGGCAAATGGGGGACCAATAAAAATAACCGATCATTTTGGTTTTCAAGCAAAATATCTCTCCCTGTTTTGTTGGCATTGCGATACATGCCTTTACTACGCTTTCCATTTGCGATTGCCCTTTTTGTGCCTCTTGAATAACAGCTATATAGGTAACAATGCTTTGAATTTGCCCCGGACTATCTTCGCTCTCCCCCTAATTGAATCATGTAAAATTACTGTATTGTCTACTTAATGGCTGATGTATCATGAGGCGCTGAGGTGTATTGTGTTAAACCTGACTTTTTGTATGACACATTCATAAGTGAAGGTAAGACTTTTTTTTTTTTTTTTTTAGTCTGGAACCTACATTCGTGCCGTTTCATTTGCTAAACATAGCCCAAGCTTTTTAAATTAATTATCCTTATGTATGCATCAGTCACAGCTTCTAAGAGTTATTTTAGCGCCATAGCCTGTCCATTCACTGTATAGCTGCAAGTGTACAACTTTTTTGCTGATCATCCATGGGTATATCAGTAGGTGTGAGCTGTTCATAGTGATTTTTTGTGCTTTTTCAGTCCAGAGTAAATTTGGTCTTCCTCCATCTGCAGCACTGCTCATTTTTGATGACACTGAAATAGCTGTAGACAATGAGATTATGCAAGAGCTACTGGAGGGCATTCCTAATTTGTATATGTCTTACCACTAAACACCCTGAAGGTATAGTATATTTGGCATCATGTTGCAAAATGTACAATCATACTTTCAGTGTTCCATTTTACATAGCATGTATTTTGCATTTCAGAATATTCACCTACACGAAATTCAAATCTCAAGGATTGGTGAGCTATGTTTGCTTACTTTGGGTTAAAATAATAGAAAGATCATATATTTTTACAGAAAAATCAAGTGAACAGATGTTTTTCCTAACGTGCTTCATGAATGACTTAAACTAGCATGTTAATGATAAGTGTCAATTCTTGTCCCTTTCTGAACTTAATCTTAACTTTTTATTTGTGTCTCAGTCATGCTGTAGCATTGAAGAGCATCTTCAAATATGGAATGGTCAACAGCCATTTCTCCTTACTGTTGGAACATGCCAAGATAAGATTGATATTTTCTATATCATCTTGCATAGGAGACTGATTCCCTGCCAAGTAACCAGCCTGCTTTTTGTAGTTGATGAGCTCTTTAAAGCACATTTTGTATTTAATATATCCTGTTTTAAAACTACAGTCTGTAACAAAGATATTGGCAGAACTAGTGAGTCTGCTTAAGTCAGAGAATTTGGAGCAAAACTACTTAACTAGCTTGAGATGTTGTAGTGCTTTTATGTCATTAAGGTTGTTTGTCTTAGTGACTCAGTGCAGTGAAACAGAAGAATTAAGGGGGGAAGTTAATTTTATTAATTGTTTGTGTAGATCTGCTTGAAAAAACTCCCTACAATAAGCATTGGTTAAATTTTTGCTGGAACATAACATTTCACAGAAAGTTAGACCAGATTCAAAGAATGCTATTCAATTATTTAAAATAAAAAATAGTGATTCTGATGAATCTGATTTTGTCCACTCTTCTGCCTATAACACAACACATTGCTCTTAAATAGTAAGATATATTTTTAGGGATTAAATTATACACATTTATGTTGCACATAACATAATATGATTAAAAATTGTAATCATTTCATGGCCCTAATTTATATGTGTTCCATTAGTGGAGACTTTAAAGTTCATGTGTCACAATTCTGAGATATGTGAGTACGCTAAATGGGGTTGACTTGTATGGAGTAAATGGATTGAGAGATTTTGTGTTGGAAGTTATTTCCCTGCCCACCCATTGTTTTCAAAATGGTTTGCATTACAGATTTAATTAAATTATGACGCCTTTAATCAGAAAAACCACAATGGTCTAAACATGCTGTTTACTAGAAGGGTACCCATCATTTTATTCTCAGGAATCTGCTACCCAGATTTAATTCCGCTGTTATGAACATTCAGATAACATCAGTTTTTCTTTTTCAAGACTGAGTTTTTGTTCTTCTTTTGGTGCTTCTGATTGCTGACCTGAAAATTCTTGAAAATCATGGTATTTACTTGCTGGTCAGTACCAACCAGTCATCTCTCAGATAACTGGGGACAACTTAGGGATGCATTCAATTCTGGGATTCAGTAGCAATTACCTTTGTTGTTATTGTTTGACTGAGAAGGTAGACGATTAAAGTATATATATTGAAGCCAACCCAAAGATCATCCAATGAGACAAAGTTCATCATAAGCACTCCATCTCTCCCTCAGCAGATGATGTCAAGAATTTCTACTGATAAGTTTGCAGTATTTTCACGTTTGTGATAATTATTCTTTTGACCACATGATCTTTTTGAAGTGGTAACTGATTCTGAGCTGAGCTATGCATGCACAGTACGATGATGTACAATGATCACTACTTGCTACTTCTGTAAATATCACAGCTGTGTGCTGGTCAGCACTGTACTGTCATCATCTGTACCGCTGACTTGCCTTGCAATGTTTGCACATCGCACTTTAGGTTGTAATGTGTAGTATTTTGTAGTCCTGTGCTCTGTGTAGCACCGTGGACCTGGAGGAACGTTGTTTCGTTTCACTATGTACTGTACTAACTGTATGTGGTTGAAATGACAATAAAGAGCTACTTGACTTGACTTGACTTGACTAATCACAGTCAAAACCTGGGGAGGTCAAAAGCCAAACAAGCAGGAGCTTCAAAGCCAAAGGGGGTATTCAAAAACCGTAGTCAAGACAGGTAGGGTCAAGGTCAGAACAGACGGGGTTTCCAGAAGGTCAAGGAGAATCCAAAACATGGTCGTGGTCATGGGCAAAGGTCCAAAATCCAGAAGAGCAATCAGAATAGCAACCAATTCCAAAGAGATAACAGGCAAAGGGCAAAACCAGAGAACAAACAAGATTAGTCAACTCCTCAGTAGGGGCTGAGCAAAACCAACAAAACATCACAATGAGGTAGACACTTGGCTGGGTACAAGTAAGGTCCAGATAGCTGATCATTATTCTGGTGATGATGATCTGGAGTAGGTTTGTTGTGGGTTTGGCTGGCTATGCTGGCTGGGGCGTGACAAACTGTGGAGGAGAAAGATTGGAAGGGTACATAACTTTTCCATTGAAATCCTGCCACAATCCTGAATTTTTAGATGATACTTAATTGGCATACAAATGATTGCGATTTATAATTAAATTGTTAAAATTGTGCAGTTAAGTGTAGCAGTCCACATGGCCGATGTTCACTTCTTCCCCGTCTACACAGACTTTTCGTGAAACATTGAAGTGCAGGGATGGTGCTGGACAAATGAAAGTGGGAAAATATTCAAGGTCTCAGCTTACATTCAAAATTTTGCAAGTCCTTAGGAGTTTCCTTTGGGGGCACAGAGACTGCAAAATAATGGGGCAAAGTCAAACACGGTCAGAAGTCCAGCGGCAAAGCCCCCAGCAACACCTGAAAAATTTGGCGTCATCAAAAGTGAAAAAATACATAGGGAAAGTTTTCCTCCAAATATCAAGCATATTTTCAACAATCTGTAAACCATGCTTTGTTTAAAATTTTGTGTATTGAGAAACATTTAAATGCTTTGTCTTTCATAGAGTGCCTGAGAAGCTGGGTCAAAGGGTACAGCTCTCAAATGGAGGTCATAGAGAGTCACCTGAGCCTGGTTAGGCAAAGTCTCTCTAAAGATTAGGGAATTCAGAAAGAGAGCCCATGAGCTAAGTCATTCTTGTCATTTTCTCTAATTGAAAAGTTTAGAAAAATGCATTTAACGTTGTAGAAAAGGCCCTCAAGTCCTCTAAATTTAGGTATAATGTGTTCCTTTGCCCTCGCTTTTTACTTTAGAACTTAAGATTCTTACTAATGGTCTCCTAGGTTAGGTGGAACCCTAACTCTTACAGCATTCTCATCACCTTAGAAAAAACAGAACAAAAACGATAAATAAATGATTCTTTTTTAAAGATTAGAGCACAGGTAAAATAGGCATGAATATCTGTCACCCGTAAGCTTACCCGTCACCTTTACCTTAATGTTCAGTGTGTATAGCTTGAATCTGAATAAAGATCTCACAGGATCCTAGATTAAGTGGTGCTCCAGATGACCCACCCGAGGTACATATGGCTGAAATCCACGAACCAGTGCCGGGAGAGTGTTCCTGACAGTGGTCTCCACCTTATTTACGGTCCTTTTGAGTTATCAGCGGAAACTGCCTAGCGGCCTCTACTAAAAAAAGTTTCTGAAGTATCAGCCTGATTTTATAATTCACATACATGCAATGTTCATATTGTTCCTGTTCTTGAAAAAACGTATTAAGAGTTTTTCAGGTTCCTTAGAGTGTCTAAAAATTTAATAACTCACTTGATAGTGCAGAACCGTTTTTCCAAAAGCGAAATTTTCTAGGCCAGCTAATAGAAAGTACCAGTTTACAAAAGATGATTCCAAATTGTCAGAATCTGAAAAACTTTGTACTGTATATCACAAGCTGAACTTTTTGAAAAAATCCAAAATATGCAATATTTCAATTCTTGTTGCGATATATAGAATGTATCAAATTTCAGAACGTTTTGTTCTGTTTTTCTTATTTTCCCTAGGCAAAATGACCCGCACCCTCTGAGACTAGTTGAGGGCCTTCCTCTCAATCACTCTCACACACACAAACACACACACTCTTCAGCACCACCACGACATGCTGAGTACAGTTCCAGCTGTCTGTGGATTTCATTAATAAATGTTGAAAATGAAATGAAATTGTGTGCTATGCTGATTTTTTTTTTTTTCCACGTTATACTTTCAGAGGTTTAGGTTACAGAAAATGGCTGTATTAAACTATAGAAATGGGAAATAAATTAAACAATGCCATTAAAACCTAATGGACATGTCTAATGCAAATCATGAAATCATAATGTTTCCTAACCAGAGGAATCATTAGTGCCTAATGGTATAACATGTAATGGAAACCATTAAAAACCATGAATTCCTGATAGGGAAACGTTTAACGGAAACAATTAGGCCAATTCGCATTAGGAAGTGAACCCATCAGGTTTTAACCTAATGGTATTGTTTTGGGATGCATAGTCTTGCTGGAGTGTTGGTCTGTCCCTCCGGCCTGCCATGTCAGTCTGTTCAGCACCGTGGTTCTCATCTCATGTTTTTCCATGCAGCGCTGTTCCTGGCGCCGTCCTAGTTATGTCACACTTCCCGAGTGCTTCTCTCGAAGTCACGCTGTTCCTGACACTCCTCTTGCTGGGCACTGCTGTAAAGTGCGCTCCCTGAGTAAGTTCCTGGTTTGTCTCTGTTCATGTCTTTCTTAGCATCACCTTTTGTATGCATTCCCCCTCCTTTGGGTCCCCCTGAGCCGTGACACTATCTGACTTTTGATGCACAGCTGATAAAGTACATATGCTGATTTTGTGAGAAAACAGATTTAATTTATTATTTCATGTATATGCCAGTATTCAATGGAATTCAATGTATACTACAACAAAAGGCCAACAATTTTATATTACTTACAGTATACACATACATCACAATCACATTAACGTGTCCGTATTTTTTGAACGAATATTTATAAAAATTGTATCCGTACACTTTGCGTCTTTTTTTTTGCTAATTATTGTGGCTTTATTTGTGTGGTCGACATTTATTTTATAAATAAAATTGAATTGAATTATTTTGAAGATTTTTCGAGACGGGAAGCGCTCGTGACAGATTTGTTATTTGGGGGGGGTGCTGTCAGCGTACACGTCACCACCTCACAGGTGTCAGATGGGTGTACAGAGAGAGGGATCACGTCGTTGTAGGGTGGTGCTTTCGTGACGCTAGGACGGACGTCTCGTCCGGCCAGTGAAATGCGTAGGATTGATTTCGTTCAGCTATTGAATGGTTCGCTGGCCAATCGTTGTTTGCGGCCGAATAGGCGGAGCGTCTCAACAACGTTTTTGTTTTTTTTCTGGAATTTGCCGGAAAAGTTCTGAGACCTACAGCACAGGACGGGGTGGCCGTGATAATTTGTGCATCCGTGGACCGGTCTTCAGTCCTTTTTATTTTATTTAAAAATTTTACTTTTATTTTAATCACACCTAAACAACTACGCACGAACAGTTATTTACCTTGTCACAAAGACATATGTACGTATAAAGCAGTGCGATGGAAGACAAGAAGGAGGAAGAGGAAGCGAAGATGCAGGAGCATGGCCCCGAGCACTGGTTTTCCAACTGGGAGCAGCAGTGCCTGGCCGAGGCGGAGCAGGGGCAGCCCATCGAGGAGGAGGCCGACCAGAGTCACCAGAAGCTGTGGCATCTCCTGCAGAACTCGGCCACCGCCGTCGCTCAGCTCTACAAAGGTGCGAGCAGACGTGTGGCCCGCAACGAAGCACCGATACCCACCGACCCTAGAATTAACTTACTGGGTGATGTAATCAAACTACCCGCGCCGCGGATAGCACGCTACAGATCGAGACGTCCTAATGTGCCTGAATAAGTTTGAGAAACCTTGCAGTGTGCTGACTGATCGTATAACTTCCGCGTCAGTGTCGATCGCGACAAGCTATAGTTGTGCAAAGACGAAAAAGAACAAGATGGCGTAGATATTTGGCTGACCGACTCGATCTGAGATGGGATACACTGTCTTAATGTTGTTCTCTTCTTGGACTTCGCTTTAGCTAGCTGACCGCTCCAGGCTGTATCCAGCAAACAGGGAACGTTCCCACAACGTCCAGTAACGTTCTCGTTACGTTCTTAACGGTCCTGTAACGTTCCCTTTTTTTTTGCTGGGTAGGTGTTTTCGGGTGTACCATATCTAACGGCGTGCTCATAATGCGTGTTTTACAAAATGGCGAAGGAATGGTGGTTTTACTGAACTCTGGTAATCTTTGACATGTGGCTCTGGTCAGCCTTTTCTGTGTCCCCCGCCCCCCCCTTTCTCCCCTCCCCCCCCCCCTTTCCCTTCCCTGTTGCCGCGTTTTCCCGCGCGGTTTCCTC
>JAACJT020000075.1:18693740-18747826 GCA_009936485.2 Gymnarchus niloticus | reverse complement strand
ATCTTCATTATTTGTCCTTCTAATGAACAGTCAGGATTGATTTCTTTTAATATAGATTGGTTTGATCTCTTTGCAATACAAGGGACTCTCAAAAGTCTTCTCCAGCACCATAGCTCAAAGGCATCGATTCTTCGGCGCTCAGCTTTCCTCATGGTCCAGCTCTCACAGCCATACAGTACTACTGGGAAAACCATAGCTTTGACAATACGGACCTTGGTTGGAATTGACATGGTCATCAAGAATGTTCAGCTAGGCAGTGGTGTTCAAACCAAGCTCAGTTGGTGCTAAGGGGCCCAGAGTGTGCCAAGGAAATATTCCCCACACCACCACCAGCAGCCTGAATTGTTGATAGATGCTTTCATGTTGTTGATGCTAAATTTTGACCCTACCACATGAATGTTGCAGGAGATATAGACTCATCGATCAGGCAACGTTTTTCCAACCTTCCATTGTCCTATTTTGATGAGCCGGTGCCCACTGTAGCCTGTTTCCTGTTCTTAGCTGACAGGAGTAGCACCTGATTTGGTCTTCTGCTGCTGTAGCCCATATGATTCAGGGTTCGACATGTTGTGCTTTCAGAGATGCTCTTCTGCATACGTTGTTGTATTGAGTGGATATCTGAGTAACTGGTGCCTTTCTATCAGCTTAAATCAGTTGGGTCATTCTTCTCTGACCTCCGCCTTCAACCAAGCATTTTCGTTAAGAGAACCGCTGCTCACTGAATGTTTTTTTTTTTTTTTTTCTTGACCATTCTCTGTAAACCCTAGAGATGGTTGTGCATAAAATCCCAGCAGATCAGCAGTTCCTGAAATTCTCAAGTTAGCCCATCTGGCACACACAGCCACGCCACGCCACATCACGTTCAAAGTCACGTAAATCACATTTCTCCCCCATTCTGATGCTTCGTTTGAACATCAGCAGGTCCTCTTGAGTATACTTGCCTAAATGCATTGGGTTTCTGCCACGTGATTGGCTGATTAGATATTTGCTTTAACAAGCAGTTGAAGAGGTGTACCTAATGAAGTTGCCAGTGAGTGTATATCACTTGCACATGAAATCAGTCAAAGGTAGAAGGATCAAAGTAAATACCAAAAATAATAGTGAGGTCACATGATGAGACATGAGCAATCTGAACATCGAAGGGAGGACCCTCCCAGTACTCTGCACTCAGCCTGGTTGTCTGAACATGTCTGTGTATCCTTGGCCAAGAATAATGAAACAAAGAACATAGACTTGCCAGGTTTACGTTAAATTATTATTATTATTTTGTCCACGACCTACATTAACAATAAAGGTAGACCACAGATATCTGATCTTGTTTTTGACTTCCGGGATTCTTCAGTAATATGTTGGACACATAATGAGAAGAATGCTTGATTAATAGAAAGTATTCATCCTCATAAAAGCCATTACTAAAATCACGAGGGGACCTATTTTGTCTGGTAAAAGTAAGATTAATTTGGGTCATCGCAGCTTCTACTGCTGATAATTAACACCTGATCTCTAGCTACCACTTGACCTTCTCCCCATAACAACTGATTGCCAGCTAGCTCGTGACCTTTCCCCTATAATGCATTGTGCTGCTAATAGCGGTACTTTCATGCTTTGACATTTTTCTACACCGGTAACCTTCTTCACCCCAGTTATTATCAGGACCAGCTCAGTATTTGGTGGTGTGTTTTTTCTTAAATTTATTGATTCTTAAGGTTTCAATGTTTGCTTGATCCAGCAATCTTGAGTTCTACACGACAGTTTGCTTTATTTTAACTTGGCTATATCTGAATTGCTGACCTTTTTGTCATTACTATATTTATTGAGTAAACTGAGATCTCATATCTTCAGGAGTCAGCCTCTGATGTCATGCCTTTATATTATCTGCTTTCAAGAATTCGTCATATTGGGATTTTTTTTTTTTTATTTTTGGACAATAAGATCCTTCTTTGCCCGAATTCTCACTCCATGTGCTGTCTGTGTTTCTCATTTAATATTTTTTCAGCTAGGAACTATTCTTATAAAGTCTTTTTCATCTTCTCAGGGTATTTTTTTCTACAGCTAACGCCTACACATTGTGTGCAAGGAGTGACTGTGCATGCTGGATTGTGCATGTAAGTAATCACTACATGTTGAGCTGTGTTAAAACTATGGTAGTTTGATATAGCGGCCTCTATAGTCCTGTGGTTTAATTTAGTATAGTGCGTTAAACAACATATCGGGTAGCAATGTGGGACTACTCCCTTCTTTTTTTGCGGCCTGCAGAAAAACAAAACTTTTTGCATCATGTGTAACGTTGAAGTTGCAGGGAGGCAACCCCCTCGTATAAGCACTAAACCAGGGGTCTCTAAGTAAATCCACACCTACCTGATGTCTTTAACCAAGGGCAACTCCAGAATGCAATGCTGTCCAGCCCCTCTCCAGAACCCATGCTGTGCATTCAGGCAAACCCATCTATATCTAGACAATATCTCTGTACCTTCCGCACAAGCTCAGGCTCCTTTCCGGCCATAGAGACAACATTCCATGTTCCTAGAGCCAGTTTTGGTAGCTGGGGATTTAGTTGGCTTTGGTTATCACCCAGTCCACAATGCACCAGACCCTTATGGCTCCTCCTGCAAGTGGTGGGTCCATAGGAGCGCAGTTCAATATTGGCCATTCAGGTTGCGCCTGACCGGGACCCATGGGAAAAGGCCCAGCCACTAGGTGTTCATGAACAAGCTTCCCCCCAGGCCTAGCTGACATGTGGGGCCCAGGTATTCTTGTTCTGGTTGAGGTATCTGAGTCCTTGGTTTTGTGAACAATTTGCCTTGAGAGACCCTACCAATGGCAAATGCCCCTGACATCATTAGGATTATTAGGTCACTTCGTCATGGAGGGTGTCATGGCATGGGAAAAAACAATTCAGCGGTTAGGTGTGGCGCCTTTATGGCAAACACAAGCACCACCGGAGCCCCTCTCCCCCATACAAAAACCAACAAACAAAAATCCCACGGTAAAAGAAACAGTCCCTCCCTTCTTGTTTCCATAACATCCGGGGGGAGGGGCAACAGAGGGTGAGCCGGTGGTCCTACACGGAGGGCTCATCCTAATAGGACTATGGCAGGGAAAACAGCAGGGACACGGTCAGGGCGAGCGTCTGTTATCGTCAACATTATGCACTTTCCGAGGTTTCTCTCCTTCCCCAGGTGCCACTTCGGTCCTGAAATATAACCATCCCCAGCAGGTGAGGCGGGGTCCTCGGATAGCGTCCAAATTCCTCCCAATGCGGGGGCTGTCTGACTAAGTGGGGCTGACACCGAGGCACGTGTTGGCCGCTGCTTTGGGGCAGGGTAATCTGCCACAGGAGGCATATACAAATCAAAATGGCGGATATCAAAAAAACCATCATCATCACTTTATTCATCCTTATGGTTTTCACGTCTTGCTCTCCAAGGGTCAGCTGGTGTCCAATACCCCCAGAGCGATTAGGATTAAAGGCCTTGCTCAGGGGCTGAATTGTGATATGGACATGTTGGCCAGCTATGGGATTTGAACCAGCAACCTTTCAGGTGCAGACACCTAACCCACATAGTCACACCACTGCCAACTGAGGCATCTATAAATATGTATATCTTTTCGTGTTTTTGTTGGCTTGGCCTTTGTGTAAGGCAATTAGTTTTTTTCACACAATACAACAATATTTCTGTCTCTTTAATGTGTATTTTTTCTCATTACTTAAGAACTTATTTGGAAGTTCTTTTCTTGTTACTGTTACTAATTTAGGAGAGCTAAAAATCAGTAAATATAGGTTATGAAAACAGCACAGATACATCATTTTTGTGGGGTGATATGGTGACTCCCACCACCAGGGCTGGGCGTTTGAACATTGCCTCTATTTTGTGTGTGTATTTTTTTCCTGTCAGGTGGATACCCCATAATTTCACCCTGTGACCCTAACCAGGATGACCGTTTGGATGACAGATGGAAGATAGTTATGATACTACAGCCCTGTACTGGAAGATGAGTAGACATTGTTGTTTATACATTGTTCAGTCACTGGTTTTACTGGTTTACACAGGTTTGTTATGGCCATCATTTAAGTTGATAGTTTATTAATCATATAGCACCCCAGATTTTGATGATGCGGTTCTCACAGTACGTAGATATCCGGTGCTGAAATGATCTGGCATCTAATTCGGTGTAAGATATCTGAGCAAAGTTTTAGCAGGCAGCTTTTAAAAGCCCACATTTTAGCAGGAACCCAACTCACACTGTGAAATAATATCGCTACCTGCCTCCTACACATCACCATGCTGTCCTGTTACCACATTCTTATGCTCTGTTTGATCAGTAGCTATGAAGGGCATACATTTCACTGTGTGTATTCTCAAAGAACAACATTCCGATTTACTCATGTAGGTGCCAGATCCAAATGCCCTGCCCTGTGCTCGTTAGCCATGAATGCATTAGTCATGGCAGAATTCACAACCTGATGCATCTTTTCATTCAGCTGTTTTAACAAAGTGAATGAATTCACTCACTTCTTAATGTGATAATTCAGTTTGTGTAGAGTGCTGTTGCCTTCTTTTATGACCTTTTTTGTGATCCCAGCTCTTATACATTATTTAGTATTCTTAACTCCAGAAGCTGTGGATAGCCTTGCAAAGTATGGAGGGGAGTTAATAATGCAATATCTCTTGAATTCTATTTCAGGCTGTTAAATATCACACACGATTAGCATGATATATTACAGTAGAGAAGATTTGTTTTTGTTCTTCAGTATCTCCGGGCAAACTCGGATTGTGTGCCAGGAATACATCTCAAACAAAATGGTCTGCGGTAACATGTTTTAGCAACTCAGTACATTATTTACGCACCCATTGACAATATGATTGAATGGCTGTTTCTGAAAGGGTTAAGTCATGTTCTTCATTTTCAGAGGACACATTATTACTGCATAAATAACTTATGAAATTCATTCATAGAGAGTTTCAGTTTCACAGCTCTTGGCATTGAGTTAGCATGTTTTTACGTACTCTTTATAACAGGTTTCCACACTTTCTTAACTATTTTCTGAACATTTATTCATTATCAATGACTAATTTCAATACAGTGCTTAATCAATATGCCTTCTCAAACAGATACCGGACATATAATTATGAAATATGATTATTGAAACGTAATTTTCATGTGTCCGAATATATGTACATGTTGCAAACTGCATCTATGTATAAAGTTGGCAAAATATATTTTTTACTTGATAGATTTTATCAGAATTCAGACATCCATGCTGACTAATGATATTTAAATCTTGTTTCACATATGGCAATCCCCTGTGCTTTTCTGACGTAGCATAATTAAATGCTAATGTTCACCATTCAGCTTCGTGTTAGATGCTTCTCTTGTAATTCTTAGATCGATATTATTCTGTTACAGGACTTACGTAACGTTTCGTGAAATGGCAACCTACATAGTGATTCAGGCTCATGAAAGAAGTTGACCACGCTCTGATATTCCACACAAAGCCCACAGTTTTGGTCAAATAAGCACAACACTAATAGTCACAGATATTTGTGTCATTTTTTTTTGGCAGTACCTGCAGGCGAGGCATATACTTTGCTCTGATTTGTGAGGCTAGGTCATCTCTTCCTTTCTTGGCAAATTCGGCACTCATTTGACGTGTTAGTCTTTGCTGTACTATGGGGCTGCTTATGTAACCATTGGCAAACAGATTCCTGTAAAATTATCTTCAAGCAGTTTAATAAGTCTCAGTAGGTCAGACTGATCCTGTACGCCCTATTCTTTCAGCAGGGACAGATGCTGATAAAGGGGACAGAGAAAGCCGTCACGCGCACACACAGAAAGCCATGGAGGCCTTACCATATTTCCATTGATATTATATGCAGCCCACTTCACTGTTTCCTTCCTTCCTTCCTTCCAATCAGAGGAACACAAATGTGCCAGCCATTAAAATTATGGATGAAGACAGATTTTTCTTTGAAAACTTCATAAATACTTTAAAAAAGTACTTCATAACATACAGACTATATATCAATCATTAAATCGCAACTCCCTCAGAGCGACCATAGAGTCCCAAGCATTCCAACATTATCGGCCCAATTTTTCTGAAATGTGGACAACTTATCAATCCGTCTTCCAACCATTTATCCTGGTATGGATTGTGGAGGACTAGAGCCTATCCCAGGCAGTATAGGACAAAAGTCAGTTGCTAAAAGAACACTTAGACACACCTACTGTAGGCTATTTGGAGATGCTGACTAGCTTGTCTGCATGTCTTTGGACTGCAGGAGGAAACATGCGTGACATAGTCAGAACATGCAGCACCACACACATTGATAAGAAGTGCAATTTGAACCCACAACCTAAATGCAGCTTCAGTAACCACTGAGCTATGACAAACTATGATTGGCTAGATGTCATTTTTTGCACATTACACAAATGCTGCGCAGTGCCAAGCTTCCACGTAAATTGAGCTGTGGCTTGCTAATCCCCACCTCAGAACCTCCTGGATAACGGCGTGTGAAGAAAGCGATTCAGCCAATGGAGTGTGGGTCGGAGGAGTGGCATAGAGGGGTGCTATTGAGGGCTGCCAGTTAAAAATCTGAGCCAGTATTTGCACGGTCGCTGGTTTCAACCCTCTGGCCAGCGGCATAATCTGTTTCTCGGTTGGGCTTTTGAGCAAGGACCTTAACCAGAATTACTTCAGGGATGCTAGAGAAGTGGTTAACCTTGTGCTCAGACCCCAGGCTTCACACTTACCTCTAAGTGTCTCCTAGGAAAGCGAGAAGGGTTATAGAAAAACCAAAGAATTCTCATATACTTATACTAAAGCATATTTGTTATCAGTACAGAATTGTAGGGAAGCAACTAGTTAACATCACTAGATATGCGTTTCTCCATGGCCTGGACCAGGATAAGTGGTGGGAAGAGGGTTGATGGCTAAATACGGAATTGAGCAGACAGATTGCTGTGAGCTCTGAATTGGAAGCTAAGCTAATAGGAACATAGGGTTTTGGTGCTCGTGGTCTCATGGCGCTCGGCTGCTCTCTCCATCTCCACCGACAGTCAGAGCCCTGCCCCATCTCCCCCTGCCGAACCAAGTCAAATACGCCAAGAGCCAGCGTTGCTGCTGCCTGCCTTTGCACTGACTGCTGGGTGCTCTATTCCACACCTATTTAAGCAGTGTGAAAATGCACTACCACGCAACAGCTGCACCTTACTGGTGCATCGGCTTGACCTGTTAGAGAGCGAGCTTCAGCCACTGTGAAGCTGCCTTCGCTCTTACTTCAGCAGTGGATACATGTGAATACAGAGAGTTTTGATTTCAGTTTTTTCATGATAATAACACATTCATCTGAGCTCCTGGTTTGGCAGAGAAAAAACAACTTTTCTCTTCTGACTAGACAAAATTATAACAAATATTTTCAGATTATAAAGACTTCATATTTACAGTTGGACACACACATACATTTCACAACTTGACCAGTGTAATGAGCACCTGTCAAAGAGAGGCACATTTTATAATGAGGCGCATGTCAATGTGAGGCGCATGTCAATGTGAGGCGCATGTCAATGTGAGGCGCATGTCAATGTGAGGCACATATCAATGTGAGTATATATCAATGTGAGGCACATGCCAATGTGAGGCTCATATCAATGTGAGGCACATGCCAATGTGAGGCTCATATCAATGTGAGTATATATCAATGTGAGGCACATGCCAATGTGAGGTGCATGTCAATGTGAGGCTCATATCAATGTGAGGCACACGTCAGTGAGGCACATATCAATGTGAGTACATATCAATGTGAGGCACATGCCAATGTGAGAATGTGAGGCACATATCAATGTGAGGTACACGTCAATGTGAGGCTCATATCAATGTGAGGTACATGTCATAGGGAGAAAAGTCACAAAGAGCCACACAAGGAAAATCACCAGTTCCAAAGGTGAAGAGACACACAATAAGAGGACAGGAATCACTCAATGCTTTACGGAGAGGTGACTGTGAACAGGGTCTTCAAATACATGGCCTGTCAAATAAGTTCAATGGTGCCATAAGGCAGACTGTGACCAGACTAGGCATAGCTCAATGAGATCTTTGCTGGATGTACTACATGACAGTTTCTTAAAAATCCATGGAAAAACGATTTGATATGTTATTGAAATATGCATTGTAGTGTAGATAATGAAATGACCATTCATTTCCACCTGCAAGTTTCTCTGACATTGTCTAAATTGAAAATGGACAGACCTTTTTCTGACATTATCTCTCTGAAAGGCAGACTTTCAGTTTCTGATTCATCATCACTGTCCAATGATGAAACATTTTGAAAAACACGTTTGTTTTGTTTTTTACTTTCTAGTGTATGTTAGAGAGTAAATGAAAAGATGTACTGTTCCTGAATATTGGTGTTAAATCAATGTTTGGCTAGTAACTCTCAATTTTTCTGAGTTTGGCCTAGATGGCATCTATACTGCATTCTCCTGTTCAACACTGATGTTGTTGACAGTGATAAGGAGATGTCAGTGATTCACCTGTGTACAAGTTACTCATACTTCCTGAAGACTTCAAGATGCCAGTCATAATCTTCCGGGAACATTTTTGGGGAAAATGAATTTTCAAATGCTCTGTCTACACAGAGTATTTAATGTATATTTTATTACATTGCATAAGGAACCTAAACAGAGCATTGCTGTATAGGATAAAAAAGCTTTACTGTCCGGTTATTCCAACATGATTCTTAATGATATAATTATGATCTAAAGATCCATTCATTCCTTGGGAAGATCCAGCAGAGAGGTATAATCCCTCCAGCTTGTTCTGTGTTCACCCCATGGCCTTTATCCAGATAGACATTCCTGGATTAGCTCCAATAAGCGATAGCTAGGGACGACATTATAAGATAGCTAGACCACGTCAGCTGGCTTAAGATGACGGAACAGCAAGTTGACTTTACTGGATCTCTGAAATCCTCTTCCTGTTACAAGCTATCACCACAAACCCTGTGAAGGACCACAATTCCAGCCAGTTCATTCTTGCTATCTACATCTCCTCACCAGAGATGAGGGTAAATGATGATGAAAAATGTATCATAATATTAAAATATTTTAATAACTTCCAGCTTGAGTCTTATGATGATAAATCTGTTGAAACTTAAAAGAATTATCGTAAATCCATGGAATATAGTCTCACTTTTTAGTTATCATTAAACCATAGGAACAATTATAATGGTGTTAAATCGTCATATATTTATTTGAATTTCAGTCATTTTCTTGGACTAATTATGGGGAGATATGTAATATCATTGTTCTCAATTATATTTAAAGGCAAATACTATACCTTCCAGTGGCTGTATTTTCAAAATGTTTTAGCTGAGTTGGATATTAGGTTTGTACAAGGTATAAGCTGCAATCAGCACGAAACTCTTTGGACTTCAGTTTATTAAACATTGTAACTAAAATCCTGCAATACGCATACTTTTTCTGATGATCTATCATCTTATCTATCATGTTTATCCTTTATTTGTTTCCATTTGCTATTGTTTCATGCAGTATATGTAAAGTCTGTCAAGCATACAGTTAGAATATGTACTTTCAAGTCTGACTGATATATTTAATATTTTTAAGAAATATCAATGTCATAATTTTAATAGAAACAATGGCGAGTGTCAATGTTTATAAGAAACTACTTACTAGAATTACATTTGCATTATAGCTTGGCAGAGAGACTCAGTGGGTAGCACTGCAGAATGACACCAACAGGGTTGTGGGTTTGATTCCCACCTCCATCTGTGTGTCTGAAGCTTGGGTGTTGTCCCAGTGCTCAGCTTGTTTTCCTCCCAGTACTATGACTTCCTCCTGCAGTGCAAAGACATGCACCTCAATGTTGACATAAAATTGTCCATCCCGGGTGATTTCACTTCTGAGTGTGTTCTTGGGTGTGACCTGCAATGGCCTAAGCCTAGCATCCCATCCATGTTGTATCCTAGCCTTGTGGCCTGTGTTCTCTGGGATAGGCTCTAGGCCCCCCACAACTGTGACCAGGATAAGCAGGATGGATGGATGGATGGATGGAAGAAAGGATGGTCTGTTAGCAGAAGTTCAAAAGTACTTTTTTTCAGTTTTTCACAGTAATTATGATTTTTCTGAGGTCTGAACATTGAGAGTACTTGGATCAAACAGATGTACTGCAGATGTCAAGCTAAGTCTGTAAATTACCCAGCCACTTCATAATGTCAGCAATTGACTTACCACCAGTGTAATTAATTTAACTATAAAAGCCAGATGTAAAATTGCACAGATTAAATGCTTTATTTAATCTCCAACTCTGAGATATCTGTCTCTGTTACCAGCTTTATTCAGTTGTCCTTGCTTCACTTTTGGCAAGAGATGTCATTAATGATAAATCAAGGCGTTTGCGGGCTTTATTTGATGCACCGCCAAGTCACTGGACACAATCAGTATTTGCATACAAACCTTCTATTCATATTAATATCGTAGCAAAGCTATGTGCCATGGTGTTTATAAAGGAGGCTTAGATACAGTGCTCAACACAAGAAGGGTGTTTACTTACACACCAATATTACCAGTCACATTTCTAATGTACGGCAAAGAGCTAACTTGCTAGCCTCACACATATAGTCTTAGTAACATTTAACATATTCTACACACTGACACAGTACATCACACCACTATCACAGTACACAACAATACAAGATAACACGATATGATGCTGTTTACAACACATATTTGTCATTATTTGCATGCCATTTACAGAGGTTTACATTTGGCACGTCGCCAAGGCACCATGTGGCAATCTGGTCGCCTGCCAATTCTGCACAGTGCTACCATATTAAGCTTAATTGCATTCACAGACTTCAAAATCTGAAGAACAATTTGATCCTCTAGTCTGCCGAACAGACATTTTGCCTTTACCTTCTTTCCATCTTACCCCGAGAAATGTTGCACAGGGTTTTTTTTTTTTAGAAGGTCCTATTAGAATTTGAGAAGTGCTTACATTACTTTGCAAGGTGTCATGATAAACAGATTTAACCACCAGCACGGTAAATAAAAATCTAGATTAAAAATGAAAGTTTGCAAAGAGAGAGTTTTTTTGGCTTTAGCAAATATTCAGTTTTATAATAGGCTTTTGTCTACCTAGATCATTTCTGAGTAGATTCATGTGGAGTTCATTTTATCATCATTTCTTCATCACGTAACAGCGACTATGTGTGCCGTTGTCATGTTTACATCACATGATGTTGAAAGTAACCCTGTTTTATATAACACAATTAAAATTTGTCAGGAAGCATAATAGCAACAATATAACTTCTGATTCCTCTGGCAAAGCAGAATAAATCAATACACCTCCTCGTGACATTAAAATAATGTTTTTGAGTTTATCATTATAAAACAATCCTAGTTGTAGCTGTTTGCAACAGACTGAAATTGCTCATGTCAATAGAGCAGTACACAGTGGCTTTCTCTCTAACAGCAGAAGGAGATTTAATCTCCTTTTTCTATACTTCACACAATTCCCCGGGTACGCATAGTATTGGCAAGACAATTAGGCAATTGGAGAGGGACCAAGGAATGTGTTATAGGACTCAAAGACGTGCGTGTCTTCTGATAGCACTATATTCTCCTGTGGCAGGTTGACCATATTTCCATAAAAAAGCATATATTGCATCAATACATCCATCCATCTTCCACTGCCACTTATCCAGTGTACAGCACTGTGAGTCAGGAGCCTATCACAGTAAGCATAGATTATGAGGCTGCAAACACCCTTGACAGGATCCCAGTCCACTGCATTAAAAATCATCAGTTTAGCTAGTTGTGTTTTTGGACTGGGCATTACGCTGGCCAATTAGCACATTATACTTTGCAGTCCCAGATGGAAGTGTAACATAATTATAGTGTTGGTGACTGCTGCAGGACGGTTTGCTAATCTGAGGCTTCTGCTAAAACTTTACACATGCGAATGTTTTCAGTCGCATATATTCGCTAACAACGTGGCGGTTTGTTCAAGAACAGCAGCTACAGTATCCAAAACGAAATTAGAACGGCATAACTGAGGATCCAACTACCTCCCTTTTTACGATTTTCCAGCTAAGTCATGTGAAGCTGGTGATATATATTGTTAAACACGCATTGCAGTATTATTATGAGCTTTAATGCAAACAAAAATGCGATCACAAAACAGCTTCATTATAAATTAATATGCGGCATAAAATGCAAGGGGAAACATCATTTTAAAAAAAGAGGGATAATTTGGGTGAATTTGGAGTTATTTTTGAACTGGACCTTGTAGACCACATTTCCAATGGTTATTTACACCAGATATTGTCAGAAAAAGGCGTGATTTATTTAACGTTGGCTGGCATTTAAGGAAAAAAGAAAAGTTTCGTTTGGCCGTGTTACTCAGAAAGTGTTTGCTACCAAAAAAAGCGTTATGCCAGTGCCAGATTAAATTTGTGTGTATTACCAGCTGAACTGATGCTTTTATTTAACATTACTTCTTGACATGTATGCAGATGAGTGGGGTCATATGATCTGGATAATGCCTGGTGGTCAGCAATACCCTGTCACTGACATTCACAGACAGAGAAGGACAGGTCTGACTTGTTACCTCCATTCAGATTGTTTCATTAAATAATCGTTAGTGGCAAAAAATCAACCTGAGATCCAGTATAGCCTTAGAAAAAACACATTTCTTGTTGGGGCTAAGCCAGTAATGTGTGGTTATTAAAGTGTTCTTTATTAATAGATAGATGATAGAAAGCACAGGAGATGAGCGTGTAACGTCATCATATGCTACTAACACACTGGAGATATATATATATATAAAAAATCACTCTCCCTGTTGGGAAATGAAAAGTTATTCTGTTTAGACAACAATTGCAGCATGTGTAAAAATGATTTACTGTAATATTTAATCTAAATGACTTACACCCTAACATTAATTGCTATTTTGGATATACAGTAGGCTGCATTCATGAAAAAGACTTGTACTGGACTTTAACTCTGGTGTTTATGCCTCATAAAGCATAGAAGACATGGCACGGAAAAAATCATTTAAAATTTACCACTCAGACATCACCATTCTATTATTCTTAATGCAGAGCTTGCATTTTCTAATTATAACCTCCCAAAAGCATATTTTAAGTGACAGCACTGGGACATTAAGTTTTTAACAAATGTGTTATGAAAAGCTTTTTCATAGCTACGTTAATGTGAACTATATTTGGGTCAAGCCTTGAAAAGATCAGTGGTGTATTCAAACACCTATTGGGCATTACTATATCGAAATATGAGGATATGTTATTTTTTTTCTTTTTTACTTAATACAAATAAGTAAAAACAAGAGATTTTTTAAAATTCTGACTTTTTAGAAGCTCCAAGGGGTATCTTGTACAATATAACTTAGGTTTACTTGATTTTGACAATCGTCTTGGGGACATCGTGTAGTACTTTATGCGTAGTTTCAGCATCTTTTCCAAGTGATAAATCAAAATAAATATGAACATTTTTCCACCTAACAATTTGGGGGAGGGCAAGATCAGTCAGTAGTTAGAACTGTTACTGCTCACCTCCAGGGTTGGCGGTTCAAATCCTATCTCTGCTCTGTGTGTGTGTGTGGAGTTTGCATGTTCCTCCTATTTCCTCCTGTAGCTAAAAGACCTGTGATTAGACTCCTTGGCATCTGCAATTTACCCATAGGGAAGGCCTTTGTGTGTGTGCGCCCTTGTGTCCTACAATGGCCTGACATCCCATCCAGGGTGTACTCAAGCCTTGTGTTCTGTGCTGCCTGGGACAGGCTCCGGGGTCCCTATGACCCAGCCTGTGATAAACAGTTAGAAGATAGATGATATTCTTGCATAGCTGCTGGTACAATACAGGCATTGCTTATCTTTGGCTTATACAAAAGAAGATCCAGTTATTTTACTGTTGCCCCTTGACAGTCATGACATACAGCTTCACACATGCATTGCATTTTAGAATGCATGCAACATGAATTTTAATCCACATCAGGTACCAGCTTGGTACAGCAATACATACCACATAGAGTGTCGGCTGGTCATGAGCAGCTTAACAGACCATAAAAGAGTAATATTGATCACATGATTTACCCACATAGCGTGCCACCCTCCTAAGACAAGAAAGTAGGACTTCTCTCCTCCCGGAAAATGGACATTTTCTAACCTCTCGGCACAATCTGGGAACCTCTTCTATAAACAGCTAGGCCACAGGAATCAGCAGTTGGGTGATCACTGTAGCGTAGCTGGAAACGTTGTCAGGATTAGGAACTCATTTTCTTATTGGTTTTGTAGGGTTGGCAATGGAGAACATTATCAAAATGTTTCAATTTTTGACACATACTGCGCAAAGAAAAAGAGAACGTTGTTCTCCGTTTTTTGAATAAACTTGGATGTAAAGTTTTTCATTTTAATTGGAGTATTCATCCCTTGAGATTCACCACTCGGCTAATGTATTGCAAGCAGCCTTTGCATTGTCATGAGTGAAGAAGACGGCCAATTAACTGAAAGTCTAGCTGGCAAGGTGAATTCTTTGCCACACACCTCTATGGATGAGGGTTCACAGACTACCTCTGCTCTGTGTGTGTGGAGTTTACATGCATTCTCTGTGTAGTGTGGCTTTACTCCAGCAGTGCTTAGATATGCTGATTTATTAACTTATTATTCTCCATTGTGTGTGGGTATGTATGTGTGTGTGTGTGTGTGTGTGTGTGTGTGTACCATGTTTATGTTACAATGTAGGGACAAAATGTCCCCCTAGATAATAAAATAAAAACCTGTCATTTTTTAACTTGTGGGGACATTTGTCCTGTCTCTGTCTGTCTGTCTGTCTGTCTGTGTGTGCCCTGTGATGCACTGCTATCCTGTCCAGGATGTCCTCCTGTTTTCTGCCCTGTACTGCATGGACTATGCTCTAGGCCCACAGTAGCATGGACTATTGGCTACAAATATACAGCAGTATGGAAGCACCTGGCTGTCACAGTAATCCTCCAAGTTCTCATATTTGGACACTCTTTCATTGATATGACTGACTATAAACCACTTTTCTGTTCGGTTAAGGGTAAAAAAAAAAAAAAAAAAAAAAAAAATCTTCATACTATTTATTTGGTTACTTGCTGGTCGGGTTGTAGCTGTGGGATGCCCAAAGCTTGACCCTGCTGTTTATTTGCTGTTTAATATGGTTCAGGGTGAAACGAAATCTCAGCTCAAATTTCAGAATGCGATGCTGCTTTCCTCCAGTGGCGCGTTGCTTCGGCAGGGAGATTAAGCCGGTGAACAAGCTGAGCTGTCACAGCTGACAGTGATTCCCTAATTACAGCCGCTCCTATTTAACTGCATCTACCACACACAAATACCGTCACTGTCCACTGCTCCCACACACGGTGAGTCACCACACAGCCTATTTTTTTCTCACTTCCTCAAGACAAACTTAAATGACTGGCTTGTTCCAGACGCCTACTTTTAACCTGAGCGGTAGAACACTTTGAGTTTGCTGTTTTTTTGTTTTTTTTTTTGTTGTTTTTTTTTTCGGTGAACCCAAAGACATTCCAATTGGGTATGGCCTGCTGTGGCAGCCTATACTGTCCACTGTCATTTTGTCTTGTGATACATGACAGCGTGTACATGGTGTGAAGGGTCACTGCATTCCCTTTACATATACATGAAATGAGTTTGGATAGGAAATCTAGCAATATGACTAGAAAATATAGCCATTGACAAAGTTAGAAATAATGTTTAATTGAAATAATAATTGTGTCCTTCAAACTTTGCTTTCATCAAAGTATCCTCCATTTCAAGCAATTACAGCCTTGCAGACCTTGCTAACATAAACACAGAAAAAAAGCAGAACTGAACTCTAGGGAAAAGATGAACACAAACTAAAATTAGGGATCAACAATTAAAAGTTGTATGTAAAAAATATGAAAGTATGATATTCCTCTCTATCACACGTATAATTACAGATTTATTTCAAACAGAAGCATGGTTCCTCAAAGCTGCATGGATAGTAAAGGTTTTTGCTGCATGAAAGTTAACTCACATATGTAAGCTACAGTGTGTGTGTGTGTGTGTGTGTGTAATGCCTGCTTCCAGTCAGTCATCCATAAAGTTACAACCAATCAGACCACACCCTGCCACACTTCCACTCTAGTCACACTTGTTTCTCTTTCCCTCATTACCCCAAGCCATATATAAGGAGTATCTCTAAACAAAGCCATGTTGTGTTTGGTCATTACTGAATTGTCGGCATGCTGGGCTGCTTTTGGGGTCCTGAATTCTAGCTTGTTCCTCTGAATGTGATTTGAATTTAGCAGTGGCATTGCTCGTGACTGATTTCTGAACATAAGCCCATGTTTGGACACTGATTTTCAAATTATGTTTTGGGGTGAATCTTTAAAACTACTTGCTCTGCACTTGGATTTTTGAAGTCTTTTCTTATGCACCTTGAGAGATGGTGTCATTATAGAAGAGGCTGATTTAACGATTGTTGAATTAACGATTGTTTTGATTTGACATCACTTGTTAAAGAGTACACAGAAAGACTGCCTTTATTTGCTTGTTTTGCTTGCTTATTTGTTTATATCCAATAATTTGCATTCAGCTCATGATGTATCACTGGAGAATAGCCAGTGGCTGAGATGGGCCATACTGCTTTAACGGGAGCACAGCTGTGTGCCAGTCATTAGTCAGCACTGCAAATGGTAGGTGATTGGCTTCAAGCAACTGCAGAAAGCATCTGTATCAAGTCATTTTTCACAGCAATAATTAAACAAGATTATGAAATGTGAATGAGTATACTAAACCCATTCATATTTCCCTCATTCCTGTAAGCCAGGGGTGTCCACAAAGGGCCAGTGTGGGTGTAGGTTTTCATTCCAACCACACAGAAGCCACACCTGATTCCTACCTATTTAATCAGTTTAGCTTGGCTTTCAGTGAACTCAGGTGTGGCTTCTGTGTGGTTGGAATGAAAACCTGCACCCACACCGGCCCTTTGCGGATAAGATTGGACACCCCTGCTGTAAGCCATGTCAAGACTCGAGGTCTTTATTGTCAACCTTTCTATATACAAGTATAGAGTCAGGATAGAAAAAATATTTTTCTGGGGTCTGTGGTACAAACATCTTAAATCAGACGGTAAGACAACTAGTGCAGTAAAAAAGAGGAAGGGGAATGGAATTATATTCTCCCCACTGCACTTCCATGTTTAATAAAATTAAGATTCAAACAAATGAGCTAATTCATTCATTCATTCATTCAGTCATTAACAGCGTCTTCTAAAATGTTTACTCTGAACATATATAAAGGCAGGGGTGCATGTAGAGTTTTGTTCTCTTTTTCTGTAAAGGTAATTTTGAATCAAAGCCTTTGCCATATAAGCAGTGCTGTCAAAGATTCTGTCTTTTAATGATTTTTACTCTATTATATAACTTTAAGGTGTCCCACAGTGAAGTCTTAACATCTATTTGTTCACAAGACTAAAATTTAGGAGTCAATATTTGTAAAGTCATTGTTCATTATAATATGGAAAATAAGACTATTTTACGATGCAGTACACATGAAGCCAAGTACTAGTACATTATAAGTAAACATATTTGCCATATTTAAATGCAGAGGTATTTATAGTAGATCCAGACTATTGGTGTGATGATGCACTGTTGAAGAACAGATCACAGGTTACTCAGTTAAGTAGAATATCCTGAAGTCGAGATGCCTCTTCAGTTTCAGTAATGATATGAAGAGGCAGTAGGAGTCACTTCAGGCTTACCTAAGTCTCTTTTAGTCAAGCTTACAATGGACAGTTCTGCTGCTGTGATTTCGTCTGTATTAATAACGGCTTTCTCTTCCGTGTGTCGATGCAGCTCTGCTCTTGGGAGTTAACACGACCTATGGCTGAGCGTCACCACAGTGGCCTAGAGAAGGCAGAAGAAACCCAATATGCCACCTTAACTCGTCCCTAGCAATACACGTGCATCAAGCTGTCATTGTACTGTTAGCATGCATAGTAAATTAGGTGACCCTTAAACTCCCTGAAGTTAATTTTCTCCTAATTAGTTTTGTTTTTTTTTTTTGTTTTAAGTTGTCTTATGGCTTCAGTCTTGCAGTTTTTTAATTGCTATTATGTCAGTCATGATGATTTGCTTGTTGCTTAATTGCTCTGAGGTACAACATTGGAAAGGACCCTATATAATCTAATTAAGTGCATTCAGATTATTCATAACACTAACTGCATAAAGACAGCATTCGCAAGTTGTTATGAAGTAGGAAATTAGTTATTTTTAGCATGATGTACCAGATATATTTCTCACGCAGTATTATCAATCATATTTCATCCCTCATTCCTGCTGTCAGGAAATACAGATGTTAATAGGAATTAAAAGCATTCAGGTGGAATGAAATGTGTGTAAACATTCTCTCAACCATCTCACTCACAAAAGAATGAACCAATAATCAATAGAGAGTCACGTCCTAAATCCACATATTCCTGCCTATTTTTTCATTTCAGACTTTATAGTCTGTGTCATGATAAAGCATGCCTGCTGCATTAGTAATATTTTACAACGATCAATATGCATTTTCTGTGCTAATTACTATTGGCTGCTAATAATTGGGTGCAATGTTGAAAATGTGCCATAATATTTTTGTTGCAATGAACTGGTCATTTTAAATAGAGGTTATAATATTTTTAAGGCTGTGTTAGGGTGATGGGAAAAACAATAACTTTTAACAATTGATAAGTTGTTAATAAAGGGTAATTTTAGTAATATTAACGATCAATAATTTTTGGGGACTTCATTTTGCAATGGAGGAACAACAGAATGAAATACAGGAAGCACCATAAAATTTGTTAAAAATGATAAAATGTAATTTCCGATTTTCTTGCCATCGCTCGTGTTCCATGCCACCACTGGTCAAAGGTCGTGCAGCTTAACATGTCTTTTATTGGTCATACGTTTATCTGAAATCTTGATACGGTAAAATAACAGACCACTTTTAAAATGAGATTTTTGCCTATTTCTGCTCACTGGAAACCAACCGCTGAAATGAAGTAGAGCACTATACCACAAAAACCAAGCAAATATAATACTTCCATCTATTTTCCATCTTGTCCTGGTCAGGGTTATGCAATGAGAAATGTAATGCCATTTTTAAATGCATGCACTTAGATCCCATTAATGAGCTTAGCTAAAAGAATTTCTTAACAACTGAGACTTGCGGTTCTTTGAAAAGGGGTTGACTGGTAGTTCAGTCGTTGAAAGACTGGAACTGCAGCTGGTCTCACACAGCAGGCTGATGAACACATTGCCCAAAACTGCACTTTGGATAGGGAATTCAAAGCGAAAACAAGCGTATGCAGTAATGTTTTTGTTCCTCACATGCTGTGGTGTTTCCCTGGCAGTGGTTTACTGTGTTGTAAGGCCACGTTCCACGCAGCACGGGTTTGATATATAAGTAAATCTGCAGTTCCGGTAACCACTGCCAGGTGGTGCCAAAAGTGCAACTACAAGTACACTACATTGCTGATGATGGCAATGAATGTGTAACAATTTTGCATTTACACGTTAAGTTGATAAATGATTTTGACCGACTTTTTGTTAATGTTTTTCAAAGGAAGCTTCTTCATTAGTTGTCCCAAGTTTGAAAATTCATATTTTTAAGCTTGCCTTTTTTTCTGCTTGCACTTCACACTGTCTATGGTTCAATGTTTATTTTTCAAAAGTATCATGATTTTATTTTCATTGTAAATGCATATTAAACAGTGATTGACATGATCATTTGACGATGGAAAAATAATACAGCTCAGAATGTTATTTTTTCGCCTCTTTCTTAAAATGATGAGTAGTGTGAACTGTAATTCTGTAAAAAATACACGTTCAATGAAAGTTACTCATAAGCTGGGTTTTCATTTAGTTCACTGTAGCTTGGACCTTGAGGTGTCGTCCTTGTTTAATGGACTAAAGTTCGATATTGAAACACCATAAGGAGTCATATGTTGGCGTGATCAATACCTGTGGAGAAAATATGGTGGGAATGAGACCAGTATAAGTTGTTTCATGTTGTGCTGTGGACTGTCCACAATGAATGTTTTGTATTTATTCATGCTGTTTTTTTTTTTTTTTCCTCGCCAATTCTTCATTAAATGCCAAGTGCTTTTGACTTATTTTGAAGGGCCTTGTCCTGTGGTATGTTTATATAGCTTTGTTCTGCTGCACTACAGCCCAATTAAGGAACGTGTGACTCTGACAAGCAAGAATTACGAAAATATTTACTCAGCTTGATACTCGTGCAAAATGACAAACACAATGGTGCACTCCACAGTACTGCAATACTGAGAATTGAAAAACAAAAGAAAACTGCCAATGTGGGTCCAGCAAAATTTCCCTTCTCACAATTATTCTGAATTGAAATAATACATTGGTGCCATAGAGGCACCCCAGTTGAAGCAGTGCAATAAGACTTTTTATCCTCACGGATGTTGTTATTTAGATGAAAGCTTTGTCAGATCTGAGCAACAAGCTGCTTCGAAGTTGCATGCAGCCCATGACTGAATCTAATTCCAAATATAGGATTATGTTCAAGCAGTTGAGAAAGGCCTGAGCATGTAGCTGTTGTAAAAATGATTGAAACAAAAGTCTTGGATTGTGGTAGCAGTTATGTCAAGCGACTGTTAGTATTAAATGATAAATATTTATTATTCACATGAACAAGAAAAATAACGTCCAAATGGAAATTAAAAATGAGACTATGGTATTTAAATCTCTGAGCATTGTACAGTCAGAATAAAAGAAGCAGGTACTTAACTATATGATGTTGTCTTTAGTTCATTTCAACCACAAGTGGGATGTGATTAAAGAAATGATGCATGCAGGTTATTTCGTTATTGGAGACAATTAAAATATGAAGTCTTCTACACACGGGCAAATATTTTAATAATTCTCAAGGACATTCTTTTGGTGTTGTTTTCTGGAGATAAACCAAGTCGTCATGGAGGCTGTGATCTGTTGGTCGGCTGGCCAAAATGTGCACTTCAGAACAGCAGATGGCTAATGATCCTCAAAACAGTCCGTTGACTATAATTTTTGCAACAGTCGACAGGTTTATGCCACCCAGATGACTTTTTTGTCCATTGTAGGTTCTGCTAAAAGACACTGTACATGTGACCTTAAGTTATTAGCAGTACTGTTTTGTCTTTTATAAACTGTAATTGTACCCCTACCTTGGCAGGAAGATGATGATGATTTAATATTTTAATATTATTATTTTTAAGTACAACCCCAAATCAGAAAAAGTCGTGATGATATGGAAAATTCAAATAATAATAATAATAAAAAAAAAAAACGCAGTGATTCTTAAATTTTCTTTGACTTTTGTTTCATTCCAGACAGTATGAACCCAAGATGTTTCATGTTTTGTCTGGTCAACTTCCTTTCATTTGTTAATATACATCATTTCCTGCATTTCAGGCCAGCAACACATTTCAAAAAAAGTTGGGATGGTAAAGCATTTACCACTTTGTAATGTTGCCATTCTTTCTCACAACACTTAAAAGACATTTTGGCACTGAGGATACCAAGCGATGAAGCGTTTCAGGTGTTATTTTGTCCCATTCTTCCTGCAAACACGTCTTAAGGTGTGCAACAGTTCAAAATTCTCCACACATTCTCTATTGGGGACAGGTCAGGACTGCAAGCAGGCCAGTCCAGTACTCGTACCCTCTTCTTCTGCAGCCTTGCCATTGTAATGTGTGCAGAATGTGGTTTTGCATTGTCCTGTTGAAAAAAGCATGGACGTCCCTGGAAAAGATGTTGTCTTGAAGGCAGGATTTGTTGCTCTAAAATCTCAATGTACATTTCTGCATTAATGCTGCCATCACAGAAATATAAATTACTTTTGCCAAGGGCACTGACACAACCCCATACCATGGCAGACCCTGGCTTTTGGACTTGTTGCTGATAACAGTCTGGAGCACACATTTATTTCTTCCAAAAAAGATCTAGAATATTGATTTTTCTGACCACAATAGACATTTCCAGTGTGTGATGGTCCACCCCAGATGCCTCTGATCCGAGAGAAGTCGACACCGCTTCAGGACAGGATTAACATAAGGTTTATTTTTTGCACAGTAAAGTTTTAAGTGGCATTTGTGAATGTAACGTATTGTAGTGCTTGACAAAGGTTTGCCAAAGTAATCCCTTGCTCATGTGGTTATATCAGCTATTGATGAATGATGGTTCTTGATGCAGTGCTGTCTGAGGGATCGGAGATCACGGGTTTTCAGCTTAGGCTTGCACCCTTGTCTATTACGCACTGAAATTCTGCCAGATTTCTTGAATCATTTAATGATATTATGCACTGTAGCGGGAGAAATATGCAAATCCCTTCCAATCTTTCTTTGAGGAACATTGTTTTTAAATATTTCAATAATTTTCTCATGCATTTGTTGACAAAATGGAGATCCTCTGCCCATCTTTGCTACTCAAAGACTCAGCCTTTCGTGGATACTGCTTTTGTACCAAATCATGATTACAATCATCTGTTGACATCACCTGTTTGTCCCAACTTTTTTGGAATGTGTTGCAGCAATGCAGGAATGGATGTATATTAACAAATGAAATGAGGCTGACCAGACAAAAAAATGAAATATCTTGTGCTCATACTGTCTGCAATGAAATAAAAGTTAAAGTAAATTTAAGACTCACTGTGTTATTTATTTATTTTTTTATTTGCATTTTCCATACCGTCCCAACTTTTTCTGATTTGATTTGGTCAGGGAAGTGAACAGGACATTGACACTTGAACAGGAGTTTTACTGGTGCTTTGGGGTGTAACAAACTGGGGAGGAGAACATACTGGGGGGGGGTCTCTGAATCAGAATTTGAGTTGTGGATTCACGTTCTGATTTGTTTTCAGCTGCAAGGAACACTCCCGACTGTTTTACATCATCAGCTCATCTCCTGTCTTTACAGGCACCTGGAGATATCCATGTGCTCCTCCATCCTACATGTGCAGATTTCTCATGCAGAAATTCAACTGCCTTCTGTGACCAAGGAACAGAATAAAAAGAAACCTATTGCCTGGACTGCTTCATAAGACACAAGATAAAACTGTGCTAATGACGGCCGCTATTTTATCAATATTGTTACTGCATTGAGTCCAGCAAACCAAGCATTTATGAGGTCATCTTCCTTACATTTGTGAGATACAAAGCAAGAAAAAAAGCTTGAAACCATCATTTATCATTCTAGCTGCTAATTAAAATATCATTATGTTACAAAACATCATTCTTAGGCAGTCTTAGGTAAGCAATAAAATATTTAAGGCCATTTATCTGGGCATTAAATGAATATTTGCTTAGAAAAATTCAGGACATGTCACTAGAATGTATTCAACTAAACAGTAAAACAATAAAAAAATTAATTTCTTTTGTTGAACAAAATGTCACAGATATCTGGTTGGATGGCTCTAAGAACACAGCTTTAGTTCCCGAACCTCTGATCAAACACAGCTTTGGTTCCCGAACTTCTGATCGAATACAGCTTTGGTTCCCGAACCTCTAACTGAACACAGCTTTGGTTCCCAAACTTCTGATCGAATACAGCTTTGGTTCTCAAACCTCTAACTGAACACAGCTTTGCTTCCTGAACCTCTGATCAAACACAGCTTTGGTTCCCAAACTTCTGATCGAATACAGCTTTGGTTCCCGAACCTCTAACTGAACACAGCTTTGGTTCCCGAACCTCTGATCAAATACATCTTTAGTTTCTGAACCTCTGATCGAACCCTCATCCTTTTTCTATTTCCATATTGCTTACTATATTTCTTCTTTTTCTTGTTCATTTATTTGTTGTTTTCTGTTTGATAATGTTTATTTCTTTCCATTTTGTTGGGTTTTCATTGCCAACAGAAGAAAGGAGATGGGACAGCCATCTGTATTAACTCCAACGAGTGTAGTCTTTTGCCTGGATGTTGGCCACATGGTCATTGTTTGCATTCCATCATCAGTTGACTTGGCACAGCACGTGAGGTCGTGCGCTCATCTGCCCTGGCTTTTCAAACACCCTGGACCATTGAAAGTGAGCTCTTGTGCCATCTTTCACACCACTCTCTTCAGTAAAATAAGTAGCTTCACAGGAAGGCTGTACCCTGGATTTATTCCATGAAAATGTAAGATTTATACAGTTATGTTGACCTCCATCTGCTTTGAAAAGGCAGACCATAGTACTGTACAATTGATATACCAAATACACTTCCTTTGGTCAGCAGTAGGCCCCTACTATTAATCCTGTGAGAGTTTGGTCAAAAGACACACTGGAGGCTTTGCAGAACTGCATCAAAGTGTCAGACTGGGAGAGTTTGTTGTTTCCTGCATATCTAGCCCTGACTGACAAAGGATATAAAGACACTCCTCAATAATTAGAAAAAGGCTTTCCTTATGGGAGATAGGGAAGTAGTTAGAGCCATACAGAGGTCTCCATAGATGATGATTAAGGAGGGGAAGGGGAAAATATCAGAATAGGACTGAGCATGAGCTGGAGAATAATGGCATGAAGGAGGCATGGAAACAGATGTAAAAAATCCCTGATTGTTACAAGGTAGATGGCTCTGGTGAAGTTGGGAACCTGGAGAGGAGAGGCGAGCTAAAGTTATTCTTTAAATGGTTTGACATGGGTACTCTTAGCCCAGAGGGGGCCTTATGGAGTCATACTCACCTTGGTCAACCATCCACCACAAAAAGAGCTCTTTGATGAATACTCCAGCACCCGTAATAACTACAGACCATTGTCACTGACAACCCCTAAGGTACTCACGAGGCTGGTCCTCAAATGCTGTCATGTACTTGCTTCAGCATTCCTGCTCATATCTGGGCAAGTTGAACAAACATCACAAGTGTGTTGAACACCACCCAGCCTTCCCTGCAGGCTGTGAATATTCAAGTTGATGCAAGGTTGTGGATTCTGTAGTTGGCTGGTTTTCAGATTATCTCACCAATCAGCCACAGAGCAAAAAACTGCTGACCGCTATCACCATCCTAGGAGACAGTATAGAAATGCTACAGTGTTATGAGATCCTTAGAGTCTACATCCATGACAGCCGGGACGGTCCTGTCAGCACGGAGGATGTTTACAAGAAAGTGCAGAGTAAGGCTGTTTCCTTCAGGAGACTAAAGTCCTTCAGAGGGTACAAACTGCTGCACATGTTTCACCAGTCAGTCAAAGGCAGTGTCATGCTCTTCAGTGCTGTTTGCTGGGGGCAAAATTGTGAGGTGAAGGAAGGTGGAAAGCTGAACAAACTTTTTGAGAAAGCCTAGTTTGAGTATAGGACCGAGTCTATCAGTCTGAGCTTCATGACAGCAGTAGTAGGCAAGCATGTCAGCCAAAGTGAACTCCATCCTGAACAAGGAAGCCCTATCCTGTCAACAGAGAGCCAGCCCAACCACAGCCTCCTCTTCTGAGAAGCACAACTCAACACTTCAGCTGATCCTTTGTGTCAACTGTCATTCATTTCTTCAATGCTTTCAGTCTCCATGTCCCTAACCTCTCCTGGAGTCAGATGACACAAACCGAACTCCATCTGACTCAGCACTGAATTGTTCATCCTGCAGGAAATTAAGCATCTCCCTTGTTTCTACCTAACATGCACTCTGCACTATTTGTCTGTTGGTTGCTTTATGAGTGGGAGTTATTTATTTTTGTAATGTTAACGGACAACACATACATTCCCGGACAATCAATAAAGTTTTATCTAAATTTATGAGACACTTAGAGGACAGACTGTGTTTTGTTATTTACCTTTATCTCTAGTCAGCGGTACTCTAACCTGAGTATATATTTTTTAATATAAGCAGTATAAGGCAATTACACCTAAGAATAAAATATTCAGCTCAGACCATGAAGGGGGCCGTGCAGTAATTGTTAATAAAACATTAATGGTAGAATCAGAATTTTAATCAAGTCGAGGAAGAAATGTTTACAATGTGAATTCCTTACATCAATACTGTGGACAACGTTCTGGTGTCAGTTGTGGAGGATACAACATTTTGGGCAAGACACATTTTTTAAGCATATTAAAATTCTCAATAATATAATCTGCGATTCTATTGCTCCTTTAGAATAACATAACAACGCAATAGTCACCTATTATCTTTGGTAAACTAGCTAAAAACTTTCACTGACAGCCCTTAAGTTGACAGAAATCTTGGGTTACCGACGATTATTTGAGCACAATTTCAGCAATATCATAGCTAATAAAAATGAACTAAAAAATGATCCTAAATATAAAATCTACTCACTGTCCACTAGATCCCATTCCTAAAAACTACATAAGGATTGCCCAGCTGCAGTTACTGTATGGATTCCATAACTTATCCTTTTCGTTTTGCCTTCTTCCTGACTTAAGGAAGCACACACACCTTCCCTTTTTTTAATTCATCCTTGAATATGCTCTTGTCTCAAGCATAAAAAGACACTTAGACACTTAGTCAAAACATGCTAAAAAAATGTTAGTGTGGCTTTTACCCTAGCCACGGTTATTCTTCCACTTCAGGAAACACAATAATCATTCTCCACCATCTTCATACTCATTTTGATATTATAGATTATCGGCTTTCACTGGATAATTTTTAGTCATGCAATTTGTCTGTTTGGGCCCCTTCTGGGAGTCAATTTTTAGTGCATTTAAATATAATTTTGTCCCTAAGGTCCACAGGGTTGAATGAAACAAAAGAATACAATTGATAATTATAAAAATACTTCGAGCGGACATGGGTAGGAAAGTCTTGTCATCAAGTCTTAAAGTCTGACAACTTAAATCTTGTTTTTTGCTAGCTGTATCATGCAATATTTTTATTATTCAAGATCTAGTGATATCTAGATTATTGGACATCTAAGTGTCTCTTAGGATTAAAATATTGCAGATTTTTTTCCATACTTGACTAATCTAAGCTTCTCGTAATGCATCCATTTATCGCTCAACTACTTACCCCGCACAGGGTTGCAGTAAGGCCTGGAGCCTATCTCAAGCAACATAGGGCGCAAGGCCAGTGCTTCTCACATTTCACAAGACATGTATTTTGGTTATATTCCCTAAAGCAAAGAAAGTAATCAAGACCTGGAAACAACCGTGTGTGTTACTGAACAGTCTGAAATTTATCCAGCTTCACTGAACATCACATTCCTCTGCCTAGTAAATATTCAAAATAAATACATTGGCTCCAGCATGTAATGGATAATAAACAAGTTGTAGTTTATTTGAATTCCATATACAGAGAAATCAATAAATATGCAGTATTTCAATGTAATCCAGTCATTTTTTATAATTGCCTATGCAATACACCTTGATTTTTAAGTAATTTATTGAAAATTGGGGAAATAAAGTTGTATTCCACATTCAGTAGTATGTAAAATATCCAGAATGTTCATCTGCAAATTTAAAACAGTTCATTTCTCATAGTATTTCTTATGAGAATATTACTGTTCAAGTTCCAATGAAAATGTAATGCCAACTGGCCACAAGTCACCATTCAAAGCTGTCGATATCACTGCAGTGGGGGAAAAAAAAATGTTTGTAGATGAATTAAAGATTAGAAAAGGTTTGTGTTAAAATAAATATGTTTGTCATGTTTCAGCCATTAGCAATTTGAAAAGCAGATGTCACTCTGAATCAACGTTGAGGACTTGATTTTAATCCTTACTGCTTTAATCAAATAAACAGATCAATGGGGATGTAAAACTGTTAGTACCATTGTGTAAGATTCCTGCCAGTTTAAGCAGGACAGGTCTCTAGACTTTCTTATTTTGTTTGATACTGAATCAAAGATAATGGAGAACATCTCACCTCAGTACAAGGAGGCAGGTATTTGGCATGCGGTCTGCATCTGCAGTATTGCGAGCGGCTGCTTGTGATGTAAGTCTCATTATTAAAGCCATGCTAGTAAGCTGGCAGAGGACAGGCTGTCCTTCGCAGGAAGCATCGTTTGCCGATCTTGTTTTTACAATAGCACTATAAACCTAGAAACACACAGTTTAAATCTGCAGCCGATTTTGGGAAGTGGTAAGTCGACAAATCCTTGTGCAACTCTAGAGAAGACAGATTAGTATTTCACTGAGAGCTTTACACAAAACTTTACCAGCCAGAACAAACACTGTGTTTTCAGGGGAAATTATATTTTTTTACAGTTGTTTTCCGACTTGTCTCAATACCATGTTCCCTTTTTCAAAACACTTAACACATGCACCATATCAGTAGACTGTGTGAAATAAACTCTGTATGCTTTTGCGTTGCTTTGATACAAAATGCGTTCAATCACCACTTCTTCCAAAATTCATGAATACCTCTCCCAGTTAATGTTCAATCCCAGCAAAATTCTGTACAACTACAGCAAATTTTCCAGACATTTATATACTCTGTTCAAAAGTTAACTTTCAGTTCAAAATCAAACAAAATGTAAATCGCTGTAGATGGAAATGTGCTGTATTTTGACAGAAATGAAACTATAGATATGCTTGAAATTGATCATTCTGATTTTAGCAAAAGTTTATTCAGTTTTCTAGTTTGCAGTGTTGTTACCATCTATACAAAAATTGTTATGTTTGCATTGAAATGTGTATGTATATACTGTAGGTAAAATGTTGATGTTGCTGAGGAGATTTTTCCACTATTACTGCTGCATAAGCCCGTAATTAGCCCATATAATACAGCACGCCTTATTGCGTTTCGTGATGAACTGTATGAAAGCTGTTCAGGAGATAGAGTGCCAGAAAAGTTTACCAATATTTTTGATTGTATGGAACAATGTCGCCTTTCATCACTCCTGCCAGGTCACAGAGTGGCTTACAGCCCATCCCAGGATGATGTCGTTATTCCTGCCACCGCACTCTCCTTTCCTCAATCCCATTGAAGAATTATTTTCTGCGTGGAGATGGAAGGTACATGACTGCTGCCCACATGAGCAGATGTCACTTCTAGATGCCATAGCTGCTGGGTGTATGGACATAACAGTGGAAGGCATCCAGGGTTAGATAAAGCACTCGAAGAGATTTTTTCCTCGGTATATGGCTGGAGATGACATTCGGTGTGATGTTGATGAAAATCTATGGCCAAATGCATAGGACAGGATGGATCACCATTAGGGTTACAGTAAACTTCTATTGATAGTTTCACGTATTGTGTTTTCACTTGCTGTACTGAACATAAATACATGTTTACATAATGTGACCTACTGTAAGAGGTGTCATATTTTTTTTCTGCTGTTTTGCAATGCAATACTAAATGATGCAAAAGCAGAGGACACGGAAACACAAAATATATGTATTTTGTGATGCTTCAATTTGTTTGTGTTTCTTCCTTGATTGTACGATGAGTGACACCAGAGTCTTACGGGAGAAAGCATGGGCTATAGTTGTGGCAGCATGAATGACTTTTGGGTGAAGTATGAAATGTTTTGGTGGTTGAGGTGCATTTTGCACCAAGGGTTGCCTGATGTGTTCAGCTGCATTTTCTAAAGCACGCTGTGTGATGAGTTTTGATAAAGTGGACATAGTATTGAGACTAGTCTTACAACAATTGTAAAAAACTGTAATCGGAATGATGGTTCTGGTTGGGCGGCAGAGTGACTCATTGGGTGCCGCTGTCGCATCCCACCACCAGGTTTGATGGATTAAATCCCTCCTCTGTTCTTTATGTGTGTAGCTGGCATATCTTCTCCATGTCGTGCGGGTTTCATTTGGGCACTATTGTTTCCTCCCACTGTCCACTGACAGGTGGTTAAGCTGATTGATGGCTCTAAATTTGTGTGTGTGTGTGTGTGTGTGTGTGTGTGTGTGTGTGTGTGTGTGTGTGTGTGTGTGTCCTGTGCTACCTGGGATAGAGTCTAAGCCACCCTGACCACCATAAGTGTTTTGGAGATGGACGGCCAGCTGTGGATTGTTGCAATAGGCCCTAGTGCCCACTGACGGCTTAACTGCCCCCTCTCTTTATAGAGTCTGGCCAGGACTTCTCCAAAAATACTTCAGCCACATCCAACTTAAATGCTGACAACAATTAGTATAAAGTCCACGTGACATTTTCAATTAACAAGAGAGCTGGTGTATAGTTTTTCAGAATGTATAGGGGGTGGTGACTTCACAAAGGGTTATTTTTCAGTTGCATGATCGTTCCACCTGGGAAGCAACAAGCAGAGCTGCATGCCAACTTGAAATTGCTTACCAACATAAATAGCATCAAGACTGTGAATGTGGAAATTAAGAGTATGTTCTGCGTAACCGTAAAAAGTTATACAGCATTCAGGGCAGAGTTACAAAAATGGTGCATGATTTATTTATATATTTTACCTTAAATGCTTAAAGGATCGTCAAGTATGTTACCTGTACACCTACTTAAAAATTTGGTTTAAATGTGTTTGTTGTCTTTAGAACCTAAATTCTCTTCTCCTGGCAGAGGATATGGACATCAGCCAGGTCTCCTGCGGGTTATGGGATTGATTCCTTCCCCGGGTCTGCATGTGGGGGGTGCAGGACTTGCTCTCACAGTCTAAAGAGACGCAATTAGGTGAAACAGTGTCAAAAATAAGATGTGTCTACTCTCTCCTTCCTGGGATGAGCTCCAGGCTTGGCTGTGATTCTGAATTAGGTGAGTAGTTATGGAAAATGGATGGTCTTGACAGATTTACTCAACTTTATCAATACCTCGTCTCGTCAGACTTCATTTTGCTAAACCTAATTTTTTGTCGTCAAAGAGACACGGTAAATCAAATTCAGTCACTATGCTGTCAGTTTTTATCTAAAAGTCATTCAGGAAACGTAAAACCAAAAAGAGCTGAAGTAAGCTTCAAATGGCAAGATAGTCCCTCATCTTTACCATTTATCCAGTGCTGATAAAACATGGGGAAGCTGGTAATAGAAACATTACTAATCAGTGAAGGCTGTGTTTTCCATTGTACCATAATGGATGTTAGCACTTCAGTTTAATTTTTGGTGTTATTACCTTCTTTATTCCCATTTGTGTTTTGTTAAAAGTGAGGGTCTAAAAATAGTTCAGCTAATTCACCATGCTATGGCAAAGCTTCAACATTTGGTGTCATTTTGGCCTGTTTTCCTGTGTATTTCCGGTAGCAAGGTGTGCTAACCAGTGCCGCAAAATAATATTAATAACTAATCAATCACAGTTTTAAAACTTTATTGCCTTAACATTATATATTTTCCCAAATTTAACAAACCCCAAACAAACTGTGCCATAACATTGTCTGGTTTATTTGTCTAAAGGACTACTCTTGACAGGAAATATATCTCCACATAGACAGTATATAAGTAAGGACTAGTATATATGTTTCCTTTTTCTCTGTTATGTCATAGTTAAAATTCAGCTGCCTTTGTATAGGGGGGATTCAGATGTGAGCATGTCACAAGACTTTTATAACTAGCATCTTGTCTGACCACATCGGTGCTTTATTAGGTAGGGTTTATGCAGGAAAAGCAGGCCTGCGGTCACATCCATGCCTCCACGGTCGATGTGTTCATGCTCTCGTCAAAGAAATGGGTCTCCCAGGGTCACTAACCCTAGGCACCCATCACTCTCTGGGCCCTTCATTGAATATGTCAGTCCAATTATCTGTGTATCATAGCTTTAACATTTACCATCACTGATGGGTTTGAGAGGAAGTGTAAATATCGTTCACACAAAGCAGTTTTGTTTCCAAATTTCCCTAAAGGGCTGAATTTACCCTATACCGCGTATTCTTCGAAAAGTTTCTTTTTAATGACTTGGTACTTTTTAAAACACAAAAATTGTCTAATCTATACCTTTTCTGATGTTTTTCAAAAAATTGGTCACTTTTCAGCTTGTGGCCCATGATGTGCATTCGTACATGTTGCAGTCTTCAGCATTTAGTGTTATCTCACGTTTTTGCTTGTGCTCCAAGCAAAAGAATAAAGTTTGTTTTTCATTATTACATATAAGCATAATCATGAAATCTTCTCCCCAGCACCCCCACCCCCACCCCACTCAAAGTGGTCTCACTATTTTAACATAAAAATTCTGGTTTTCCATCACACATCTCAAGCTCTTCATAGTATTGCTGTTTGAAAGTCCAGCTAGCACATTTACAGTGAGGCATTTATTGCTAAAATGTTATATGAATATGCAGAATGTCTGAGTATCATACCAGTTTATAAATCTATTTTTTCCCGATAAGCAATCCACCATTTTTTGTCAGAATTGGCACTGATCCTGAATATCAGATTGGCACATTCCTAGTAATTATCCAGTATATGCAGACAGAAACAAGGGCATGAAGAAAGCTGGAAAGAAGGACAATCAACACTTTCATCTGTAATTAACTTCAGAATGAGGATAAAATTCAAAACTACAGAACAAGACCATAGGCAACATGCAAAAACAAGTAGGTATTGTTATTTAAACAAAATTATGAAATGTACCTGATCTAAAGTATGGTATTTAGAATGCAAGAGGACTGACTATTAAAAATCCATAACAAAAATAAGTCAAGAGATCTCCTAAGATTACAATCACCACTGGAGTTTGCAGATCCTTGAGCCAGGCGTTATCATAAATTGGATGGAGCGAGACATTCATTTTCAGCTGACGTACTAACTTACTCATCGCACAGCTAGGGTGTCTGAAAAGATGTGCATTTCTTTGGCTTGAATTGTAAACGGGAAGTGTTTTCTCACGCTGAGTCCACAATTACAAACTGGAAAAATCATTGAGTGTTGGCTGAGATTAATCCAGAATAATCTCATATTATTACCCAATACAGTCAGTATATTTAGCTTTTCTTATCATCTCTGTAGACTGAGACAGGGTGTTGTGGGGGCTGGCTAGCTCAGGTGCTAAAGTATGAGTGTCTGAATCCCATGATTATAAGGTCAAGGCCCATGCTGTCTGGTAAATTTCACTCAGCTTTGTCTCTCTTCTGTTGTGTGGCTGTGTGGTTTGGAACCCCGTACCTATATCTGGAAGGTCAGTGGTTTGAATCCCATGGCTAGTAGAGTAATCATATCGATGGTGGGTAATTGAGCAAAGACCTTAACCCCAAAAACAGCTCCAGGGACTCCAGATAAATGTCTGACCCCAGGCTTTGGGCTCACTGGTAAATGCCAGGGCCTCATAGGACAGCAGGATGGGGTATGTGAAATCCAGAGAATTCTTGTGGACCTGTATTTGTATTTGAATAAATGGCAAATAAAAGTACCATCATCATTAATGTCTAACAGTGACCTCTATTAAGAAGGTCACTTTGAAATGACCATGAAAGCTCCACCAACAGCATGAACCACCAGCGGTTTGCAAAGCCTATTGATCATTATGGGGGACAAAGTCAGGCAGAAATATAGATTTCATTTTTAAATTAACTGCTGCCCTTTCTGTTTCTCTATGTGTGCGTTTGTATTTGTAAGTATCTTGGCACACCAATCATGTCCCTCCACTTTGTGTAGCATTAAAGTCTTTCTTGTCTCTCTCTTTCAATAAATGAAGCCATTAATCCCATTTCTCTCACTGAAGTATGAAGTCATTTTCGCTGTTCAAATTTAGCCGACTGGTAAGCTCAATTTAAACTCCTACACTTTATACCCAGCAGATATTTGTCAATGTGAAATGTTGAAGGGAGAGATCCCAGCCTCGTTTCAATAAAAGACCCTGTTGTCATCAAGTGATAATGCTAAGTACCATTCAGATGGAATATACAGCCTTATTCATTTAGAGAGTCTAGTCCTCATAAACCCTGGAGAGTCTAGTCCTTACCCTCATCAAATGGATAGGGTTACAGTTTATGGTCTTTAAAAAGCAGCAAAGTAACACAGCATCAGTTTCTGCAGGGCCTGCATAGTAGCTCAATGGGTAACACTGCTGATTCACACTACCAGGATCTGGGGTTTGGATCATACCAATACTGTGTGGGGTGTTTGGGGGTGCAGGTTATTCTTCATATTGCTGAGTGCGTCCTCCTGACACCCAACAAGATGCAGTTAGGCTAACTGGCATCTCTAAATTGCCCATAGTGTGTGTGTCCATGTCATGTGGTGGATGGACATCACAGCCGTGTCCTGCCTGGCGTAGACTCCAGACTCCTTGAGCCAGATTTGAATAAGCAGCAGTAAAATGGGTGGGCAGAGCATTCCCTGGCATTCCATCAGTCCTGAATTACTATCTTTGATAAGTGATGCCAAGTTCTGCTGTATATATTCTATAAAAAATAGCATGAAAAGGTAAGGGGGGGGGGTCACATGAGTGGAATTATTCATGTCGACCAAATATTTGCATATACCCAGGCCAAAGATTTCCAAACTCGATGTTTCACATATTCTTCATTTGAATATGAACTACAATTTTCAATCAGCAGTCTAAGAAGACTGATGAAAAAGAAAGAACAGCAATTCGGAAATGATTGATTTGTGAATCATTTGAGCTGCTTTGGAAACTGTACTGCCAGTGTTGTTTTCTACTTTTATTTTGAGATTTTTTTTCTTATAAGACCTGCATGACGCGTCAGGAAAAGGAACACGACACCACTTTATGAATAGGAAAAGAGGTTAAAATAATAAGCATGACTATTACCCATCCCTCTCAATTTGAATCAGCGGACCCTGTTATGGCAACCTAGGGGATTCCCCGTCCCCTGATCGCCAAGTTTTCAGTGCTTTAGCCTATGTCTCCCTTAATTGCTGACCATATTTCTTAGAACGTGCGGGGATTGGGGAACAGCTGGAGCCAGGTAACGATCAGCCATTCTGGAGCTGAAATAAAGGCAAAACAATGCTGGAGGGGTGGGGAAACGGTTGGGCTTCATATATGATGAGCCACTGGGACTCTGGACTCTATGGAAGGAGACTGCTGCCTGCTAAGGGATAATGGCAGTCTCCCTAGGGTTGTGTGACCCTGGCTGGTCCTGCTTGTATGTACACCAGCCCTGTATGTGGTGTTGCTCCCACTTTAGCATGAATAAAAGCAACTCCCTATGGGAGTTGTGAACGCAACCTGGTGGTCTGTGTCTGTCCCCTAACACAATATTGATCTGTTTTTGGCTTCATACAGCCGTTCATGCAACTGTACTTGTGAAATTGTTTTAAATGGTAAACAAACAGCAAGAATTATTGTTTGCTAACATCATGAAGACAAGGATATACTGGGCTGCTTCAGAAAAAAATATTGCAACAAGACTGTTGGCTTATTTAAAAAGTGTTTTGCACAAAACATTATCCTGTGCAAGATAATCTCGTGACATTATTGTAGATGCCAGAATAGTCCTGGTTCATCTGGGTGTATGTTTTTTTTTGTTCTGTGCTTACTGGTGATTTCTGAATTTCATGATTCTGATGCACGCTTCAACAGGAACTCATAAGTCAAACTTGGGATTTGCATTCACAGTTGTTTAACATGATACCAAGATGAAATGGCTAGATCTGTCAGAAGCAAGTTTAATCAAAACACTGTCACTATGGCATCCAAACTGTTGTTAATAGCAGTTTCAACATATAGTTGATGTCTCACTTTATCATACCCTGCAGTATGATAAGAGTATTGTTAAAATAGCTAACACAAAACTTAATGATGCACAAATTTGCTTTGCAAAAACTTTCTTGAACTTTGCAATTAGCTTTGATGACATCAAAAAGAATGCCTGGCTTTGATCGACCGAAAAGCCTGCTCCTAAATGCCATGTCGTCCATCAACACTTTGCCCAAGGCAATTCTGGGATCACAGACAATTGCAAACCACCCTGTAGTCGGTCTAGCAACTTCTGCCTTAGGCATGTTGTTTTCCAACTGACAAGGTATTCTGTGTGAAAGGTAGAAGGATACATTGAAGAAGGTATTTTTGGAAATTTTGTGTTGGACTAATCCGCTTGTTATCCTTCTAAATAAAGGATTAACAGGTGATCAGCGGCCTGTGTTTTATTGATTACAGTAGGATGATGGGCCTGATTTTGCAGTAAGATTTACCATTTTCACAAAAAAAAATTAAAAAATAGAAAAATCGTAATGTGCACTGTTTTTCATAAAATGAGGCTCCCTTACAGGCTTTTAGATTCCAGAGGCATACTGATGAAAAAGTGAAGATGTATTAATGGAAACAGAATATGAATGATTCTCAACAACATTCAATTTCAGTAGAACATTCTGGAATAAATGAGCCTCTCACAATGTCTTGACATTTGTGCTCATAAAGGAATTTCAGTAGGCAAGCTGGTACTGTTACAATGGCTTCTTTTGTACCACATAAACACACAACAAAAGGTCAGAACAATATGTTAAAAGATATTTCTGGTTCTGTATCCATTGGACTCCGCTGATGTTTGTCATCTTGATAGTGATGCTGTTATAGATCTTTCTCAGGAAAAACCTCTGGGACCATAGAGTTATCCAGAAGGATGACTACACCCTCACCATCCACAGTCAGCAAAGCTTTTCATTTCCTGTCAAAACACACACACACACACACACACACACACACACACACACACACACACACACACACACACAATTTAGCCACGGGATGTATCAGTGCTAAAACTCCTCTTGTACAGTAAATCATTGAAATATCACAGAAGAACATAAGCGAGGCTGAACAAACAACAAAAAAAAAACACAAATCTTCTTTTTGTCACTGATAAATTCACTGAAACCAAACATGCTTACAGATTTCATTTGCTTCATAAAGAATTAAAGATGTGTGATACCACACAATCCTGCTTGATAATAGTATCCTTTGAGGATTGTTAGCAAAACGAGTGACTTTAACTTGTAATGCTCACACAGTGGACCTAACAAGTAATAGATAGTCTGGTGTCTCCATCTGCTTTGGCAAGCATGTCCTGCCTGTTCCAGCAAGTGAAATACACACTTATGGGCAAAGGCATCATGTGGGCTTTGGCAAGAAACATCACTCACAAGGCATCAATTTTCTCCTACACTATTTGACAAGTGAATTTACTTGCACCTTGGCAAGTGCCTTCTCTTGTCCACTTCAGGCTTTAAATGGATTAACTTGTTATATATATTTTTTTTTAAATGTCATTATTTGGCATGGGGGTTAGCAAAATGTTCCCTCACACCTCCAGGATTGCAGGTTCAAGTCCCACCTCCACTCTATGTGTGAAGCTTGCATGCGTCTGCTGGTTTGCCTCTGCAGTCCAAAGACCTGCAGTTAAGCTAACTGGCACCTTTAAATTGCCCACCCTGTGTGTGTCTATGCCCTGCGATGGACTGGCATCCTATCCAGGCACCAGTGACCCTGAACGGGATGAGCAGTTAGAATGTGGATGGATGATTTAGCGGGCACACATAAATTTCGAGTTATTTATGTCACTCCACCTGCTATTCATTGCTGGTTGAATGAAGGCAGCCCTGAGTGTGAGGACAAACAGTTTATCTGTGAAGTCTGCACACTCAAACTAGATCACTTCATCACGTTGCAGGGGGTACAATTAAAAGCCCGTGGCTCAGGAATGGTGTCAGGTCCCCAATTCTTCTACACAAACACCTGCAGTTTCTAGTTTCCATAAGCGCTTGGCCTCATGAACCAATTGATTTGAGAGTTGCCAAGACAACACAAAGGGATTCACTTGCAGATGCCTAAACATTTTCACTTTTTTTTTTTTTTTTTGTCCCTGTATAAAATTCATTTATATTTGCAAAACCTGTTTTCTTATAAGGAGCAGTGCAGCCGGAGTTGCTGATTTCACTCTGATCAAAAATGCAGCTAAGAGAGGATTATGAAGCATTCACCTGTATCAGTCAAGATTACACATGTAACATTTTACCATAATGAATTGCATCCTCACCGAGCTGCACAAAACACCATAATTTAATCAAAATAAGTCATCTGATATTTGTGTTGTAAATCTGAAAGAAAGAAGTATGTCCAGACTATTGTAAAAAAATAGTATTATTGTTGAAGTAAACAAACAAATACACTTGAAAGTAAGCACAGGATCTGAGATACACAAATTTAGCAGTGATGAGATTATATTTGGCTGAACATATAAAGTTTGCTTCTATCTAATTAGATTTTTTAACTAGGCTAACACTGCCGTCATCGTTTTTTTTTTTTTTTTTTTTCAGCACCCTGGTCCACTTCCAGAATGTAACAGAAAAACACACGAACGCACCATGCTTCAGCCTTGTTTTTGCTCTTTTCATGCATGGCACAGTAGCAGAAAATTAAATAAGGATTGCTTACTTATGACTACGAACCATGGAACTGCACTTTCAAATAACTTAAACATATTGTTAAAAATTGTAGGTAGGGCATTTTATAGATGTCTCCTAGATAGACAGGCAAGGCACTGTGTTTCGCTTGCCTACCTACTGCATGTAGCAGAGAGCGGGCTCCATGTAGGAGTTCCAGCGTTCTAACTACAGGCTTGCCTGTGACACCACATTTGGCATAGACACTTCCTTGTCAATTGAACTCAGACACAGAGTTTAGATGTGGGTGTCTGTGAGTTATTAAGTGCCAGTTTAACCTGGAGGTTATCCTATGCTAAAGCTTTTTGTGCATGTTGGTAATTGACTCTTTAATTGTCCTGACATAAAACTATGACAGATGGAATTTTACATATAAAGGGAATATTCTTCAGTTTCAGCAATCTGTTAATATAAAGTGTGCAATTACATAATCTGCACCTAAGGTAACGGCCGAATGCCAGGAAGGTGGAAACGTTAGTATTTTATGAAGGTGTTGAACTGACTGAGGGCATGCCAGCTAGCTGCTGAATGAGCACCACCCACAGACCACGCGGAGTATCCATTACCTTCAGACTGCCAAGTGTCAGCTGTGTGAGATTATGCTGCTCCTCCAATCATCATCATCATCATCATCATTTTTATTATTATTTTGTCCAGTCAATAGTGTGTGTAGATATGTTCTGTATACATAGATGTCAGCCCACAATAATTGCCCTAACTGTAAGCCTCTAAAGTACACCAGGGTTTCAAGCATGTTTCCATTTTGATGTATAGCCAGTTTATGTTCCTTTTGAAGAGAAGAATAATTGGTGAACTAATATTGAACTCATTTTATTGTATTCTGTTTTATGTAGTTTGTTGTCACCTTTGTGCAAACTCCCATGTTCCTGAGGTTTTGTGAAGCCATAAGAGACGAAAAAAAAAAAAAAAAAAACCAAATTGCACAAATCCTCTTACACAATAATGCAAGCACACGATCTGGTCTTTGTTCCCAGCACTGCTGGCCTAGAATATTTAATGCAGTTTGTTATGGCCGCAGAATGATCTCATTGTGTCAAAGTCCTGGCTTTGAGTAATCACTCTAAGACAAGGGGTGCATGGACTCAAAATGTGGCTCTGCACTATTTTGAGCTCATGCTTTGTATTTTTCTGGCCTATGGCTGTTAAAAACTGTTAACTTTGGTGCTGAAGGCAGCAAACCATTTTCAAAGAATTTTTAAAAATGTGCTTCCATTTGGTTAAAGAAAAAATTGAATTCATACTGACATTGGCCAGTGTAAGTAATAAAGGTTCTTAGACCAAGCTGTTATGTCTTCATCTGTAAAAAATTTAGTCAAAGTCAGAAATAAATGTGAGGTTATCTTATAGAACTGGAAGACCATTGCAGAACTTGAATTAGCTTTGCCATAGTGAAGTGGTAATTGCTCGACTCATTAAACCCCACCCAAACAATGTGGCTTGTGGTTTCCTCTCAATATGCATATTTCTCTTCCATTTTATGTATGTTTATTTTTCATTAAACGGTGATACAGAGAATAATAACTGTTAAAATGCAGTTAAAGAACCATGTTATACTAACAAAACCTAAAAATAATTGCTTAAATATGTTATGGAAAGCAAAATAAAAACGTGTCGTAATGACCATTTTAAACCGCAATCTCAATCAACCTTAGAACCCTGCCCTCTCAAACCCGTGCCTTTTCATTGTGTCCAGGTATACAGATTTCTTTATTTTTAAGAGAAGCATATGCTCTCAGCTTTGAATCCTTTAAGAGTCTTTTCAGAACAGCAGGTGCACCACAAGTCTCACCGTGATTGAATGTGCAAAATAATAGTGACACTCTATAGACCGCTAACGCCCATGACGATTTCTCGTAGACTCGAGCCGAATGCCTTCAGAATATGACAGATAAATGGTCAAGAGCTAATACCTCAACTGACTGACACTTCTCTCCAGATGTGTCTTAATCTCACATCTGATGTATTAGTACCTCTAAAATGACTGTGTCAGAGAGGGGTCACTGTCCATCTCAGGAGGCCGTGTCAGGTGACTGTCCCTGTTTGCATTTAGTTTGTCCCACCTGCCCCATGTTCCATTTCTCTATTTATATGTGCACTTTTTTTTCCCAGCGGTCCTGGGACTTGCCGATGTTTACGCCAGTCCAGATCACCTGTGCTGAAAGTCGTATTGCCGGTCTTGCCGCTGAAATGGCAGCTTTGTGTTGTCTTTGAGAGGCGCTTGGTTTTGTATTTTTTAATGGCACACTCCCCCTTCTTCACTAATCTCATTCCCCCTAAAAGGGGAAACACCAAAAATAAAGCCTGAATCCTCCAGCTCTCCTCCCTGCTTTAGGTGGCTCTGTCCTTGAGTTCAGCTGACTTTCCTAATGTCTTGGGTCTCTCACTCCTTGAGAATCCCAGCTGATTTTTAAGTCTGAGGCTCCTTCTGGTTTAGAAGCATGTCATGAGACGCCATGAAGGATATACCGTTTCCCTCTTTTCATACCTAATACTGCTACTGCTATATTTTAGTTCATATACTGAGTGGCCACTTTACTACGTACCTTTTCTTACTAACAATGTGTAGAACCCAGTTGGTCTTTCAGAACCTCTTTAAGGGCACATGAACTGTGCATTCAGAAAAGCCTTTCTGCAAACTACTACATTTTTGAGAACAGAAATGCTACTGAATGGATTGTTTTTTTAATCACACTGTTCTCTGGATAGTGACAAAAATATAATACACTGCTCAGGCAAAAAAAAAAGTCACACTTCAGTCTTTCATTTGACCATCTTTAGCTTTGATTAAGGAGCATTCATCGTGGCATCGTTTGGATGAGCTTATGCAATGTCTCAACAGTTTTTTCATCCTAGATCTGCATTCATTTTGCATTGAATCTTGTATTGACAACAGGAGAGTCGAACCACTCCATAAAGTCTTCTCTACCACATCCCAAAGACATTCAATGGGGTTAAGGTCAGGACTCTGTGGTGGCCGGTTCATGTGTGAAAATGATTCTTCATGCTCCCTGAACCACTCTTTCACAATCTGAGCCAGAAGAATTTTGGCATGTTTGTCCTGGAATAGGGAATCAGGGAAGAAAAAAATCCAGTGATGGGATAACCTGGTCATTCAATAGATTCAGGTACTTAGCTGATTTCATTTTATTGCTGCATAACTTTGCTGAGTCTAGACCAGACCGTTGGCTCTTAAATACAGTATTTGCTTATTTAAATTGAAACGGTGACTTTTTTTTTTTTGGCCAGGTAGTGTATATTATTCGTACTTATTATTATTATTGTTGTGGTTTCTGTTTTATACCCATTTTTGTCTATTATCATCTACATACGATTTGCAAAATTTGATGCATAGATGCATTGGGGAGGATGACAATTTAAAAGGCACGACGATACTGAAAAATAGCGATATGAAGATTATAAATCAAGGATATTAATCAAACTATCATTTGCTTCAATAAAAGATACACATGACAAAGATTCATACATTCGTGTGGAGTAATTGGATTTCCTAAAGACTTCCATTGCGCAGTCACTGCTGGACATGATAAATATTTGAAAGCCAACTGCGACAAAGTAAGCCAGAATTTAGTGAGCAATGGTGCATTAGTCATCAATTAGCAGGTTGGGACTGTTGGAGAGCTTTCTGTCGTTGCACAGCGTGGCAGGCATACAGAATGCCTTCTGTGAGGATGGGTATATGGTGCTTGTGCATTCTTTCATTTTTGGAGTGAATGCAAACTAATTTATAATACAAAACTTGTAGAGGTGTTAATGATATGTAAGCTGGTCGATTCTCGCACTTTGGCAGGTTCTCTGCCCACTGTGTGGGCTTAGCTAGAGGAAACAATCCATTGCATTGTTGCAGTTATGTTAACACTGTGTCTTCGTCATCCACGCCCATGCAGATATTTGGAGAATTACCCTCATTCATGTCAAGAGACACACTAAAGCCATCTCCATGCCCAGCATCGTCAGGGTGATTAAAACTGGCAATGGGCCGTTTAGCTTTAATGAGAGCATTTGGCAGTAATGTTACGACATTATTTTAGTTTGCAAAGTCAATTCCTGCTTTCCGTACCCAATAAATTAAAAACAGGAGATTGAAAAGTATCTGCCTGATGAATTAAATATACGTGTGCATGGGTTACACAGGGTGGCCGATCCCAAACAACGCTAGAAAGACTGAGTGTCAAGTAAAGCTCTCTCCTCTCATTATACAGTCCTTGAACTCAGTATGTTGTCATGATCACTGAAAGGGGGGAGGTGTTAATATCTGTGGTTATATATTTATCAACAGTCTCTCTGGGTTCGTAAGATTTCTTATTCACTATTAGCCACTTTCTAAGTCAAGAAATTAAACTAGGAATTGGGCTAAATTTTGAAAAAAAAGGGAATGCGATAGAACTCACAGAACAAATTAGTGATAATTTGTACTTAAAACATAATTGGTTGATATGCATGCATTCATTTTCAGTCTCACCGCCCATACTCTCTTAGTAAGAGCTAATGAGGAATGTTTTCGCTCCTAATAATTGAATTATTTTATCAAAATAATGCATATAATGTGAAGTAAAAGGCTATGCAAATGAATTTATCTTTTTAGGTTTTAGGTTTTTCTCATGTATGCCACTCATGCCCAACACAGCAAATTATACTTACGGCCAGAGCCCATTAATTGCTTTCCATCTATTGCTGTAATTTTGCTTTAAGGTATGCAATTATATGCTGCTAATCTCAGCTTTTACAGTGACTAATGTATATAATTTGGTTGCACATAATAAGGACCTATAATAGTATTATCCTATGATTCCTATTAATATTGCACCATGAAAATTGTTCTGCCCGCTTAGATCACCAGCCGTTCATTGGAACTGCTTGATTGTTCTGCTTAGTGGAGTGGAGGCTGTTTTGCAGAAGCAATGACTTGTTCTTGGACACGAATTACTGAGTCACTTTCGTATCTGTTTATACAAACGTAAATATACAACATCAATGTAAATGATGAGTGTTTGTGAAGGGTTCTAGAAAGTTCCATAAACTAAGTTGAACCTGACGAAAGTAATTGACGTCAACCTTTCTTTATTCCATGATCCATAGAGTTGACATCTTGCTTTTGTATTCATGACTTAACATATTATTTAAAATAATTATAGCTTAGCTATTTTGGTTTAGATATGTTGCCATTATGAAGTAATTATAAAAGTAACTAAGGGCAAATGGTGTGAATAGTGAACGGAAATCAAACTATATGAGGAATATCTTTCATAACATGGAAGCTCAGTAGTTTGCACCTCCCCTCAGTGTGAGTGGAGTTAGCATGTTTTTGGGTTTTCTCCAGGTGCTCCAGTTCCCTCCCGCAGTCCAAAAACATGTTGTAGGATGACTGGCTTTGCTAAATTCCTCATTGGGCAATTGACCGTGTCAGGCAGTGTGACATGCCAGTTCGGGTTATTACTTGTCACATCAACTTACAGTACAAGCAGACCCTGTGCTGACATAGGATAGAGACACTTTTTCAATATGGAACATTTTTTTAACTTGAATCATGCCACTAAGCATAGAAGTGTTCTTCTAAGACAGTACATAAACTATGAGGACATTTTATTGATCTTTTGTATTCTGTTTATCGTCTAAGCAAGTCTCGTGAATCTGCTTTTTTATTCCGTTAAAAAACAATGACCTGCTAGAAAAGGAAAAGGTAACTTAAAGGTAAAATTGAATTTCATACATTCCTACAGGTCTTCAATTTCAGCTATTTTTGTTTTCAGATGTGTAGTTTTTAGTAAAAGCATAATTATTTAATGAAAACAGTGTCATGTATTTTTGGTAATAACTGGATTTTGTCTTCAAATATGCAAGAGAAGTCTAATATTCTGGCTTATAAAAAGTAGTAACACTACAGTTGACTATTCTCGGAAGACAATTAGGGTTGATTGTGTTTTTAAGCATTAATCTCTGTGTTTCATATATTTTCTCAGCATCAAATTAGGAAAAAAGTTTGGGACTTTTTAAAAGCTGAGTGTCATAGTACTGTAGCCTTTAAATAAAACAGCAACACATGGCTGCTGAATACACCGGAGTGAAAGAAAAAGATTTAAGAAGAAAATTTCTCTTTTTCTTGGCTTCAATAATTAATTTCTTTTGAAAAGACTATACATTATTGCCAGCATGGTAGATCTCATGCATTTCTTATCTTCAATAAATCATCAAAAAAAAAGAAATAGTCAGAAATCCAGAAGGGTTGCACAGTGGCATATTGACCTTGGTGTACCCCAGCCTTGACCCTATGAAACACTTCCATTCCATCCAGGGTGTACACTAGCCTTGGGCCCTGTGATGGAATGGCATCCCATCCAGGGTGTACCCCAGCTTTGTGCCGCCCTGTGATGGACTGGCATCCCATCCAGGGTGTACCCCAGCTTTGTGCCCTGTGATGGACTGGCATCCTATCCAGGGTGTACCCCAGCTTTGTGCCTGGTGATAGACTTGCACCCCATTCTCCCATCCAGTGTGTACCCCAGCCTTGAGTCCTCTGGTAGTCTTGCATCCCATCCAAAGTGTGGCGCGTCCAGAATGCCCAGTGCTGCCTCAGATAAGCTCCCAGCCCTCCCATGACCTTGTACTGGATAAGCAATCGAAAGAATGATATACTAATCCACATCAGGTTGAAGTGAACCAGGAACTTTTCTGGGGATTGTGCAGTAATGTAGGCCCGTACTGAATGCCAACAAACAGCATGGAGCTCACGCAGAAGGCTAGACTAAGGGCAACTTTCAGTAACAAATTCTGCTGAACTAAATATTTTGGGCTATAGAAAGAAATGACCTAATATAAATACAAGGGGACCATGCACACATACATCAGTACAGAGAACTACAAAGAAACTGCATATTCACTTAGTAACATAACTTTACACACATGTAAACTGCCAGCTTTTAGTGTACGGCAGAGTAGTTTTACGCAAGCATGTCTCCAAGGCTGCACAATAGAGTTGCTTGCTGGTTTTTCATAGCATATATTCATATACGGTTTTTTGGCACATTTACTTTGTAGCCCAGAAGCACTGAAAACACAAGGAAGGTGTTTATTAAGTGAAACGGGGAAGGAGGGTATCCCATCTATGGTGTACACCAGCCGTGTGTCCTATGGGAAAGGCTACAGGCCTAACACCTCCCCCATCACGTACCCCCAGGCCACTAATCAGGGTATAAGGATTGAAGAAGGATGGACAGATGGATGGACAGACTGATGGATGGATGGATGGATGGATGGATGGATGGATGGATGGATGGATGGATGGAAGAAGTAATGGGGTCCAGTAGTAAGGGCCAGGTTGAAGTTTTGGCTGGGTGATGATTTTGTGGTATGTAATAATTATTAGCATTTCCTGATGTTAAACTGTTACTCTGCTTCATGGGAAGAGTTATTTCATGATCTAGCATTTGGGACACTAGCATCCTAAAGGGAGAAAAAAAAATGATTAGACTTAACCGCCAATGTAACATGCAAGTCCAATTTACATAAAGTTCAATAAATAGCATTTCATTTTTTAGATAAAGTATGCAAATGAGGGAATACTAGGAGTCCCCTTGACAAGTGGAAAAACTGAGGTGCAGCAAACAGAGCATTTTTTATACCAGATAGTTTGGGTCAGTTGTATGTGTTGTGTGTTGCAACTGGGAATGCATTACAAGTAGTGATGGGACAAATGAATCTTCACTCAATGCTGTGATCGCCAGCATCAATTGCTAGTTTGGGATTCTCTCACCACCACGGGTTTTGAAGTCTCATTTGGTGCTAGCATTGATTGGTCAGCTCAGGATACTCCCACCCACCACGGGTTTTGAAGCCTCATTTAGCAGCAGCATCGATTGGTTAATTCTGGATACTCCCACCCACCATGGGATTTGAAGCCTCATTTGTCCAATCACTAATTACAAGTGGTGTACCGCGGAAAACAACAAAAAAAATTACAACAGATATTTTGAAAGAAAATTTTTGAATTGGCTGTCCTTCACACATCCTCATTTTCCAGGCATCACTCAGATGCTGTATATAATGTTAAAAGAAACGTTTATAAGATATTAAGCAAGAAAAACATAATGAAATTAAATTGGCTTTGATACAATGCTGGTTGGTTCCTCGAGCGCTTATCACCAAAGCACTTTAAAGACTTATTTAAACCTGGGCTGCAATCACTTTAGCAGTCAAACACAATGCATCCAGACCTAATTCATCATTTTCCTAAGGAGCTGAAAAGTAGCACAAGAACACATTTATTTCAATCACATATTATAGGTAACCAAATGATGATGCCAAATATATTCTTTTATATGCAGTTTATTTTTTTTGTACATCACTTGCATTTGTGAGCTCCATGAAAAAAAAAGCTTATAATTTCTTATACTATAATTTCATAACATTTACTTTCATTAGCACTCTCTGCTAATCCAACTGATAATGTGTATGAATTCCTACAAGCACCGATATTGAGGATATTGCATTTTCATTTCAAATCTGAGATGAGGGCTGCCATGCAGTTGTTTGTAGATCATTTGAGCTCTGAAGGGCTTTATAATTCTCTCAGATCTTGGAGAACTGAACAGTTCTGAATTCTCTCTTGCTCACTCAACACGTCTTCAACACTCAATTAAACGGACACACCGACGGACATCCTGACCAAGGCTACACGCTGGTAGCTCTTACTTCTTAAATGGCTTAAAATTCTCCCAATGTATTTGTTATGACAATAAGGTCATTTTAAGAGAGTCTTTCTTGTATCCATCCCTGTCAGAGTGACTATGATTCGCCGAATGATACACAGTGATGGATTTTCTCACCTAAATGCATTTGCAGACAAATATGTGAAGCAGTACCTGTATAGCATTTTTAATACAATGTACGAGTAGCATTATATAGAGTCTATAAATAGTCTAGGATCATGTGACATATTGTCGCCTCTGGTGGCTCTGAAGCCATTTCTCTAATCATGGGGGGTAATGCCACAATAATAGTTGCCCTTTTGTGTATGAGATGAACCACTTTTCCATGAGACTGTGGGGTACATTATGCAAATTAGTACTTATTAGCTGTTAAATATGGGATTAAATGTCTGTAGTTGTGTATGTTTTAATGTGAATGATCTACTGAATTATTATTCACTATTTTTTCTGTTTATCAAATTTGTTGTTAGTCTGATGGACAAGGAAGAGGACTGTTCCTGATTTTTTTGGATGCAGTTTTACTGAGGGTATTGCTGTTGATGCCATTAAACATTGTGTCTTTGTTTTTCCATAAAACTGGGAGAGTGATGTCGACTTCCTCAGTACTGATTCCACCAGAGGCCATTTCCCTTCACACTGCAGCTTTAGTAACATTTTGTGATTAAAGATGTTGTTTTACAGAAATTTAATTAACCTTTAGATTTAAGCCTAGGGTACTGTAAGTGAACTGATCATTGGTAAAGTGGTTTCTCCTTTTTACTTTTTGTATTCTCGGTGCTGTACTTAACTACATGTGGAAAATTAATCATTTTAGCAAGTGGCACATAGTAGAATAAACAACCAAAATACATTTACCTGAACAAGCAAAAAATTGTGTTTTTGGAGGGAGCATGCACGGAATTTAATCCATTCCCTGATTAGCTGGGCACATAGAAACAAAATAATCCGTCTCCAGGGACAGTTGGCTTTTAATTTTAGAGAAGGCACCCTGCCACGGTTTCATGCATCTCTGCTGCAAGTTAGCAGAAGCTGATTGAGGTCCATCACAACTTAAAAATGTCCAAGGAGGCATTGTCACCAAATGACTCAAATTAGATACTCATTCATTTATGTAAGGTGAACAATGTAGGGCTGAGTGTCTCATTTTGCATGAAGACAATACACTAATCGTTATGAAGATTCATTAAATGGTCATATAAATCGAAGAAAGGTAGAGTGTTAGAGCAGATTTTTTATAGACTTGTAAATATTTGCAGCCACTTTCTGGCTTTACAGGAACAGGAGCTACTCTAAGAAGTATTTTGCAGGGGATGTGGGGATTCTCCCCAGCAGCACAGGGTACAAGGCTATGGTACACCCCAATAAGATGCCAGTATACCAGCTCCATAATTTGGTAAATATGTTCTTGTGCTTCCTTCTATTTATGAATGTTGCTGTCAGCTATAGAAAAAAGGCCTGAGGATATAAAGAAATTCACTTTGTTGGTTATCAGCTCACGCTAATGACTATGTGTGTTATGTGTCTTATCTCTCCAGCTGAACAGTGTGGAAAGAGGCATCACATCACATGGCCCGAGAAATGAGAGAGCAGCTTAATCATGCTGTGAATCAAATACCAACATAGCCCTAAAAATAGGGAGTGGTGATAGCTTTTCATCTCTCTGGTCCAGGATGGCCTGTGTTGCAAACATTAAGCATGTAGACACGGTTCAGCTGAGTAACAGGCAGCAGTGGTTTACAGTTAACAAGCCTTTTGAGGGTTTTAAGGGATAAGAGCTTCTATTGATTGAGTGAAGTGAGCGGTGGCTGTGGAGTCATTGTGAATGTTTGATCGATGTACTCTATGGGGAAATAGATTTGATGAAAACCTCTGTTCACCTTCTGCTCGATGCTGCTGTTTTGTCTCGCCTGTAATGACAGGTGTCTCACTACTACAGTAGGAATTGGCCACTTGAAACTGAATCAACAAACAGACCAACCACAGCGAGAATCCTTTAGGAACTTGAGTTAGAAATCAATCAGATACAAGGTCATGCTGCGTCTCTTTTAAAGGGTTCCTGTTCTATCATTGACTGCATGTTTATATTTGTTTCAGCTTTGAAGAAAATCTATTAAGATTAGCTACTATAAGTCATCGAGTGCTTTTAATGCTGAACCAACCTGCCTGTGCTCAATCCAAGTTTATAGTCAGCCTATCTTTCTTGATTTGCTAATGTATTTCCCTACCAACAAACCCACCACTGTGAGAGACAAGTGGGCAGGAAGCAAGACAGAAAAAAATCAGTCCACCCCAATATAACACTTTATCAAGTAACAGGGAACATCAACTAGTCAACATTTGTACCATCTGTACTTGATGGAAACTTTATTTAAAACCTTAAGAAAATCATACTTTTCCTTATACTACAGCTGGTATGTAAAATTATTAAATGTTGGCAGGTCTGCATTACTCTGTGTGAATGAGGTGTGATTGAAACTCTTTTCACAGAAGATCTACGCTATCGCATTCGAACAGCATCTTCAGAACGTGTTAGAGGTAAGGGAGAAAGTGGAGGTGCTCCAGTTGTTACCATTCTGGGTCTAGACAACAAAATGCTTTGCCTTTGACAAGCATGCACTTTCAAAACGAAATGCCTCACAGCTACTGGATTCTTTTGAATATTTAAAATAATTATGACGAAGGCAGAGCAAGAAAGCCTTGCAGAGTGGGAAGATCCGTACCTGTGTCACAGCCCAAATCGTCAGTCCCTGTAGAGAAAAGGAAAGATGGGACTATTACTCATGTTCATTAAAAAAAAGAACTACATTTGCTCTAATTACCTGCCGCTGAGCAGACAGGGTTCTGTTAATGTGGAAATAACTGAGACCAGACAGGCAGTGTAGTCTGCTATGGTACAACCAAGCTATACAGGTGTATGGATACTGACGGTGAGAAAAGGGCATGCAGAAAATCATTCCGAGCACCAAGAGATCATGACAGCAATGTACCATCTGAATATCATTTAATGTGAACACCAAGTAACAGCAGGCTAACTGAACTTACCCAGCCTCGTACATCTTGTTCATCCTTTTAAATATTAAACAGCCTTCAGTGCAGTTAACTCTTTTAATGGTTGTGCATATTATATTTTACCAAGATACTCAAAGAAAATGTTCTAAAGTCAACACTTAAAATCGTTTTTTAAGGCACATGCCGACATTTTCAGTAATCACTTCATTTAACGTTGCATTGATCTGGTAAATCAACAAACTAAAGGAAATATCTGGAGTGCTCATTTTGTTATTTTATTTTGTTAATCTACCCTGACCTTCACTAGGACTACATTGGACTATCAGTGAATGGATGGATGATTGTTCATCTTGGTTAAAGTGATAGCAATATTCCCCTGTACTTCATAAAAATAAAATGTTTATAAAATGTAATATATAGGCACAAATACCTCTGTTTCTAAAAATATTTTTTCCATAAAACATATTTACTTTTCATGCAAGAATTATAGCCAATATTCTGTCACAACACAATTAATGTGGGGTTTGTTTTGAAACACTCAGGCAATCAGTTAATTGCTACACATTCTTAGTTAATCAGTTAAAGTCTGAGAACAACTATGTTTGTACAAAGCATAGAATATTATTATAAACCAGACCAGCCATTAGATATTTTATTCAGAAGTTAATTGTGAACATGGAAAGATTACATAACACTAGAATTTCTCTCAGCTTTGGTAAAAATCCATGTGATTTTTGTTGAAGCTCTTTTTAAGAGACATTTTAACCTTGATCTCTCCGAAAATACTCCCCCAGCCCAGGATAGATAGATAGATAGATAGATAGATAGATAGATAGATAGATAGATTTTCCAATATCTTCATTAAATATGTATCTGTATGTTACGTAATTGAATATACTATTGATGTGTGCTTGTACGTGCTGAATTACTCTTTGCCACACTGGACAGCTGTTTCTTAGGATGAAAGTGCCAATTAAATAAATAAAATGAAATGTAAAATGGCTACAGGGAAGATTTTGGTGCAGACAAACCTTCTCAGATGAGAATGGCAGACTATTGATTTTCCAGATACTCCAACTCCCCTCTCACAGATAAAGTGATCACTCCTCAGTCTTTTCTCTCAACTTCAGTACTACCTCTTGACGCAGGTCTTCCCTTCCATGCAATCCACTGCCCTATGAAAAAGCAAGGTCTGAAAAATGGAGGGAAAATGTGACTCTTGGGAATAAATGTATGGGCATTCCTGCAGAACATTTAAACGGGTATTAATTCCAGTACTAATCATCAGAAAAATGGAGTTTCATGAAATGTTTTATGAGTACTCAAAACATCTCACCATGAACAAAAACTATTTTATGGACGTTGCTTTTATAATTCTTTTGTGTTTGTTTTCTTCCAGAACACTGCTAATATTTTTAAAATATGGAGATATATTTTTGTTTTTCTTCACCAGATGCTGTCCGCTGTGACAGCAGCTAATCCTGGTTTGCTAAGTAATGTGGTCATTGTTCACCCAAGAAGACAGAATATTCTCTTACTGAGAAGTCATGAGTGTGACAATCTGCTTCTTCCTTCCACAGCAACTCACAGCTGCGATGACCTCATCCAGCAGATTACCTTCTCCCAGTTTGTGAATAACAAGTCTCCTACTTCACTTTCATGACGAAGGGCTTCCACACTCCTCTACACCTCTCATTTTCCTCAGGTACCAAAGGCAAGCTGAAAGCTGAAACAATAACCAAAGTTTCTCATCATTAACCAAGCTCCACCTAAGTCCCGTTGGCAGTGTGGTGATATGGTTACATAGCAGTGTTCTGAAGGGGCATTTTGTCAGAGATGAATGAAAATTATGTTTAAATTATTATCTTTTGATATAAAGTGTAAGGGTGAGCCGCCCCCTGGCCCAACGTCGGAATCCAAGTGGACAGCCGAAGGTATATATGCGTGTAGGTCCTTCCGTACGTGTCTGGAAAGGGCTTAAAACCTTAGTTAAACCGAATATAAAATGACTGTATTTGAATCTGACTCCATATAATTTACTTATTCAGTTATAATGCAGTGGCCTTGATCTCTAATAAATTTAGGTTGGTTCTGATAATATCAAGACATGCCTTACTCTCAGTTACTCTTGTCTCCGGGCATTGGTATCATTCAGGGCTTTGCTCCTCACCAGTTGAGCAAAGCCCAGCGCAATATGGAACCAGGCAGATGGTTCAGGGAATGGGTGATAACTACGAACTTGACGCATGCTCAGCATGTTTGAGTCTATCCAGCTCAGGGACCGCTAGGTTCGGTTTAACTGGTCGACCACATAGTCTGCATAACAACCTGTTAGATCGCCCAGTTCAGGGACCGATGTAGCATGTCCAAATAGTTTACCCAGGCCTCAGCGTGCATAACTATTATAACTCAGAGGCTACTTCAGTTTGTCTTACCGGTTCAACTCAGAGTTCTGGTTCTCGCTGCCCGCACGTTGACTACGTTAACGTCACGTATGACGAATTCCGCCAACTTAGGGGCCCAGCATGTTTGACTACGTTAACACCACGTATGCCGAATTTCGCCAACTCAGAGGCTGGTGGGAATTGTCAGCATGTTTGACCGATACAGCTCAGGGACCGCCAAAGTGCGGTGTGTCTGGTAGATCTACAACTCAGAGGCTGTGCGCCAGTTACATCTGTGCAATACAGTGTAGCTACTCAGAGCCAGTTTAACCGCCTAATCCTGTTCAGGGATTGCAAGAACACCACCACGAAGAACTCAGCAGAGGTAACGATTTCAGACAGACAAGAATTAAACAGAACACAATTTATTAGCTGGGTAGGAATAACGTGAATTAATTCCAATTATACAAGACAGAGGTATTCGAATGGTATTCGAATCCTGAGTTGGGAGGCCCCCTTGACTTTAACGACAGGTAGCCCTGTGTCTTTGATGTTCCTGGGGGCTGGGTCTTGTGACAAGGACAGGATTTCTCTAAAGTTTTATATCTTTAAAATGATACAACATACTGTTTTTGAACTGAGACCGTCGTACCAGTCGCACTGAGACCATTCAAATGAGACCAAACATGAGTATACATATTGCTGTCTTTTACCGTTACTGTGCAAGCATTCTATATGAGTTTTGTGTGTCCTGAGTAGGGGAAGGGAGAGTGGTATGGGTCACCCTGTGGGGGTCTGTCCTGTGGGTCATCTCCTTCTTCCTGAATAGGGGAAGTGAGGGGCAGGAGGTGTCTCCAGTAGGGTGTCGACATGTAGGTAGTTTCCCCCTCCACGAGGTGGGGGCCTGATCGACATGTGGATGTGAATTCAGCCACCCTGGAGCCAACTTCACTACCTCCCCCCTGGGGGGAAACAGGGCCAGTGTGTCTACAGCCTTACAAAAGCAACCATAATACGATGTGTCCTTCCAATGAGATCACCGATGCAATTGTCTGCTGCAGTTCCAATGTTGCTGACAAGGACCCATCATTGATAATACCTCCTTGTTGCTTTGAAAACCTGACTGGCTCCAAACAAGGCATTTTTTGAAATAACCCCCTCTTCACACTCACCACAGATAACGATGCCTGTAACATCCTTCTGCAAAACACTCCAATGGCATAGTATGTAATCTCAAGAGTTACCAATTGATCAAATGACAGCTGTCTCCTTCTTTAACGTCCTTCTTTTGTTGTTTCCAAAATGCTGTTTGATAGCATTTTACGCCTTTCTACTATGACTCAGGGACTGCCAACTGGTCAAATCAATTCCTATATTATAATTATGGTCTGTATGTGTATTCTTTAGTAACATGTGATATCTCTTTGACCCAACTTCTCTTGAATTCGTAGGGACTATTTTTAGAGAATACTTAAGCAAAAACGTGTGACCTTGGCACGCATTGTTCATCCTAGTTTTCCTCTACACAAACTCACTGGTGGCTCCAGAAATGAATACCTGCATAAACTCAATCAGAAGACACCCAAACCTGTTTCACTGGACTTAAAAGCTATCCGTAGACATTATAAAACACCCTTGCTGGTAGGGTAGGCACTTGCATGACTAAGCGTTAATAAAGCACGTCATTGAAAACATGTTTGAAGGACACAC
>JAACJT020000075.1:18682556-18693640 GCA_009936485.2 Gymnarchus niloticus | reverse complement strand
GTGAGCCTTCTTCATGGTGTTCTCATCTCACTTGAGCTTCTGTGACAGGATGGTGCCCTGAAACTTAATGAATTCAGTTGGCTCAGTGACTGAGCCACTGAATACATTCAATTTCAATTTTATTTATATAGTGCCTTTAACAAGAAGCACTGTCACAAAGCACTTTACATAGTCCGAGGCCCAGGGTCCTCAGAGAGTAAGCCAATGGTGACAGACGCAAGGAAAAACTTCCTCAGAAGGAAGAAACCTTGGGAGAAACCAGACTCAAGGGGGAAGTCCATCCTCCTCTGGCTGGCACCGGGCAGGACAAATTAATTAATACAAATAAGACAATGCTGTAACAGTCAGGAGGACAACAGGGTATTGGAGGTTGCAGTCCAGGGATCAGAGCAGGTTCGGTAGCTCAGAAGGCAGCAAAGCTGTCAGTGTGGACAGCTGAAGTGGAGGGAGGGCGGGGTAGGCCAGCAAACGATACGGGGATCTCGAATCCGAACCTCCGAGGGAGGCACCCCAAAAAGGGGGGTGCAGGGGAAAGAGAATATGTATGAGCAAGGCAGCACAATAATTGTAAATAAAAAATAGCAATACAATGCTATTTATATAACCCAAGATAATAAGAAAAGTGATAAATATGGTGAGAAAAAAATCAAGCCAACTGAAAAATGAAATCTTCATGATATTAATTATATGAATAATTATATGAATATGAAGCCGTTTTGAACACTGTGTGATCGTTGGTGCCTGACGTGGTGGTTCCAGACTCTCAGATAGAGACACCCTCCAGGGAATTTAATACACTATAGTGTCCAGAGTTGAAAGAAAATGCTACGATAAAAGCAAAAACATGCATTAAGAGGCATCTCTGCAGGCAAAAACACCACGTTAATATGGGAAGTCAGAGGTGAACAGCCAGACTCATTAAAGCTAACTGGAGGGCCTCAAGGAAACAAATAGCTGCTCACTTCCACAGTGCATCTCTGAGCACACAACTTTTCTACCCTTAAATTGTTTCAGGAAGTAAAAGTGGGTCCTACCCTGTACTAGCTAAGCGTCCCTAAATAGCTACTGCTTAGATGCAATTGTAAACTGTGAGTCACCTTCAGTCCACTGCCTTTGATTAATTGATGAGAAAATAATTTAGTTTGGAATATCAAATAAATAAGAAAATTACTTTTCTTTGGGAGACCAAAGAGAGGGACCATCAAGTTAAATATTGATGAAGCTTTTCTTAAAATAATATTCAGCTCTATCCACTATGTATTCAGTTCTAATCAAGTGGAAGAATAACTTAGAATGTGTTTTAATGTCGCTTTGGGTAGAAAACAATGCCGGCACGTTTTCACATTGCTGACATTTCAGGACATTTAAAGACCATTCTCAAGCTTGGATAAAAGCCAACTTGCATCGAATATGTAATAAGGGAACCTTTAATCTAGTCTTCTCTGTTTTTTTCTCTACTGAAATCCTTTCCAAGGCAATCAATGTCACATATGTTGTGGGTAGGTCTTCAGGAAGCCGCATCTCCATAGTCCTCTCTCCAGACTTAATGTATCCTTTCCTGGAGCAGAATTGCCTTAATCTCATTGTACCTGTGGGATTGGCATACAGATGAAATGAAGAAAAGAAAGAGTTTGGTGTGCTCACTCTGCTGCAGAGGGATAGGGCAAAGACTGGACTCTTAGCAAAAACATCACAGCTTGATTCATTCTATCATATCCCAAGTCAGCCTGTTTCTCATCTGAAATACTTCTAGGTCCTATAAAGCAAAAAACAGCGAACTTTAGTATAAATCCTATTGATAGATGATTCTCAACAATAATAAAATTAAGACCAACAAAATTATCAAACTAATCCACCCATGTCTGTTTGCAAAAGAATCTGAGAAGGAGACAGCAGCCAATTAGGGGAAAGAATGCGAAAATACCCCATTCTTCCTAAATTTGGCCGTACGCAGTGTGCTTGTCTGAGTACAGGGCTGATACTGTTAATTCTTGCATTTTGATATCAATCTAGGGCTGGTCTAATGATAATTCAGTGGAGCATTTGTGTGGTTCGATTTCAGCATGCTATAATTATCTATGCGTAATGTGATGCATATTTAGTCCATTTTCTCTATTATTTGATAAAAAGGAAAGAAAAAACATTACAAACATATTTCTGAGGGTCTCATGAATTGTGTCATTGAGGGTTTCTTTTGTAAGTTCTGCATTAACACAGAAGTCTTACAGTTTCAAGTTGTAGTCTATGACTGCATGTCTGAGTTACTTAAAGCTTCCTAACATCATTGTGGCTTAATCAGAGTTCAGCCGGAGGAAGTTCTCTGTCACCGGAGTCGTAATAGCTTTGATGCAGCTTTCACGTTAGAAAGCTGAAATATTTCAGATGTTCTGACAGATACATGGAGTTGTGTGTCATCGGCCTAGCGATGGTTTTGAATAATATCCCCAAGCGGCAACATATATACAATTCTTAACTGGGCTTAGTGCAGGAAGGCAGCAACAACAAAGGAAAATCCAAAAGTTTCAACTTTCAAACTTGAGAAATGTGAATGAAGCAGTTATTTTTTTTCAGTTATCTCCCAAAGTAAAAGCAGGCACTTCAATCGGTCAGCTGATCATAATCGCAATCATTTACCCATCTGTCTTCTAACTGCTTATCCTGGTCGGGGTCACAGGGAGGCCTGGATCCTACCCCAAGCAACCCTGGAGACAAGGCTGATCCATTTATTTTTATGGGTCCAACCCTAACCCTACCTATAACAACCCTAATCCTTACCAAACCCAGCAAAATAGAGGATTATGGCAATATAGTTTTTCTGATTGCATTCACAGATTTTTGCAAAATTGAGTTTTGCCTTGTTGTTCCCATATTGTGATAATAACGTGCGCGCACACACACATTCACACACACACGCATGTACACAACAACACACAAACACAATCATGCACTAGAAACAATTTAGAAATGTCAGTTTAGCCTAACAACATACAGTGGAGTTACAATGTATGTAAGATAAAGATGTTTTAATATATTGTGACAAGCAGGAGGCAGAAACATCTTGGATTTAAACAAGGCACTTTTACTGAAGGCAACCAGCAATCAAACACATCCCCAAATACACAATAACACCCACTCTACAAACAAGTATACACTCTACAATGTGGTGGTTAGCCTCGCTAGCCCCCACACACATAAACATGGTGATAATAACACACGATATATACACAAACACACAATACATGACGACACTCGACAATACAACATAACACAATACAACACTACACACACGCTATTTACGACATATTTTAACACTATCTGCAACTATTTACCAACCCCAGTGCATGCTGGGGTGCATCTTCAGGGCGGTGCCAGTCCATCCTCTACAATATTTTTGCAATGGACAGGTTTAAACTCCTAAGTCAGAGTTTTTTCTAGAATCGCTCCTGTGTGTATTAACTCCTGGATGTAGGACAATGTTATGCCTTTGCGCACTGAACCGCAGAGGTCAGGCACCCTGCAGGTTGTATAAAAATGTACTAATTTCTTACATGACCCAGCATACGGATAGAAGCCATCCTAATTTTCCTGCCATGCATGTCCCTCAATAGTAATGACGTTAGATGGACACAGTGTGTTTCCTGTCATTAGTGACACATCATTAAATCCATTAAGTCACATCTAAATTATATTGTGAATCATCTCTCTGATTCGGTAGAGATTTGATTGCCTCCTTGTTCATTTTTATTGTGGAGGAAGAGTCGAACAGATTTGCACGACAGATGGGAGCCATTTGAAACAGACATCAGATTGTTCTTAAGACTGCCAATAATCATTAAGATGTGGTGAGATGAGCAGGGGACGAGCCAGCTGGTCATGTGACCATGCTCATTAGCTGGACTGTGTAACTTAGCACGAGCTGTCTGGTGCAAAGCATGTAGTACAGTAAAGGCAAAACCCAAAACAGCAAAAAAAAAAAAAAAATGAAAATTAAGCAAAACTTACTGAAATTGGTCAGGGCAATAACGGAGAACCCAGTCAATCCCAGGACATCTCAAATCAATCTATGAAAGACCAGTTAGTCTGGTGTATTTACCTGTTAAATTAAGCGGAATTTATGATTGTGACATTATCAAATATAACAATTTTTGTATGGACATTCCACCTGAGGAGATTAAAGAAGGTGTAATACTCCCTGAACTATGACCATTTGACCCAGTTTTGGTCATCTTTGCAGTGGTGTGCAATCTTCGGCACTCAGTACTAGTAAGCAAGGGAGTAGTAGTTAAAGTCCATGAATTAAACAGGCCCTCCTCAGTCTAGAAGTCTTCAGATTTACCTGTTGATTAGTGAAAGATTTACACCTGAAGCAGTTAGTGAAATAACATACTGTCCAATTCCTGTCTTCAGGTCACATCACAGATGGCTGTGAAAGAATGAAAATAAGCACAGGGCTTATAATCCCTGTGCTGCTCTGTGATGAAGTCTCAAGTTTTCACTGCTCTTTATTGACATTTGAGGTTTGGGGACAAACAGACAATAATTACCTTTTGTGCCCTTTCTAGATAGAGAAAATTATGCTGTCTTATCCTTTCCCCATGTCATTGTATTGCAGAAATCATCAGTGACTGCAGTGGACACAGGAATCTGACGAGCTAACCTTCTGTGTAGGGCTCTCACGAGTCGTCCATCCCACATGGTACCCGAAAAATCAGAGGCCATCTGAGGTCTCATTCGCCAGATGGAACCAGCTGTCCCCTTTGCCTGGGAACATCTTTGGCTGAGGAGTCTTGCATACCTTCTGCCTGCCTTTAGCTGTTCAACCTGACCTAAATGTCAATCCGCCCACCAGCTGACAGCAAGAAGGTAAAGGCTAACATCGTTTCACGTTTGGGAAGTATTTGTAAATGTATGTGTGTTATCAGTACAGCCTGAGCAAGATAATTCTGAATTTCAAACTGCTTCATTCCATTCTTCATAGCAAGGAACAAAACATCGAAGCCTATATCTTTTTATATTTGCTGTATAATTAGTCAAAAGTAACAACTAGTTTGTTTTTGCATAGGACGACAACAGAAAGTGCGAACAAGATACCGTAGTTTTCCGTACACACAAAACGAGGAACAAGATCAACGATCCCAAAACACCTGACGGTCTCACAGCTGCAACTGCCAATTACCTCTCCCTATTCATTTTTTTTATGTTCATCTTACATGCTTTTTTAAATCTAGCTAAATAAATATAATTTTTCATATATCAGACTGTACATGTCATTACATCATCGCAGGTTCTACCCCGTCTCTCTCAAACTGAATAGTGAATGATTGTTATCTGGTAAGACTTGCAATAGCTGTGCTTTATCGATCATCAGTGATGAGTTATGCACCAGCCCAAGCAATTATACTATAATGTGAGTTGAATTCAGTGGCAAATCGTCCTGGTAAATAGATGCTTCACTGGAAGCGAAGTTTGTAACTTGGCAGCTGCTCTGATTTCATCTGACAGACCATTCATTGATAAGTTACCTGCTAAAATTACATTTTCTTCCTGCTTCAGTTGCCTCATATTATTTATGCACTGCCTAATCATGCATCATGTGCCTGTGGAATTTTTGTTTAATGAGTGTTCTGGGTTTTACTGTTTTAGAGATACATTCATGTGGTCAGCTGTAATTTTTTCCAGTATATTTCCTTACCTGGGGATTTTTTCTTTCATGGGGAGTGTAAAACCTCTCTGTAGCTTTGCATCTCTAGGCTCAGTGTGGGGTATGGGGAGATGAAAGCACACTGACATGCTCTGTTGCTCACTGTAGGAGGACAAGCACAGATCTTTTTATACAGAAAACCCGCATTTCACATCCCTGTCTCATGACTCCCATGGTCTTGGGCAAAGGGATTTACACTCTTTCTGAGCAGCTGTGTGGCTGTGTGGGCAGTTTGTCAGGCAGCGGATGACTTGTTAAGGGCAAGAAGACATTTGAGTCATTGACATTTTCCAACAGATGATGAAGAACATTTGGCTGGAAGAGCAATGGGTTTTTATCATTTCTGCACTGATCATAAACAGACTGCAAGTGGGATAGAATTTTCCTCAAAAGGCCAGCTTACTTTTTTATTAGACTTTCACCTACACTACGTGCACCATGATTTGTGTAGAAGGTGGGTAGCATTATAGCGTAACACCTCTCAGGTTGTTGGTTGGATTCCTGTCCTCAGCTCTGTTTGCCTGTGGGGGGCTTATACAATCTACCCATGTGCCTTTAAGGGGGTTTATGTGAATTGGTGTCTTTAAATTGTCTATCTTGTGTGTGTGTGTGTGTGTGTGTGTGTGTGTGTGTGTGTGTGTGTGTGTGTGTGTGTGTGTCCTGCAATGGATTGGCATCCCATCCAGGAGGTTCCCTTCCCCAAATTATTTGAGATCTTATCAAGACTTTCAAAAACTGAACAAGGGACTATTTGAAATGGATAAACCATACGGTGTTATTTCATTAAATTTTTGTCCTATTTTTCCAAATTGGTCAAAAATACATACACATTTGCTTAATGAGTAATTCATCTAGCAGTTAAAATACTGTACAGTGAATGAAATCTAGCTATATGTGCATACCCTGCAATACCCTTTGCATATGTAGACATTTATGTCTGCATATTTAGCAGGCGTTCTCATACATTGAGGCATATTATATACATCCTGAATTTAACAGGATATCTTTTGTTAAAAGTAAACATGAGACTAAACTGTCAAGGAGATGTCAAACACTCTGGATCATGTTACATCCGTAGTGATACGCACTGCACTGAGCTCGTACACCCCTGGAGATGCTCGATTCAGAATATGTGCCAGGATGCTCAGGTTAAACATAACAAGTAATCAGCAAATTCCTTGGAAAGGGTGGAATCATTGAAAAATGGCCGCTATACAAATTCATGCATACCCGATTCCTGACTATCAACAAATCTGCTTTTTTGTCTGTAATTGGCTGTAGGAAAAACATGAAATGGAGGAAAGCTCTCTTTCAGATTGGACAATTATTCTCGGTCTATAAATCTGAATTAATGTAGAGTTCTCAGTCTCTGAGGCTGAAACCAGACACACTAACCCACAAGCCTCTTGGGAAGCTTTCTGGGAATGCTACAGTACATGTATTTAATTGGTCTTGTATTTCCTCCAAACATTTTTGCTAATGAGGGGATTTTATGTACATACCTTTTGCTTTTGTTTCTCTCAATAATTCTGCTCTCTTATGCTGCTATGCAAGTCCTTGTGCCTCTTCCAGAATGATACACACAGTTCAGGTTAGTCTTAAATCTAACCAGAAATTGACTTAAGCCATATATTTTACCCATACTGTTGAACCCATATATTAAAAGTTGAGCACAATTACCATTCCCACACTCAGAATCCTCATTTATAAAATTCATCATAATTTTCAGTGCATGTGTATCCATACTCTCCTTGTAATATTTTGCCGTTTGTTTTGAGTCTGGAAATACATATTTATTCATTGAAACATTCTGCCTAATGCTTGCTAATTATATCAATATTTATGGGTGAAGCATCCATCCATCCATCCATCCATGGAGCTTTTCAGCTTTTAACCACCATTCCCCATAAATATTCATTGGGATTGTTTTATTTGTACTATTAACATAATATGTATACTCTATGTAATGCAGTATAATAGCACAATAATATATTCATTGTTTTTAGCATGTACTTTTCCTATTTCCATCCATCTATCCACCAGTGCATCTTCTAAGCCCACATCCTAGTTAAGGTTGGGGGCATGGGGTGTTGCAGCAGAGGGTATAACTCTGGGGTATACCCTGTAACAGGAACACAGTGTGTGTCTGTTTCTCTTTCCAAGAATTCTGATTGTGGTATACTATATTTGGTCCATTGTAATAAGGAATTGATCAATTTTAACTCATAAAACAACAATTCTAACACACTGTTTAGCCTGGGAGTGAGTGGGACAGAAAATGACAAGGTAGTCAAACATCAGATCAGAAGAGATGAGTCTTATAAAGCTTTGAGGAGAGGAAAGCAGGCTTCAAATAACTCATGGATGGCCCTTCAGCTGCTGACTGGGCTTCACATTTTGTCTACAGTCTTTATTGAAGCACTGCTGTCCATCCCGTCCAGGATTTTGATGGATGTATTGGTGGGTTGCCCAGGGGATAGTCTTGTCATCGTTGAGGAACTGTTTTGGCAGAGAATCAAGGAGCCGGTAATGGATTGAATACATGTTTCAGATTACTTTCCTTTGAATATTTGTTATCTGAGCATTGAATACAATTGATATTGCCAGTGTCATAAATCCAAATCATTTCCAAATTAAGATTTTGATTCTTTTCCTTTGAAGACACACATTACAGATGGGAGGCTTGGGGCTCTCAAAGGGTAGGAAGAAACTCAACAAGAACAAGAGATGTAATGTTAAACCCGCTGTTATTTACTACCGAGAGGTCTCCATGGACAGTTCTGAACTGGCAAAGACTTTGAAATTCAACACGGAAAAAGAAATCAGATCAGTAAATGACAAACACTGGGTTGTAAGGAAGTGTGGAATCTTACACTATAATAAAAAATACATTAAAACCAAAAACTGTGTATGAGCAGTCTTGATTCCATTCCATAATGTTAGTAACCCCCTCCAAACAAAATTATAAAGCATCCTTATTTTAGCCACTGGGCCATTAAAAGATGGATTTCAATTCTGTTTTTATGGTAATAGACAGTACCTAGTACACTTCCTTTCTCCAAAGTTGTTTTTGACACCACAAATGCGCCATTTTACACAGTAGGCCTGAGACTGGAGATCAAAGCATGCAACAATATGAATTCAGCTATTAATGCATTGATTAATGTTGATTTAATGTATGAATAAATATACTGATATACTCTATTTATATATAGCAATGGTTAATAAATAATTCATAAGGAAATGTTCAGTTGAATATTGCTAAGTATAGTTGTTTGTACAACATGGATATCATCCAATCATCCACCCATCCATTCATCATCCTTCTTCCACCTGCTCACCCTAGTCAAAGTCACAAGAAGCCTGGAGCCAATGCCTGACATCATAGGGTACAAGGCTGGGACACACCTTTGATGACATGCCATTCTAACACAACATACTGGATGTCACAGTGCAGATTACACTGCCTAATTTCTCTGACCTTGACCTTACGGATAAATTCATCAGCATGCATGAGATCTATGGTCACAAATATATCTACACAAAAGTTATCAAGGTTTAATTGCCATTCATCAAAGAAAAAATTCCCCACCTCGGGCAGCCTGAGTGGAGACGGGCATTCTGGGAACTTAATAGAATAGAGAACGGAACTCCATTATTGTCATTGTACTGGTGTTGTACAGCAAAATTCAGGTGCACTACCTGAGTGGGGCTCTGATAAATAATAAAAGTAAACAATAAAATACTAAAGCGCAAAAGGGAAATATACAGTATTTTTAAATAAGGCACATACAAGACTCACATGCATTCACATACACGTTCACACACGCACAGGGTTCTTGCATCAGTTTCAGTGTAACTGGGCTTAAGCCAGCAGAGCTGAGGAGTTACTGACTGGGCAAACAACTGCTGACATTACCAGTCTCACATGACCAGACTGAAATTTGCGTGTATCGAGAGTGCATTGTATCTTTCGGCTTGTGACTTACTGTATGTGGTAGAGTCTTTTATCTGTGTACATCAGGATGAACTAAAAATAGACTAGATGCTGTAATGCCAATAATAATGGCAAGGTTTGTGTCTACAACGAGTGGCTTTCTCTCCTGCATTTTAAAAGGGATGAACAGTAACATATGGCTACTGGATTTAAAACAGCTGGATGCATCTTCCACATATTAATCATTTAGAATAACGAATGACGAATCTTTTTAGCAAAATTCAGCAAATTATAGCGCTAATGATTTGTATGATTTTCTGTCATAACATACGATAGCTTTGTCGTGAGCTTGCATTGCATAAATTACCATCCCATCAGCATTGCAGTGAGAACAAGGTGGAGTTAAAGTGCCAGGGAGCTTGGGGAACCGTGTGGTGAGGGCATCAAGAGACTCCTTAGGGAAAAATTAATCTCGGTGTTAAAAATGGAACTAATTAAATACTCTAGTTTTCTTAATTAAACGTATAGTTAAAATACCTTTGAAGTGATGGGCTGGAACAATGCAAAGCAAATTTAATTATCTGGGGTTTACATATGCATAGGAAAGAAATTATATTTCACCTAAAATTCTTCAGAAATCCTTTATTTAAAGCTATAAATAGACTGCAGATGTGTGTGCTGCCTTTGATGTCACTCAGCCATCCCGTTTAAGTGCCAGGAAAGCAGAGCACCGGTCTTCAACAGCATAAGCCTCTAGATTCTCTGGATAAAACGGTGACGGCAATGACACAGAATACTGCGATTGTTCATAAATGATGCATCGGATAATTATGCATTGTTCATTGTAGGTTCTGAATTTGCCGTCATCCATTACCAACTACTGGCCATCCCTCGATGTGACAGAGTTTTGAAAGAGTTTTTGGTTTGGGATGACCAATAAATTAAATCCACATTGTTTTGATGCTGGAACTTGTTCTCAAAGTTTGCTTTGAAAGAGTTAGGAGAGGACAGAAGGGTGTTGTTTTTTAAGAAGAAGTCTTTTTTTGAGCATTTTCCCTTCTTATGCTATGGTCATTGATTTAGTCCCAATAATTTCAAAATGAGACAAATTATGATGGATTTTAAGAGATTCAAAATGGGATTTAAGGAAAAGATTTCACAAGGCAATCAAGTTTTACCGGTTTATCATAGTCAGAGTTCTTGCTAATGTCCTTCAGTCATAAAATACCTTCAGTCATGGGCTCATCCTCTCAACAAAGCGCTGTTTCAGTTTAGAAACTCCTTCAGTCATGGGCTCATCCTCTCACAAAGAGCTGTTTCAGTTTAGAAACACCTTCAGTCATGGGCTCATCCTCTCACAAAGAGCTGTTTCAGTTTAGAAACACCTTCAGTCATGGGCTCATCCTCTCACAAAGAGCTGTTTCAGTTTAGAAACACCTTCAGTCA
>JAACJT020000075.1:18632263-18682456 GCA_009936485.2 Gymnarchus niloticus | reverse complement strand
GGGCTCATCCTCTCACAAAGAGCTGTTTCAGTTTAGAAACACCTTCAGTCATGGGCTCATCCTCTCACAAAGAGCTGGTTCAGGAATCTGGTGAAGTCAAGCAACAAGTTCAATCACACCATCCAAGTGAAGATTGGTTCAGACATGTCAGCATACGGTCATATATAGTAATCATACCAGATGCAAAGGAACCATCCAGTAAGAATGAAAACTGTATTACCATTCAAGGAAGAGAGGAAGGGATCCTGGGGTAATTTAAAAGGGCAATGAGATGATTGACAGCTGTTCAAAATTGTGGGCTGATGGAATGTGAGTATACTGGGTGTGGCTCCTCAGGTGCGGGAATGACATTTTCATTTTTCTAGATCATTCTGGCACCATGTCACTTATTAAATGTTTTGCAAATGATGCTGTCTTTCTATTTCATAGTTTGAGGTAATATTCAACTCAACTAGGAAGCTATAGTTCGTTTTCCAAAAAGTCTAAGTGAGTTGATTAGCTTACCATCAAATTCTCCAAAAGGCCATTATGGTAGCACAAATAAACTGTTTTCAGTGTTGTCTGTTGTTATAAATTGAACTAATGTATGCAAATGTAAAAAAGTACTGACATTGTATATCGTGTCCGATATTCCGTGAGCAGACAATTTTCTTTTAGATTTATTATTAATTATCCATGCAAAAGAAGCAAGAATATATAAAATAATGACATATTCCAAATTTCATATTTTTTTGGAGATGCTGAACTAATAAACGATTTTCTTTTCATCTTTCTTGTAGTCAGTATGATGTCAATTTCTAACACTATTGTGTTTATGCATCTCTTACCAGTCCAGAAGAGGACCTCTGAGGCACAGATATAAAAATATATCTAATATATGTATAAAAACAATAAAATATTGGATCTGGTTTTTTTTTTGTTTTTTTTTTGGCCAACATTAAATGATAGCAGGTATTAAACTCATACAGTCTTTACATGTCCACTGCCTTAAGAAAAACTTTCATTACCATTTATTTGAATAGGAACGCCCCTCCTCTCATTGACTTCTGTTTTATGGCAGCAACATATTATTGCTTTTCTCTGTAGTTTTGTTTCATAGAAGTTCTCTTCAAATGACCTGCTGTATGAATAATTAATCAAACCCAGAAAATCCGCTGACCCCCAAAAGCAGTTGCTAATCTTATCTCTGGTCTGCAGTATAATCTATTCAGGCTTTCCTTTGTAGCCCCAAATATTCCATCAATGTGAAAGTTAGTATTTCTTGCCTTATTCCTCTACCTAAGAGCCCGTATTTTAGCAGATACTACCTACTTTATAAGAGCCATACCAGAACTGAAAATCATTGAGACAGTTTGTCTGATTTGCAGGTCTTTGATCCCATTATTGTAATCTAAAACAGAGAGATAGAACTTGTTGTATCCTGCTATTTCCCACTTGACACATGATCACATATTGGCTGAAACGGAACCAGTCAAGGTTTTTCAAGAAAATGTAAGAGAAAATCGTTAATCTTTAAGGTTTTTGCAAATTTCCTTTGTGCCCAATACTACTAACTTCAGTGTCATTAGATGTTTCTGATGAAAGACAGGGTGTACCCTACAGACTTTTAAAAAATTACAAAAAAACAACCTGATTGTTCAAAGCCTACTAAAGTCTAAGCACTAAATAGCGTTTCCGAAATTAAAATTACATGTTGCTCTTCTTTATGCACATTTTTAAAAGGAATTAATTAAAACATCAAACACAAATTAACTGAATTCAAAATTCTTTTGGTTGTTTGTGCAGTTGTACTTTCTCTATGATGAAACACCAACAATGAAAGACATTTTTCCTCGGTGAGCTTTCCTGTAAATACAGCCATATTACATCATAAGTCAATTAACACTTTGTTCTCTTATCGATCGACTTTGCTTAAGGATTCATGCGCAAACAAGATATGAATGAGGACATGCAGTGTGCCTTAGTGATGCAGTAAACACTGGGTCATGTCTCCCTAGTTAAAATAAGAAGTGAAGAGCTTTAAGCCTATTAGAACTAAACAGTAGCGATCGAAGAAAACTCTCAAACTTGATGGGGTTACTTTAATCAATAAGTAGTCACCGAACTGGTGAAAATCTTGACTGTTTTGTAATGGGCCGGCAGCACATCCAGGATGACTCACGCCTCATGCCTTGTACTTCCTGAAGTAGATTCCCCGTCAATAAGTAGGATAAGTGGTGGATGGATGGAATCTTGTTGAAATTGATTTGTAAAGCAAATGTAATTGAAACTTTACTATACTAAATAGTACAGCATTAGAGCTAGCTATAGCTCGAGGTTGGACTTAGCTGACCTTATCTTTTACGATACTAAGACCCAATTTAGGTTGTGTTTTATTGACAGTATGCAAACTGTGAGAATTGGGGGCAATTATTGATTAATTAATATGCAGATTCGCCGAGCCGTGGAGAATCTGCAGGCTCATGGAGATGTTTATCATGGAGTATTCAGTACTAGACGGTCAACATGCATGGAGAGGTAGGCAAAGACTCATGGATAGCACAGAGGGACAAAAAGGATAATGCCACGAAAGGACAAAAAACAGAACCAATAAATATTCTAAAGCATAGCAGACATTCTATACAAAATGAAAAATCATAGCCAATTATGACCAATACAGTAAATAAAAAAAAATTCAGTACAGCAATAAAGTAAAATATTAAGAACCATAAAAGCAAAAAGAAGTTTCTCATGAAATTTAAACAATCCCATTTAAATATACACTCCAAAATAATCTTGACAAATACTCAAGCTATTATATGATAATTTGCATTAACAGAAGAACGATACTTTATTAATATCGTTCTATGGATTTTAAAAGTATGAAAATACAACATTCGGGGTCTTGAACTTTTGCAGATGAGGTGTGATACATTTTTGCAAGAAATAAATGCAGTTAAACAGAATCCAGCTTTTGCTGTAGCTTTTAAACTCATGAACATACAAAGATGTTAGCATTGCCATTGTGTCGTGGTATTTGTTCTGTCCTGAACAGTGCCGGCACGAAGCCGCAAACAAGGCCTTTGAAAGGAAAACAAAGGTCTATCTATTTACATTTTTACATCTTTGCTTTCCATTCACATCGTTCTTATAGGCATTGTATTTACATTTAGAAACATGTAAAATTCATTATTATGAAGTTCTACACAATGAGGAAAACAAGAGACTTTGGAAAATTTTATAGATATTATTTTGGCGTTACAAAAAAATGGAATTAATGCTCTCCAGAGAGAATAGCAATATGGTTAAAATCATTACATAAAAGGACATGCAAAGTGTCAAAAATGATGCAAGGATTTCTAATGTATTAGTGTAAGCAAAATATCCAGACTTAGGAGAAAAGCTAAGACATTTATATACAAATTGAGACCCCCTCACCCCCCGTCACTCCAGCACCGAGTCACGTAATACGTAAAGTATTTTATATAAGATGTACCACAAAACGTTTGCTTTCATTGTCTCTCGGTTAATTAGCTGTATATTCCCTAGTATCAAGCAGCTTTGTGTGCAGTGTGCACTTTTGGAAATTTTTAATGAAAACTTAAAATTTAAAATAAAAAAGGAAAATAAAATTAAATTGTGTTTGAGTTTAAAATAATACAGAAACTGTTAAATGCATATCTTTATTTTCATTCTTGAACAAAAATGCCAATATCATTTCCTTTTAATTACTCAAAAATTTAAATGCAACGTGAATTTTTACTATAAACCTAAGATAAAGTTGAGAATACAGAATTTTTATGGCATTTCTCTGTCTTTAATTAGGATTTCAGTGTAATTTAATAACAGTATTAAAGTATCACAGTGCAGTTTTCAGCTAAACGGGTTCTGTAAACTGCTGTCTGTTCCATCGCATAACTTCGACTTTGCATTATAAGATATTGACGTTTCATCTGACTATTAATATTAAAGCAATACTTATTATTTTTAAGCACACTATTCTCAATGGTATTTTTCAAACAATAATATTATTATTATTTATTGAACTAATGCTTTGTACTTTTCTAGCAGCAGTCCCTGGCCTTGTTACACAATAGTATTGCTGACCAGACATGTGATTTCATAAAGTGAATATCAATTTTGCACTGATTAAAGTTATCCACGTGTTTGTAGGACATTAAAGCTGCTGATAAAAAGAAAGTATTTCTAGATTTAGTCTTTAAGTAAAATACTTAAAAAGTAAAAACTGACAAACTTAAGTATGTTGTGATTGTTTCTGCATAATATATGGTAATCATATTTGCATGTTTGACTAAAGTCAAAAGAACATTTGTTTAAATAGTTTGCTCGCACGAGACCTTTAACCCTTTCTGCTTTGCACATGGCAGAACCACTGAAGGAAATGGCACATCATTATAAACGGTACAAAAATTTGGATTTACTATGTGTGCCTAAGTATATATATATATATATATATACAGTTAGATATGAGCACAGAAAAGATTTTTACCTGATGAGATTTCAATCAATCGAGGAAAAGATGGACTAAATGCATTTTCATAACATTGGGTTCCGAGACAAGGAATCAATATCAAACAGAAAATGTTGTGTTAAACAACAAATAAACATGTATGTCTAATGACACATGTCGATAAATTCATAAATAACACAATTACATATTTTAATTTCTCATCTCTCTACTATGGTAGAATGTTTTTACCTTTCAGCATGCTATTTAAAATAAATTATGAAAATGATACAAACGAGTCTTATTCTGTGTAATTTACATCTGAATACTGCTCACGCGTCACCTTTCCTTCTCAGAAAATGAAGATTAATATAACTGTCAAGCAGGAAATATATTTGTGTTCAGAAGGCTCCAACAGGCTGGGCAGGATATTTGTTCCTAACTGTGGGTAAACGTAAAGAATTATGAGGGGAAACAACATAGGTATTAAATTTTATATGTTGCAGCATTTTAACTCAAAATATTGCCTCCTTTAATCTTGAAGGCAAAAGTAATTTAACATGAACAATTTTAGAAATGTGCAGTGTTTATCTTCCCATCAATCATCCCTCAGAAGTAAATTAGTTTCATTTACTTTAAAAATTTATTTGAATAAAGTGCAAGTTCTATAACCAAACCACAAAGGGATGACTGCATGCAAAGCCTTTGCCAGAGTTAATGAAAGCAAGCCACCCGAAAATACAATGTGCAGTACACGAAAACATAATTTCCGATTGAATTCCTTTTGACACAACAGAACCAAAGCACAGAATCGTTAGTCTTATGAACAGGTCTGGTCACTATGACAATAGTCCCAATGTCTGATCCAGACATTTTCATACTGAATACTGTCCATAAAACCATGTCTATGCAGAATGAAATAAAAAAGACATCATATAAATTGAAAATGATCTTAATGTTCACATTGTCTAGATTTTTTTTTTTTTTGCTGATTTTGTTTTTATTAACTTATAATTACGAGCAGCCGCTGGATTTAAACGCTGAATTCCATACTTATAGTTTTACATGCCGCTTTTGACATGAGCTGAACGACAGCACAATGGCAAACAGGTTTATTACACAATGTACAGCGCTAAAAATAATGAAATAAAAATGAGTAATAAAACTTTCAAAATACTGCGTACAACTTCATGTTATTTATTACCCTGTTTCAGATGGAAAGTCCATAAAATATTTCACAATAGCATGGCAAATGTTCACTTTTCCATTTAATGGCGTGTGCCCATAAAGCCAAGGTTACGAATTACAGCTTGCAATTTGACTCACGAGCATCCACTTTAGATCAGTAAGAACATTTCCATATAGTTTTTTTTTTTTTTTTGTTCAAATACACATGCAAAATAATAAATTCTGTTAAGGAATTACTGTTAAATAAAACAATGACAAGAAATGAAATAATGCTTTAAGAATGGCAGTAAGTGAGATAAATAAAAAAACCAGAAACATTAAACTAAAAGAAGTCCCACATCTATAATAATAGAGAAGGTAGTATTGCAGTACTTTATTATAAGTATTTTACAAAATGTAACAAACATGAACACACCGTTGTTTTAATGCTAAGACGTGAAATCCCAAAGGCATACCGAGTATGAAAAGCAGTGACTCTCTATTCCACCATCTAGGACTGAAAAGTAATACTTAAAGGTAACCGCCAAGCCCCGCCTTCTAAATTCAGCATGTACGAAAGACAATGCCAAAGTGCAGACTTACTCTACTTAGTCTCCTACAGAAGGTTAATGAATGTGTGATTTGGTTAAGTTGAAATTGCATGTGATCAAACAAAAAAGCCCCTAAAAGAAATTCTTGTTTAATCTGGATATACTGATCTTTTATCAGAAGCTTTGGACCATCTGTGTTTTTTTTTTTTTTCTTTTTTTTCTATTTAAACGAGTTTACTCTGAAATTGCCTACCTAGCAGAATCACCTCTGAAAGTGGATGAGGGAAATTTCCACCGAAACTACATGCATAAACAGTTCACTCGCATTAACCTTGGAAATTCAGTCCTGTTACCATAAATTACAAAAAAAAAAAAAAAAAAAAACAGAAAATGTAGGTAATGCTGTCTGCATCTGGTAGACATATCTCGTTAGCGGGTTGGCATGGAAGATCAAGCTAACGATAGCCATTTTACCAGCAGTTTACAATGTTTATCAGATATTAATCAGCAATTCAACTATACTGATGGAACTGACATCTTTTCAACAGTTACATGCTAAACCCAGGGGTACCTCTTAGAAGTGAAAAGAGCTCTTTTACAAACTGTGAGAGAATGAAATAACGACGCAGTCCAAGAGGGACATTTAAAGAAACATGCGGCGATCAGACGGCTAAGTGCAAACACTGTCTCTGACTCTTTGGTTGCCACCTTCACAGTACTGATTAATGCATGGTGGTTCTCCATTTGATTTTCAGAAATTAGCGCACGTTTATTGCGCAGTGCTTAAAAGATGCAGATGCCTCTGTAAAACCGATTCACAGAGGACAATCAAAGATTAATACCACAAGTACTGATGCTGAGATCAGAAAGAAAAAAAAACAAACAAACAAAATCTTTACAAAATGATGTGTTGGTGACAGGGGCTGATCATTTTGGAAAAAGAGGGGCCAATGATCTTTGTGTACATCTCCTAAATACAGCCTGCTTGGACATATGGGAACTCATCTGATGAAGAGCTGAACTAACATATTACCCTTAACATGGGAATTCTCCTTTAAAGAAGATAATAAAGAAAGAGATTATCAACAGAACAGAATTTCTAAACAATATGACTGAGTGATTAATCAGGACTACTTCAAACCCTTGTGTAAAATATTTTGGATGTACTGCAAATCCTACTATGTGCTACTTAAATTTATGACTGATATGACCCATTTTTCATCCAAATGACTATTTTGAATTTTTACCAGCTTCTCTAAACCATTTTTGTTTTTTTTTTGTTTAACTGTTCATAACCCAAACACAAAAATGTATGAAAACATACTAACAAACATCCAGTGTAAATATTCTAATATCCAAATTATTACTGAAGCTATTTTATTGTACATTAGTCCAGACATTGCAACATTACATTCAGACTGTAACATTAGGCAATAAAATGTGTAAATATCAATAATTACCAAGCTTATCGGTTTCCTCACCGTGACACGATGCTGAAAGAGAGTTTCACCACCTCCAAATCCCAATATAAGCCCCCATCGCATCCTTTCCCAGCATCTGTTCTGTGATTCTAAGAAAAGATGGTAACCTGAACCAGTAACTATAACTGCTCGAACACCAGTTTGCCTCCAATATACTCTAAGGTCAGAAAATATCGCTAAAATTCTAAATCAAAATGCTATAAACCGTTGGCAAGCCATATATGGTCAACATATCGATACACAAAAACAAATTAAGAGGAAAAAATGCACTTCTTTAAAAACATCTGTTTCCAAGAAAGTAATACTTCTCATTTGGATGTGAGTGGCTTACTTAAATAGATCCATATAGAGCTTTACAAAGAGAGCATTATACATCTGATTCAATACTAGGCATTTTCTTATATATTCGTCTATTGCTGCAAGAATTCAGAACCCGGGGTGTCGTGTATGAAATAGTCTGGGTAGCTACATAAGGCATTGCATGCTCGGTAAAGTACACGTCATTGACTAATCGACCGTCCCTAGAGCAGTAAGGAGTGGCGGACTTCAGCGAAAGCTTCAGATTGCTGTCATTTCTTGGTGCCAGCTGTCTGTAAATGTCCGAGTAGCTGCTGTGCACCAGGCGCTGATCGTCGCGAAAAGAATGCACGAAAGGGTTGTCCGAAGGGTGATCTGGGTAAAGTGACCTACTGCGCTTGCTTTCCCCCAAACTGTGATTGAAGGGCATGGTTTTGTTACCGAATGCATAGTCTGGTTTGACATTCAAAATGTTTGCATACGGGTCATCCTCCGTAATCCTTTCCTTGTCCTTCAAGCTGACACTACGTGCTGGCTTGTCCACATCAGTCTCCTTGGGCCTCTCCAGTAAATTGTCATAGGAATGCTGCCTGGTGAGTGCAAGTTTACTGTTTTGCTGTGTCTGTGGTCCCTCAGTCTGGGGCCAGTAATGGCTAAATATTTCACCCTGTTGCACAGGAGGGCTCGTGGAGTCCTGTAACATCTGGTCCTCGCTAATGTCATACAGGTTGCCAATGTGCAAACATGCCTCACAGCGATTATAAGGGGACCTGACAGTGTACAAGCCTGAATAATTTGGAACCTTAGATAAGCAGCTCCGACAGTGAGTCTGTTTGTAGCGGTCATTTGTCTCATGCGAGCTGACGTTTTTTTCTTTCAGCGTGTAATGCTTGGTGTACATGTTGAATTTGTTTTTATTGTTCGGGACTAGGTTGGAGCTGACGTGATGGAGGGGACTGCCATTTAGTTGGATGATTAGTTGATCTGACTTCCTGTAGTTGTCATTGTGATCTGAATAAATGTCAGTACAATCCAAATCCTCTGGTGCAGCCCTGCTCCCCCTGTAATGCAGAGGATCTGAACGCAAACTTAGTTCGTGGTCTGAGTCTATGGTGTATATTTTTTCTCGAGACTGTCCTACCTGCTTGCCCTTTAAGTAGGACAACTCCATTTCGCTGCAATCCTTAGGGAATTTCAACGTCATGGATTTTTTTTTTAAGTTATCTTTAGGTTTTTGGTGCTTCTGGTTGTTGTCGAGATCTTTGTAGGACGCGGCTCGGCTTGAGCATTCAGAAATGTCGGAGTGGGCAGCATCCTCGGGCAGGTATCGCTGGCTTTTCATAGACAGCCGAGGGTCTGGTGACAGGGTATCCTGGATGGAGGTCTGATTTTGCCGCAGCGTCTCCACTGACTTCTTCCACAGGGCACGTGGTTTGGAATTGGCCTGTGAGGCATCTGGGCTGACAGCCACCTCTACCTTGTTGGGGTTAGCCTCGTTTAGAGTTAGGGGGTGCTGGCCCGGGAAAACGTAGTTATTCAGGTGATCCTTGTGTCGGTTGGTCAGGTACGCTATATCGGTCGTCTCCCCATAGATGCCTTCCTTTGGGACGTAGCTTCGGTTTTCCGTGTAGACGAAATTTCCTTTGTCCGACATCATGTCCATCAGCATGGGGGTACCGGAGTGCTTGAAATCGCCAGGCCGCTTGGGGGAGTTCATTCTCGACACGCTGATGTTTGTCATGTTGGTCATTTGTTTGGCCGACTTTATGATGTTAAGCATGTTTGCCTGAGGACTGAAGTCTAACTCGGGCTTCTTCTTCATTTCGATATGGACACCGTGAATGCAGCTCCATATTCCCTGGAAGAGAAGAGGAACAGATTTGAAATGATGCAATGAAGGGCCCAATGGCTCAGTGTAGCAATAAGTTGAACTTGTCATCTCTCTTTCTCGAATACATACAAGTAATCGCAAATACAACAACTTACCGAGAGAGACAACTTTTTAGTAGATGCCGTGGATGAAATTACATTACAGATAGAATTTAAATGATTCTTTAAACAATGGATGACAACGAACAATATAAGTGGAGGATTTGTCATTTCACAATGCAGGGTCACTGTGACTTTGTGTTCCATCCTAGTAACCAATGGCACAAAACATCTCCTGAATGGGATGCCAGGATTAACTAATTAAACTACATTGAAAATCTAATTACAACACGCTGCCCCTGTTTTGAAGAACATATAATGAAATTAACAAAATTATGTTTCATAATGAAAAGCTATTGTTTTTCTCAGCATCAAACATCACCATTTTGTATCATTGTACAATAGCTGTCTTTTCATTTATTTTGATGCTGTTTTGTTTTGTTGCTAATGCACAATCATGACTAAATATGTGTGCTTTCATAAACACATAATGCAATGTGCCATTATAATCAGTAAATGCATTTGGAGATATAATGCAAAAAGATAATACCAAATTGTTTTCTCTTAATTCTGCTTTTGCAGTTTTTGTAATTGTAAAAAAAGATGCTCGTGAGCAACAAACTGACATGTTGGTTGCCCAGTCAAAGTCCTGACTGATATCCTACAGAGAAGCTCTGGAAAGACTGCAGTTCATTAGCAATTCCCAAGCAACCCGAAGCAGCACGAGCAAATCTGCCAAGCAAAATGGACAAGCACTGAACCAAGCATATGTACAAAATTCCTGCAGATTTTCCTTAAGTGGCGTGTGGCTGTTGCTGCCAGCTAGTTTATACTTTCAGTCAGTATAAAGCTTCTCTTCTCATGTTCTAGAATAATGAACATGATGACAAGATCACCAGACGTGACGATTTCTACTGATATACCAATCAAATAAACACTAGTTACATTATATGCAAAATCTGTTAATGTCTATTTTGAATAACATGTATTCTTTAGGAAACTTGGCTTTTTTTCTGACACAATCATCAACAAAATATACAAAAGTTAAAGATTATGTATCAGGCATCATGGGATCAAATGTACCTTTTCTCATTTTGTATGTGCTGTGGGATCATCAATTAAAAACCCCCCATAAAAGATTTTGTGCAGAAATATGAGAGAAAAGGGGTTTTAATGTAACTGCTACATGAGTACAAGCATTTGAAAATTACTAGGTCACGGAAACCTTGTAACTCGCTGTTTATGCAGTTTAGTTCATTTTAGTTCATTCAACTGGTGCCATTTCCTCTTTGTAAGCAATATTATACCAAGTGTAGACCGAGATCTGAGTAGACCGAAGGTGGATCTCACCCTGCTGATGGTGAAGAGCATCCCTGGCTTTCCACTACACATGCCGGTGAAGCAGTAACGCATCTTCCAGTAGAACAGGTGTTCCCAGATGAAGACGATGAGACTGAGGACCATGGCTGCGGCCAGCATGTAGAAGACCCCCGCCATATTGTCTACATCCAGCTGACTGCTCATCACCTCGTTCTTCTCGTTATGACAGATGCCCGTTAGCCACTGTGCTTCAAGCTCCTCCATCTCACCTGCAGGACACCGCAGGATTCCAGAATACGGCCGTTACATTGACGCTGATCGCGTGAATGTTCTACACACCCAATGCAGAGCCTGTCCGAGGGAACCCTGTGCTGATCCATGACACAGCAAATCATATGAATGTTTCTTCATTACGATGACGAGCAACTGCTTAGTGTTTCCATAGCAGTATGCCTGATTTATCTTTCAGTAAATCGTGATACGAGAAGAGCAAATTCGGTACCATTCTGTCCAAAATGTTCCTATCCTACCTAATCTTACTGAGATGTAACATTTCTCATCTGCTCCTGTCCTGTCCTATCAGATAGAAACATGGTCTGTCAGCTTTCAATTTGAGACAAATGCCAGAGGATAGTGGACACAGAGATTTTAAACTCTGATGAGAATCTAGGTTTAAAATAGCATACTGAATCACACATTTACATCATTTTTTCCCAGTTCTTTTAAAAATAAACTTTAGAAATAACAGGCATTCATTCTTTGCCCTAAGCTAAAAGCTCATGAGTTGTGTGGGTGTTTCTATAGCGCTGTGTGGCTTTACTCCTCCGCAGCTACGTGTGATCATCTACATCGCCGAACATTAACGAAGCGTGTTGCTTTCGGCCTGCAGCAAACCGCGAGCTGGCTTACCATCTCCGATGATGCCCAAGATCGCAAGGTCCACCTGCCGCTTCCAATATGACCCTTTTTGTAGGGCAATCCCATAGCCCGTGGTGGCGAAGATGTAACCACTGCCGATAGTCACCAGTTTACAACCCTCATCCCTACCAGCCATGTAATTCAACACAGCAGCATCATATATGAAGGCATCCAGTTTCCTGCAAGACAACAGTAATGGCGGCAGTTAAAACATTTTTTCAAAGCCGATGTGATTTCTTTACAATAGGAATTTTAAAACTGAAATGCAGCCATTATTAAAATTGAAAATACCAGCTAAGCGGTTACTTTGTTAGATTTCAGTTGTAACTGTAATATTCACTGAAAATCTGTCTGTTCTACTTCACTGCCTAGCGCGTTGAGAAACAATGGGTGAACTGTGCGTGTGTGTTTTTTTTATTAGTCAGAGGTCAAAATATTTAACAGCGGTTGCAGCACTTTTTGATGTGCAGTTAGGGTAATCTCCTAATGTGGCCATTCATAGGAAATCCACAGAATCACACACTGTAGGTCTTGAGCTTTGTGACAGCTACTGTCTTTTTGTATGAGTCACAGAATAAGGAAATGAGCTGTTTGAGAATATAATAGCATGCGTTTGACCTCTCCGTAGAGAAGTCAAGAAAAAATTGGCCTGTATCAGACACACCAGTTGTATCGACTGTAATGCTAAAAGGTCATGATATTGACAGAGCGATGCTTAGAAACTCCATGGGGGCATTGTTCAGTCGAAATGCAGCCACATTTGTCCTCATATAATCATGTTTGTCTCAACTCAGTACCGTGTGCGGGCGCAGTAAAGCTCTCCAAATCACACTGACATAAATGACAAATCGGGTTTCCTGGTGTGGCCGAGAACTGACACTTGAAATAAATGCAGTCATCACACCTCCTTGAATTTATTAAATGTATAAACATCAGGAGTATAGGCGGCATCACCGAGCAAAGCGATATTCTTTCTTTAAGAGGGCAACACTGAATGTAGTATATTCTCTGGAGGGGTAGTAGCCAAATCTTTTACAATGGGGTGGTCAGGGTAGACACAGTGGCTTTATTGGGGTAGCAATTTATTGGTGGGGAGGGGGCATTTGTGCACAAATATATGGGACAACTTGCAGTGTTAGTTCAAACCAGCCCACAGCGTTTTACTTTTGCTGTTGCCTGTTTCCCACCAAAACGGTGCCGGTACCAATGCCCAGTTTGCTGCTGAAACCTAACCCACCGCCTTCAGAGCCAAAAAGCGTCATTTAGGTCGCTGACCTGCTCCAGTGACAACAGAAAAGAAATGCGGACTGTGTCTTCTGTTTCCAGCCAGTGCTCCTAACTTTGACAGTATATTTTCACGTCAGATGTGTCGATCCGATATTCTGCCCAAAAAGATTGGATTGGTTATCGGAAAAAATAATGTTATAATACAAAACGATACATGGGCAATCCTCACTTCACATTGCCAAACCGGAATTTTGTTTCGTACCAAATTCTTCAAGGGACTGGACCACTTGCTTCACAGTTTGAGCCTTTTCCGATAGCTATATTACACTACATGGCATACAAAACGGTTATTTGTTTAACCAGAATCGAAAGGATGATCGGCAGGAGCGATCAGCTTATATGTATATAAGTTTAAACTGTTTTGGAGATGATGAAGTAGAATCAGGCCATTGTAATCCAAAGACAATTCAGCATTTTTACGAGGTTTAAGACCACTTTCAGAAATTCAGATTATATCTTTAATGTTTAAAAGACCATGACATTTGCGATTTTCGATAATGGAGAACTTAGCACATTTGTCGTGCCCCTCCAAACCTTACGATACAGATTCTGGGTTCCAGTCCAGCTAGTTTTTTTTTTTTTGTGCAGGTTCCCAAACCTATTTTTCAGCATGAGAACCAGTTCTTTTGTGGTGGAAAAGGGTGGGACAGCACCGGAACCATGTCGGTGGGAAAGGGGCATATGGGGTGGACAGAGGGGTGGCCTTGATTTGCACTAGGGTGGCACTGACCACCCCTTGGCTACGTCCATGATTCTCTGATAAGTAACCAGTTTAGTAGTTTGTGCTTCAATAAATCTGTTAATATTGTGGTAGAAAATGACACAGAACAAGAACTCTACCCGTCTACACAAATTAGACTTACCCAGTCTTGAGACTGACCAGTGCATCCTGGACCCCAGTCTGGTGGTACTTTACCATGTACTGATGCATGTCTGGGTAATTCTTCCTAATATTGCGCTCCGTGCTTCCATTCGGGACTGTTCCAAAACGGAATGGGGGGGAATACGAGTATGGGCTCTGGAACTGTGGAGGGACAAATTCATTAGAACATACGGAAAGCCTAGAACACATTGCAATGGCAGAATTTACAATATAAGAGAATCTGTGGTGGCTGGTGGTCTTTCAAACAGGGGAAGCACATTTTAGACCTATGTCATAAAATTACTCAATTATTGTCCCCTGTGACCTAGTTTGAAATAAACGAACAAACTTTACTAAACTGAAACAAGGAGCAAACTCAAGAACGCTATATTTATGTTTACATTTACAGTAGGATATGTACAAATGAAAATAGTGGGCCATATCGCTAGCAAATAACAGACTACGAGCAGCAGCTTGCCTCACGAAATCAGTCACCAAAAATACGCTTGGGACCAAACTTGAAATGCTCCTGTGTCAAAACTCTGTCAATCAAAAAGGGGTCCCGTCCCCCTGACAGTTCCTCCAATCATCATGCAGCAGCCCAGCGTCCTGGCCAGCCCACTGTCCCATTTACTCCCAGAGAAGCTGAGATTCCCTGGAAATGACATTTTGAAGCATTTTTCCAATAAACATCTAGCTTTGGTACGCTCAAAACAAAGCATATTCTCAAGTGCCATTGAAGTGCGGTGAAGTTGCGGTTCGATGGGCTTTAATGGATCGGGCTGCCATGGGATTATATGGGAAAAAAAATCACGTTCGATGATCTGCAAGAAATTATTGCTGATTCTGAATGAACTAGCCATGAAGCTGAACATGTTTTAGCACGTTCTTTGTAATAGCAATGTAAATACAACAGTACGTTTTTGACAAATTTTTTTCGTGACATTTTAGAGGAGGCGGAGCTTCCCCTATAGTTTTAGAGCAGCCTCCTCTGAAGGTAATATAATATGAGTTAAAGGCCGGGATTTCATGACGTGATGTATTTTGTAAACATTTGCTTTTCTGAAATAGAGTGCACCAGATTTAGTATTCCAGCATTAGCGTAAAATAAATCTGAACACTCTTAAACCAGACGAAACACCAATCCTATGGATAAAATATTATGAGAGGAGTTTGGGTGTTTGCCCTTCATTTAACTGTTTAAACAGTGTTGGTTGAGATGATAGCACATTACCATGAAACCAGAATAAAATTTTCTTTGGAGAAAAGAATTCCCTTGGCTTGCGACCCAGGACACACACGGAGCTGATGGTTTGGATTAGCTGCTCTCGCTTCTTAACGATGCCCTTGTAACACGGCCAGGGGCACCATGCCTGGATATCTATGATTCCTAATCACCCGCCTGCAACCTTGTCCAAAAGCTTTGCTCGGTACGATCTGGCCACTTCTCGTGCCGTCTGTGACACCTCCACCAGGCCTGGTGCTCGATTCATTCCCTTACTATGGAAACTGCAGAACCGCTTTGTAAAATATCATGTTCTGCTATATTTGATGGATTAAATCTGGCTGATTTTTCTTAAACAAAAAATCATGGGGAAGATGCACAAAGTAGCAAATCAGCTCGATTTTATAACACATGGATGACTGACCCTCAAAACACATGTGATTTATAATTGTCTAGGCTAATAATTTTCCTCACCAAGGCCTGGGCTTCAGCAAACACAATGACGATAGCAGTGTTCTAATGTTACTCATGTCATGCCGTTAAACATTCCTATACCATAGCAGAAAACTAACATAGTAACTTGAATAAATGTAAATCTTAGCAGTACACAGCAATATTAAGACTAATAATAATAATACTTCTTAGCCGAACACATTTGCATCCTGTCTCAAAGCTACTTCATGTTTTGCAAATGATTGTATGCTGCATCTTAATCTCCATTTAGTAATTTCTGTTGATGTGCTACATCAAAATAAACATATTGATAAAAATATTATTGCTTTTCTTGTATTCGCTATTTTATAGGAAATGTTTTTTTTTTATTCTTTGAGAATATTTACCTGTAGTCATAAGACAGCACTGGGTTTGAAATGACAGCTGAATATTAAAATATGTGCATCAATTTAACTAAACTGTGCTGCATCAAAGAGTTCTGGAAAATGTTCTGCATAATTCCATTTGTCTCTTTCTGGCAGGCTCCCACATAGCACAGCATAATGAGTTACACATCTCTTCTAAGCTGGTTCTACACACATTTTCATATTCTGATATAAGGCTTTTCAAATCAAGGCTTCACACTCCAAGGAATTAAGGTATAAAAAGGAGAAATGTTCCAATTTGAAAAATTCCGAGGAAAAACTGAACACCTTAAAGTTGGGATATTCTAAATTAACACATACAAAAATAAATTGTGATGTCACATCCAGGACTGTAAACAAGATTCCTAAAATAGCCTGTTGACGCAGGGAATAAGGATAACAAGCCGTTAGCCATCTTATCATATAACTGCCCCATTCTGACAGGTCGGTAGACAAGCAGCATTGACGAGTTGGCTGCCCTCCAGCTCTGACCTTTTTGTCGCTAAGGCCTGTGACTTGGTCGACAAATTCCTCCTGGATCATGAAGGCCGCCAGGTTGGCAGTGTAACTGGCCAGAAAAATGACGGCGAAGAAGGCCCAGACGGACACAATGAATTTACTGGTGGTGCCCCTGGGGTTCTCTACAGGCACGGAGTTGTTGAAGACAAGGCCCCACAGAAGCCACACGGCTTTGCCGATGGTAAAGGAGGGCCCGTGAGGGTCTGCGAGGAAGAGAAACGTGTGTGGAATAAGAACACCACTGTTTTTATATTTCAGAATATAACATCATAAATGTAACATCCAACCATTCATCTTTTCATGATCAGGCAATGCCTTGCTAAAGAATGGGAGCTTGGAACCTATACACAGCCTTGCAATGGTTGACTCCTTGGAATAGGTTCTGTTGTAGCGCCCTTGACTAAACCTAACTCTCCCCCAATATACTTATTACCATAAATGGATAAACTCTGTAGCTCGATTTGGGTGAAAATGTCAGCTAAGCCATTAAATCTTTAATCCTATAGGAAAGGACAGGAACAAATTTTCCTCTGGCGGAAAAGGCTGATAAGTCAGCCTCTACAAATATGTCATTTGGTGGAACTCCTAATATCGCATCTTTACTTTATTGCCTCAGCACTGGGACCTGAAAATAAAATAATATAGAATATATTTAAATAAATTTGAGCTGGGGTAAACGCCTCAGTGGATCCTTTGTTGCGGAGCTACTCTAGTCATGTGATTTCAGTCCTTTGATAAGTTCAGAGCCACAACTGAAAAACTATAGCGCTATTAAAAAGACGCTCTAGCCCTGGGTTCACCGTACACGCATGGCGTTTTTTAGGGAACAAGTGTGCTGCTCTAGAAGAGCAGTTACAGCTAAGGGTTACCTTTGCCTTGTGCCAGGTTTCTGTTAAATCCCAACGGGCTGATGTACTCAAACGCAAAGACGGCTATGGCGGTCACAATGAGCAGCATCACGAACATCATCACCCACACGGATGCGCTGAAGGGCTCTACGGAAGCAGACAGAAGGAGGTCAGCCAACCCTACCGCTTGCAGTCCAGACGAGATACTTATAAATGATTGTAAGCTACATTTCAATTTTAAAATGAAACGTTTTCAGGTAATTAAAGCATTGTATTATGCACTGGAATTAATCGCATGAGGACATAATCATGAACGTGTTGTGTGAGAAATTTAATACACTTCATAAATATTTCTTTAATAAATCATTTTTCCTAGTTTACTCAGTTAAAAGATATAAAAAAGCATACAGATGTCAGTGATAGATTTCATAGTCACCTAGGAATGCAGATGGAGACACTGTCCCATTGCTTCTGGACACCATGACGCTGATACCAGTCTCCACAAATGGGACAGAGAAATCAATAACTTCCGCCCGCTCCTCATTGATGGTCAGCGACCCCACGGCCATCACGGCCTTCTTGTACACTACCTGCGGTGGGAAAAAAACCCCGAACTTTCAGAACAAGCAAAAATTTTTAAAAAGGAAAAACTGAAACCTGGACTTGTGTTGCTGGCACTCACCTCTCCCACCATGCCATTCCACACGTTGTTAATTTTCTTTCCATGCTTGCCATTGGTCACGAGATAGAGGTCATAGGTGAATTTCACATTCTTGGCGATCTTTTTAAGGATGTCGATGCAAAACCCCTTGCAGCATTTTTTGATGTATGTTCCTTCGGCACTAGAGTTACTGCCAAACACAAAATAGTCCAGATTCAGTAAAAAAAATATACAGTGTCAACCAGTAGATAAACAGTGAAATAATTTCACGTACCAATCTAGTTTACCAATCCAGGTGCACTGGGAAAAAAATTACTAAAGTCATGAGTCAAAAACTGAAATATTGAAATTTCTGTGCAAAGGCAAGATGCATATTTTAATGTAGCAATTTGACAAAGCATAATGAATTCAAAATTTAAAAAGTATTCATTATAAACGAACTATAAGCATTGTGCCATTCATGCAGATATGCCTATACATATAAATATGTATTTTTTATAGAAAAACTGTATATATCTATTGAAGTAGGGCTAAAGACTATTGAATTCACAGCACTGGATCTCTTGTGACTTGTTTAAATCATGCTGCCCGTGTAGTTGGTTTTCTTCCTTGATATTTCATTTTATCTCTTTTTACCTATATGCAAATATCCATACTTGGACATAACACACAAATCTAATGTTAAAAGACGTTTTAGAAAATGCTGCAGCGATGAGTAAAAACACAATTTGCATCAGAAAGAGATGAAATTGCTTCCTGGGCAAAGATCAATTTAACGTACATTCACTCTCTGATGTATGCAGTTACACTCACGACAGCAACTGACGCGTTTTCTCACAAATCGCCACCTAAAATCTGCGGGCTCACTACTAATAATTTATTTGCTGCAATAACATTGACAGCAACAATTCTATGTGTACTGCATAAAAGCAAATTAAATCTATTATTGTATAATATTATTGTGTAATATGTGTTATGTGTGATTCATAATGTCTATTGTGTAGGAAAAAGCTATGAAACCCTTTTCACAGAAGGTTACCGTTTCCACAATTCGATCGCTTGTAAATGTCCACTACGACTGCAAGCCATTGGAAATATTTCCTCTAAATCTTGACTATATTAAGTGAGAAACTACACAAATGCTTGCAGCCCATAAAAGCATCCAGTCTCTCTGTATTCCAAGGCAAACAAACAAATTGAAAAGCGTAAATGTAGTATTAAGAGCTTTTACGTAACGGAAGTTTAGAAGGATATGTTTTAGAAGCTGGTTAAAGAATCCACATGTACAGGAGCAGGTTCAAGTCCTCAGTGAGAGAACAGCTGTAAAAATAGCTGACTGCTGTACACCTCTTTAAGCTCCTTGTAAGCAAACTGACGCTTTTGAAACGTGGGGGTCGGAAATATTTTATCTAAATGTTAGCTCACAATAGCCAAAAAATCCTGAGGTGCTTATATAGATATACACAGTTTGTATGCACATATATGCATGTATGTCTTATTATCTCAAGTTAAGCCTACCTCTTGTCAGCCAGCAAATTCATTTATGGCTGCCTCATACTTAACAGCTGATTTCCAAATACTCAGACAGAAATCCAAATCAGGGAGGCATCCCAGCATGCATCACTCTGGGGGTATCAGCATGCATCAGTAAGTCTGAACCAGCATTCATAATGCAAGCAAGCACAAAGGGTGCTCGAGCGGTTACTGTGCTGCCACATAATGGCACAGAAGGACTGACCTGAGTGTGATTTGTACTTTTGAAGCAACAGGGCAGCGCCGTTGTCAATTAGTTAACCCTAGTGTCCCTGCCCAGTCGACCACATTTGAATCCTAATGCAATGCGTTTCCGGGAACCAAAAATCCAGTACGCCTTTGCTTAAGTGAGAACCTCTACAACTGGTATAGATAAGTATTGAGTTTTAAAGCCGTTCTTGGAGTTCACAAAATATGCATCAAACATATCCTTGCCAAAGACCTCCATCGGGCCATGAGCTTAATGGTTCCCTTGCTCCAGCCAAGAGAACACTTTATGAACATGAAGGAAAAGGTGCGCTCACTCCTTGACGTGTTTTCGGCAGGGCACAGAGTTTCTCATACAGGTGCCTGTCAGGCGATCCACGTTCTCCACAATAACGAAGGGTGCCTCCTCCAGAGTAACGATGCTCAGGTGGTTCTCGTCAGCCTCGCTGTCTCCGTAAGAGTTGAAGCGCGGCCAGACGGGATACTTCAAGGTCAGGGTCTTGTTCTCCCACTTGCCCATCTAAAACAAAGGAAAAGCAGCGTTCACTCATCCCCATGCGTTCATTTAAGCTGGTCCTACTACTGCAACAGCATATAAGGCTATGGAGTTTGAGCCAGGTGATGTGTCACTCAAGGCAAGATTTTATTTCAGCAACTTTCCTGGATGCGGCTAACTCAACATAGGTTGAAAGGAAGATGAATCACATTCATCTGTAAATACCTACATGAGTCCTTAACATACTAAACAGCCAAAAAATACCTTGTGTGCACTGTAAATAATTTTACATATAACGATTTCAATGTAATTTTAAATGGTAACTTACGAAAACAGAAAGTGATGCAGTAGCATGAGTTTCAAATAATCATCAATATTTCACCTTAATAAACTTTGTGTGCCGCTTTAAGGTAGTGCTTGTAGATGTCCTGTCGCTTTGTATGGCATATATTACAGCCACACTGCATACTTGTCAAAAGAAACTCACCATTATCATACTTAGCAACATCAGCAGTTACTCAAGCCTGCTCAGAAGTAGTGCTCTCCAGGTATAAAGCGAGTTTTTATACAGTAGATTTTTTTTGGGAATGAGGATAAATACCAGGTGACAAGTAGAACATTTTGCACAGATCCCATAATCCCCATACAGATTACTCGCTGTTGGTTAGTAGTTTACTCCATTGCTGTACTGCAAATCCTTAGGTATTACAGGTAACCACATACATTCCCTTTCTTTAATGCCCTTGTAAGCAAGTCCAGCTCTTTCTAGTGCTGCTAGATGACAAAGAACATGATGAAACATAAATAAGTCTTCCTCTTTGCATATTGGTGAGAATCTGTTTCAAAATTAAAGGATGTGATGTGTGGGTACGAAAATCTCCAACAAAAAAATTTTGAAGGTAATACATTCTTTAAGGAAAGTAGACTGCGCTATAGATGGATAGATAGATAGACCGACAGGCAGACAGACAGACAGGCAGGCAGGCAGACAGACAGGCAGGCAGGCAGGCAGACAGGCAGACAGACAGACAGACAGACAGACAGATAGATAGATAGATATAGCCTACTAAAACTTTACATTATGCAAAGCACTGAAACTTCAAGGCTTTTAGGGAAACGGAATCATTTTGCCATCAATTCCTGTGACTGAATTGTGACTAAACATAAGCAAATGTTAGCCCCGCCTTGCCCACTGCTGTGATGCGTTTTAGGGTAGGATCATCAGGTTGCGCTGCATTTCATCTTCATTTTCAACCAAATCAAAAGACGTGTCAACGATCTGTCAGTCATCTGCATAGGGATCGCAGTTCAGAAACATTCAGGTACATTTTCATTTCACAAAATGTGCTATTCAGACATGAAAATATCAGTTTGATTTTTTGCCATACCCGTCTTTTCCTTGGCTTATTTATACTTAAGCCATGAGCTGTTTTTAATTTTTTGTCCAAAGATTTTTAAAAGTCAATAAGTTAATTTAAATCTCATCTTTGTCGAACACTGTGCTTATTATAATGCAAATCACATCTCCAAAGTGTCTCTCTGTGATAATATCTTTGCATTCACCAGAAAATGATTAGCTTGCTGTCCGAATAGAGGACATGATCTATTTAGACTGACTTTTTAATGGAGGTTTAAAACAGTTCCATTCATTTTTCTACCAAGAGGATTTCACGAGTATAACCTTAAGTAACATTTGCATATAAACTAGAATCAAGTGATTATGTAGAAACATTAACTGTTTAATACACTGTATTTAGTGAGGGGTTTCTGAGGCAAAATTGAACAGATGTGAGTCGAGAGGCTTTTTCTGTGTTTTAACACATAATTGCTTTCAGCCCTATATTAATATTTGTGAAACTGAAAACTGATAATGACTATCATTATTTTATTAATTGCATGGTGGCCCTGATCTGAATAAACACATGGAAAATAGATGGATGGATGGATGGATGGATGGATGGATGGATGATTATTAGTAGGAGTCTTCCTGTATTTTTAACACAATTTGTATTGTAATGATAAGCCTGCATCTGTTTATCTGTATAGATTTTGCGTTCTGAAAATTTGCAAACTAGGTATCTCTATCTCTGAGTATCTTTGGAGACTGAGTGAATAATCTTGAATTTCAAACTGAGGAGCATTTCTACAGTGATGTGGCCAAAGACACCTCTGAAGTACTGTAGTTCAGCAAATTAGATGTGCTTTTACACATATAATGGATTTTTATATATGTATATGCGTTTACATAATGTATACATACTGTGTATACAGAAGCCTGGTTAATGTATATTGCTATTTAGCCTCTTCATTTTTGTTCAATAGGATCCCAAGTCTCAGTACTACTCTGGGGAAAGTGGGTGACAAATCGGGGTAATTTAGCTTTGATAAACTGTAGAAATAAAAAAAGAAAACTCTGTTTCAGTAAATGTGTTATTTCAACAAAACTCATCAGAAGCAGCTCTGCAATTTCGGCTCAGTGGATAGCGAATGTAACCTTTGCTTGCCTGTGTCATTCACGCTGGGGGGGTGGACAGATCGTTGGTGTCACACACATTGTGATTTTGTTTCTGAATCGTCAGATGGCCCTGAGACCATAAATTTATGCATTAAGATATCAACTTATTCCATCCATGCACTGAGACACTGTAAAATTTGTTAATTTCTAGTCAATGATACAACTCCTATTTTCATTTGCACTCAAGGGTATTATTAATGTTTTACATTTAATTTAATATGAACAGCAAAGCTTCTACTATTGCGGTTTCAATTAACATAGAAATTATATTTTACAATATGTCTCATTGCCATCGAAATCATGAGCTGCTAATGGTTTCGTAATGTTAGTGAAAATATTCAAACAACAATTTAGGCTGCAATTGCTTCTACAAACTTGTCTGAAAACAACATAGTCAGTCCCATTCGGTAGGACTCAAATCTGACATATAGGCTATGGGACATACCATGGCATTACTGCTGAAACCCGGTATGGTCCTAGCATTTTGCAATGTACCAATGCTCAGAAATATCTATAAAACAATGTGTACGAATATATATTTATAAATTTAATCCCTGTTCTTGAGAAAAAGGATGTTTCTTCCTCGGGCTTAGATTTCCAGTTCATCAACAAGGTCCTACAGACAGAACAGGCAGCTCACAGAGTCCTCAGTATGATAGCCATAACATTTTTCAAGTAATGAACTACGAGGAACCCGATTCTAATTTCTTACAGCTGGAATCAACTTAGCTTAGATGAACAGCCCAAAGTTGAAGGAGCAAATAAACACTTTCATCTCTCTGGGAGCATGTCCAACGTTTTTAGTTATGATATAGGGCTTTCAACAGCATGCTACTGGAATTAAAGGACTGAAAGAATAACAGGGAAAATGAAGTAAGTTGCTTTATCAGGCATTCAGTATTGTATAATACCAGAGGTCATTTTGTACCATTTTCACGGGAGCATCGCTCAGCTTGTGTGGCTAGAATAAGGGCTATTACAGGGAGATGTGCTGAGCAATGCAAGCATTCAGGCATATTAAAAATCATATCATATACAGTCATTATAATAAACCAGTATGATGCACCCCAAAATGATGAAGGAATATTGGGTTAAATACTGTATATGCAATTTCAGTGGGAATCATTATTTCAAATAAGACTCTTTGGCATATGAACAGTCTATTTTGACACAGAGGCTTCTGGGAAAAAAAAACACTGAGCAACAAAACAGCATAAAATACACAGGTACACATAAATAACAAATCACCAGATGGAACTCCTTCTCTGAAATTCATTTAGCCCCGGTAATATGTGCAATCCGTATATGAAGTGTTATAAACCAATCTTCTCACAAAACATTATATTTATCTTGCATCTGTTTTATTCTCAGCATTTTTATGAATAAACTTTGTCTAGGGCATTTTTATCTTTTTAGCAGTTTGTTTGCATGTCAATATGCCAATGTGCATGGTAGTCAAAGATGCTATGGCAAGCTAAATGATTATTTGTTCAACACGGGTCCTGACTTTTAAGGGTAGCTAACTTAAAAGTAGCTAGCCTTAGGGCAAAACTTCAATTGGAAAGTACTTACTGTATCTATAAATTAATATGTTTTTAGATGTTTTATGTATATTTCAATTATCCATTTAGGCAACATCGCATATCCTGGTGAAGAACACGGAAGTACTTCAACCAGGCAACCATTGTAAATACAGCAGTGTTGATTTCATGTTCATTTCAATGTTGAATAAAATTAAGCAACAGTTTTGTCTGTGTTTTGTCTCTTAAGATTTATAGCCAAGCATTTTTATATGGAGTTTTCCGGTATTTAACAACGACGGTCCTGGAAAATATGTGTGTCACGTCTGCCCCAGTGCTTCATTGCTCCGGGTCCCGCAGTAGTGACCAGGATTTCATGTGTGTCCATCTTGTTTCCTCAGTGTGTTTTCCTTGCCCTCGTCCTGATTGCCCTCATGTATTCCACCTGCGTCTTGTGTTATTTAAGTCAGCTTCTCTCCTCTTGTCTTTACTGTGTGTTTGTTTGTGTCATTGCCAATCTTGTTCTATGCCTTGTTTGCTTCGTTCCCTCTCCCTGTTCGTGCCCAAGCCCTCATCCTATTTCCCCGGAGTTCTATGCTTTATTTACCCTTTGTGTTCAGAGGAGAGCCTGGAGGTTGTGGACTTTCGTTATGTTATTAAAACCCCTTTAAACTCGCACCTGCAGTCTCGTCTCCCTTGTTTCTTGGCCCTGCAACTCCAAGGCCAGTGACATGCGTGACAAAGCATGATAACAGCAAAGGTTTGAAGCTTCAGCAGAGTTTCCCAGTGCGCTTGTCTTTCCTGCAATTCAATTTCATTCAATTTTATTCATCCAGTGCTTTAAGAAGCAAAAGCAAAACTTTTCGACATACCAAAAGAGTAGAAAGATAAATACACTTGCTTCAGTTAGCAAACACAAGATTCCCTGAAATAATTGCCTGAAGGACGACTCACTGTTTCCCTAAATTTATAAATACTGTTGAAGTCCATTAGGGTGTTAATGCTTCTGTTCATTTAATTATTCCAACAGACGCAGAAGGCAGCCATAATCCAAACCTGGTTATATTCTACCTGCTGGCCTGCAGTTCAAAACAGCCATGTAAGCTTTTACAATCAAGCTTTACAGAACCCTGGGGAGAAAGAGAATAGCATTGCTTGGCGTTCCATTATACTTTGTTTCTTGCAATGTTTGCCTTCAGAATCATTAAAACGTAATTTAATGCCTATATTTCTAATTAATCATAGAATCCAATTTTCTGGTCCATGTGGCATTGCTGTGCCATTAGTTATGAAACTGTTTCAATGTTAAAGAACATCAAATTTTATGCAGGGTTACTGTGTATTCTGCACAAGTGATAAGCACGTAAAGTACAGCGGTTAAAATACAATTATTACTCCTTATTTGAAATACACACTTATCCACACAATCTATTACAGAATCGCTCAATATAGTAGATCGATATTTAGTACTTAGTCTAAAAGGACAGTAATCTACAAATATGAGGAGGGTTCCGTGGTCATTATGTGGAGAAGGGCTGTGGTGAAGCAGGTACAGTAGATGTGTGATTACTGTACGACATCATGGAAGGGATGGCTCATGCCGGGCACCTCCTTCCCAGTAGGAGGTAGGTGGAAGAGCACTGAACTGGAAAGAGACCCAAGGCATGTTGGTGTCTGGCACCCAGGGACAAGCAGATGGGCTCTATGGTGGTGGCCACTACACGGTGGAGTTTTAGGCAACTATGAAGGATATCAGAAAGACAGAATGCCAGACACATATGTTGACATTGCATGTTGAAAGTGCAGACAGATGGATAAAGCTTCTGGATGTTATAGAGGTGTATTACTATTTTTCATTTCACATTTCTTATTTAACAAGGGTACATTTCATTGATGTTCAGCCATCCAACAAGGAGAATCCTGGGAAGGTAGCAGAAATGGTAACAGCACCAGGACTATTTCCTGTTTAAATATATGGACAGAGAGACTTAGTTCAAAAGCTGGGTTCTGATAATCATGTAGATGAAACCTAACCTACATACAGACTTTAATTAAATAAGCGTTTGTTAATTAAGTCACGAAAAAGGACCGCAATGGATTAGTGACATTTATGTTACCCTGAGCACTTTAGATTAATGTCTCATAAATTGCTGCAAAGTATTTTAATGATAAAATATAAAGGGTGAGATTATAAGGTAGATTCAAAGGTCTTGCTTAACCTTTAGGTACAGCCAATGTCACTAACTCATGTTAATCTGCATAGTAATACATATATACTAATAATCATCTAGAAGTGACCACTTTAAGTGATTTTTCAAAAAAATAACAGAACATCTAGAAGATAACACTAAAAAAAGAATCACCAACCAATAAGAACCAAACTATAGGTTAGTGCTTCTCCTTTACTCTGGGTTCTATATCTGACGTTTGGTGACCACTCGGAGTGACACATGGTGTTTTGCCTGTCACTTTGACTGTACACCATCTGTAATACCATCTACTCACGCATGTACATATATATGAATACATATCCCATCATCTATATGCATCTCCAACCCCTTAAACAAGTCTTCTAGTTTCAGGCAATTTAGATCCATGTTTAGTGACAGATTCATACACACATTGTGCATATTTATTTATATCCGTATTCCAACTGGTTATCCTGCTCAGAATTGTGCTGAGGCCTGGAACCTATCCCAGGCAGTACAGGGCATAAGGTTGGGGTACACCCTGGATGGGATGCCAGGCCTTCTCATGGCACAAACACAGTCATACACTATGGGCAGTTCTGAGATGCCAATCAGCCTAAATGCAAGTATTTGGACTGCAGGAGGAAACCCGTAAGACACGGGGAGAGCATGCAAACGCCACACACACTGAGCGGAAACAGGATTTAAACCCCCAGCCCTGGAAGTGTGAGGTAGCAGTTCTACCCAATGAGCCACTCTTTTCACAGCATCTACAGACCTTCAGTATTTGATTCCCTGCAACACCCGCCAATAAAAATTGGAGCAAAAATATGCACTGGTGAAGCCAGGAAAACAGCCATTTTTTTTCGTTGTTCTTAAAAGCATGTCTTGTCCACTTTTCATTAGCAACAGCACATCACATGCTGGCAAATATATTGATAAATGTTATCTGTATGGGGATCCCCTGTAAACTGTGCACACGTCTCAGAAACAGCAGACAGTGTGAATAACAAAACGCAAAATAAAAATCAAGGACAGGTGCCATGTGAAGGTGCCATGAGGAAGCATGGTGTAGGAGATAGAAAACACCCTAGGCATCTTAGTAGCTGGCCAAAACTTCACACACAAAACTGATTTATGACATCACAATATCACACTTATGCAGCTCAATAACTTCTCGTGTATTTTATGTGTTTATATCTCCGGGTTTTAAAAGCAGGTTTAGTTCAATAAATTCTGACAGGATATTAAAATGGGAATAATCGATGTCTTACTAGTATTACACCTTATCCCTCCACTTTGTTACTGAAATATTGTGAGACATTGAACCCAATCAGACAGAAATAAATGAGCACCAAATCGATACATACTGTCGATAATTCTTCTCTAGCACTTACTAAATTGTGCTGTATAATGGCTATTATAAATGAGTCTATTTGAAGATAGACATGATACGTAATGCATGTGTATAATTCGGTCCGGATTTTTTAAGCTGTACGTTGACAGTGAATACACTGGATAAATGTGAGAACCAAGTCCTGCTCTGCTAATATGATGGCTTTGCGCTGCTGTCAACTCGCTGGTGACAGGGAATGAACAGCATTACAGGGCACATTTCAGATGGTAATGACAAAGGAAGTGACAGACGGATGTACAGCATCTTGGCCAGTCTCTAAGAAAGTTTCCTGTGGAAAAATGAAGAGGAACGTAAAATGAGTAAAGAGCAGTGTTGTGAAAATAAAGTTTAAGGGGCTTCAATCAGCTTCAATTAGCTGAAACGTAAATGTTTCATTTGCACTGGCTGAATGTATGTATTAGCTGGTAAACTTCTCGTCAGCTTCGTAGTAAAGGATCTCACCGTTAAAATATGAACCTTAGGGCTCGACTTAACTGTTCCTTGTATTTTTTAGACCCTGTGATATGCAGACCAAATTCCAAGGACTGATCTCTTGAAATATGAAAACATGAGTCACAGCTGTGAAGGTTGGCCAAGTATGATACATATTCAAAAGCTGTTTTGAAACATTTTGTGCATGTGAAACAATTAAGAACATCTTTATTTAAGCTGCCCACAAAATATGTACCGGAATAAATGAGGTTGGATGAAATACCTTGCGCTTGTTTCCATTTGTAACTCCAAGCAAGACGGAAACAATCTTTTTCAAAGTTCCCAGTGCTTAAAGGCAGCTCTGTGTCTAAAATTCAATGTTATCTCTGTGTCCATGGGTTTCCACCATGTGTCTTCTTTGCTCCCACAGTCCAAAGCCATGTGGTCAGATGAATTGCTGTCTCTAAATTTCCCGTAGTGTGTGTGCATGTGCTCTGCAACAGCCTGGCATCCCTTGCAGGGTGTTCCCTACCTCATGCCCTCTGATTCCTGGGATGGGCTCCAAGCTCCAAGTCCCTCTCTGAACAAGCCGTGGTGGAAAGAGATAGATGACTACCTACTACTATGAGGTTTTCAAATATGGTACATCTGAAGGAATAAGGCCTGTATGAACACAGCTGACTCACTCAAGCTGTCGCTGATGATGACTTCATAGAGCATTCTCAACTGCCATCGCCAACCTCCTCATCCCATGTACAGTAAGTATCAAATGTCACAAAAGCATCATTCTGAAACATTCCCCATATTAGACCACCTTATCAAATGCTCATGTAGAACCATCACCCTGTCAGTACTGCAACAAACATTTAAGAAATAATTAGCTATCAGTTAAAGGTGGACCTAGCGTACTTTGCCAAAACCCTACATAAATGACGCCCAGCTGGCTGTCATGAACGGCAGCCTCTTAGCAATATATAAGCAAGCTTGGCTGAGTAAAGGCAGCAATATGGGGAATGTGGAGGAAGGAGCCTGTACTCATTGTTGGTTATTGCTGAAAGCAGCTTGTTCGCACTTTGGTTCAACTTTTCTTAGTGCACTGATTCTAAAAAATCAAAGTTCTCAAGAGTTACCTTGTACTTTGATTCATTATTACGTAATGAGAGACAGACAAGCAGTTCTGTAAAAGCATGAAGGAGTTTCATGAAGAGCATTAGAGAGAGGTCACTGGGCATAATGTACTGTAAATATCGCACATGGCAACAAAGCATGAGAAAGATATCAATGCTGAGGTCCAAGTTTTAAAACACATGGGTTCCCATAGTCTTAACCTTACGTCATCTTAATTTTGAATTCATCACAGAAGTCAATTCTCATACAAGAAAGCCGCAACTGAAAGTGACTAAAGCCAAAAAAAAACAAAAAATGCCCGAAAAATAAGTTGCTAGTATTTTTTGGGTAATTAGTTCATTTTTGCACAAAAAATCATGAATGATGTATAATGATATTCAATGGTCAATGAGAAAGTATAGTTTTATATGGCTTAATTTTTTTTAAATGAATAATGATTCTTTTAACTTAGCTTTATAACAAAACCTGTAACTGCAAAAAACAAGTTAACATTTGCAGATGCCGTCTGAAAGGTTATATTTCCCCTTGTATGGTTAGATTCCAGTATCATGAAGTTTTCATCTAGCTCTGCATCTGTTTGCGTGTTATCTCTGCTGTGTGAAGTTATGTACTCTATTTGCTAAAGTCTGTGAGAATTCAATGCATTTTTATTTGCAGGTTCTTATAGGATTTTCAGGCATATTTCTGTTAACATGCTATTCTGTAATCTTGGTTTTGTAATGTGAGTTACAGATGAGGCTATATTATTTACGTATTTATGTAATGTGTTATTTATAAATTGCAGGTGGCACGGAGGCTCAGCAGGTAACACTGACACTTCACGGTTCAACTTTTATATTCTTTGGATTGAATCTGGTACCTGCCCATTCTGTTTGCCTGTACTCCTACAGGTTTCTCCTGGGTAACCTGGCTTTGCTCAGAATCTAAAGATGGGCTGTTTAGGTGAATTGTTGACTGTAAAATGCCTTAAATTTGTGACTAAAATGATTTTGCGTGTGCATGTGTGTGCGTGTGTGTGTGCGTGTGTGTGTGCGCGCGTGTGTGCGCGTGTGTGTGTGTGCGTGTGTGTGCGTGTGTGTGTACGCGTGTGTGTGTGTGTGTGTGTGTGTGTGTGTGTATGCGCGTGTGTGTGTGTGTCTGCCACAAATGTACCTTGTCTTACACATCAAACTTCCTGCATACTAAGGCTCCACATCATGATTATATAATCAGTTATTGCAAATAGATTAAGTTACGGAACATTGGCAGGACAAATGGATGTACCAGATGTACTATTGATGTAAGATTGTAAAACACTGCAAGGATGGCAGTGACGCCAGGACAGTAATATCGACCAGCAGATAAATCACCACACCTTTCAGCAGCTCCTACAGTTTCCTGAGAAGCGATGACACTACCCACCAAGTATTTCTGCACCACAGCTGATAGGAAATCTTGCTCTTTGCACTTAACTTGTGGGATGTTCTACCAACCCACTTTATGACTTATGAATGCCTTTCTACCTCTTAAAACTCAAACTGCTCTGCAAATGACTGTAATTTTCCGGTTTATTTTTCTAGACACTTTCTCATGGCCTCTAATTATATGTATATATTATAAATATTATGCCAAGAACATTATGTGTGATTCATAGTAACAACATACATTTTTTTATTTATAATGCATATATATGCATCTAAAAACATTCAACACCCGAACTATAAGCAGCCTTGTAATTCATTGTCATAGATGATTAAATATTTTGTTGTTGACCTAATCACTATATCCATTTTTTTTTTTCTGCAATTCTTTTCAGAAGTCTTTTATCTATGGCTTTCCCTGTGATTTTTTGAACGATACATGACGTAGTCTGCCACCACCCCTTAAACACTCAGATATAGAAAGACTTCCCCTTCAAACACCATACTGTGAAATTCAAAATGAGTAGAACTCTGAGTACTCAATATGAATATGTTAGTAGTTGTAAATATTGCTTTAAATGGAAAAACTGGAGACTCAACACCTTGAACAACGTTTGAATATTCATCATGAAGAATCTTACCTTTTCCCATTGTCTTTCCTTGTTCAAAACTATGACAACCAGCTTGGGGTTGGCTTGGTAACCATCTTCTGTGAAGGACAAATCCCTCCCTTCCCAGGTCACATTCATCATATATCTAAAGGAGACAAATAATGAATGAGCTGTCTGGAAGCTAATTAGTTACCTTGTTAGGGATTGACATCAGCTGCTGTGACACATCTGGAAAAAAACGCCATTCATCAGTTGGATATACAGCGGTTACGCGGTGATTTATGTATGTGTGGGTGTGAGATGAGCGGGCCGCATGTCTGAATGAGGCGGGCTCAAGCATCATCTGCTGCTTTTCCTACTGTTTTATTGGCTGCCTCTGGTTCAGAACACCAACTCGTGATGACATGAGTCATGACATTTCATGAGAACGCTCCCCTTGCCGTGTTGGCTGTGTTTCCAGGGTTGCTGCAGCATATGTACGGTGATTCCTCATTGCACACAGCACAGCAGGGTCATCTCAGGAGACCAGAGTATCACAGCATCTCCCTTCAAGTACACACGCTTGTAGCAAAGATTTTTCTTCCTGTTCTTATTTTACAGATTATCTTTTCACCTTAAACCCTTTAGCTTGTTATATAACATCATGTCATACCTTATTCTATGCCAAACAATATTATCAGTCATGAATAATCAATAAGACATCCCACAGAGCAAAAATATCAACAAAATTCAAACTCTCATGGCAAAATATATCAACATTTCATTCTGTTCATAGAGGATTTTAATTATAATCCATTTAAATGTTGTATTAATATTTAATTAAATTAAAATATTAAAACTGAATTAATTTACATGGTTAATGTTTGTCTCTCTCATGTGTGTCCGCTCCATAAAAGCAGCATAATTAATAATACTGTGGAGTCTGCATTATGACTCCTATCGTGTGTAAGATTCCCTTAAGGTCAAAACCAACGGTAGATACATTGAAACTTGGGCATTTTTTGTGGAAATGTCGGTACCCGAGGCATTTTACATACATATATTTAACTGTAGCTATATATCCTGCTATGATGAAACTGCTTTGTAAAAATCTATCTAGTTCAACTGGTGCTTGCTTGTTTTCACTTGTCCACTTGTTAGGTCAGGTCAGTACTCAACGTGTACTCTGAGCACCTGTCAGGAAGAGCTCGTCCGGAAGCTTAACTACCTTGAGTGTTTTCTCACCATTCCTGTTACCGCAGTGTGGAGGGTTTAGGCTCCTTGAGGCCCAACTTTATTAAAATAACAACGGTGCACTCTGTGCATTGTGGGTACAAACTCTTTTCAACTTTCTATAAATAATTTGCATGGTTTTCCCATTTGGGAAAGGCAAGAGGAGGTCTGCAAGACTGCAGACTCTATTCTCAGTCAATTCAGCCTTAATACTGCAGCAAAATATCTTTTCAACAGTACTTTCCTTTGTCATAGCATGTCTGAATTAGTGTTGTTTCATCCAATACCAGTTACATAATCAGAATGGCTTCATATAGACAATCGCATTTCACAGTATAATCATGTTAGAAGGTACTGAAGCCAACAAGAAATAAAAAAGGCTGTAGATCATTTGTCTGGCTTGTTAAGGTAAACGTGGTCACTGATGTTAATCTTTCAATGTATGTGAACATGCAGTAAAATCTGCATTTTATACATAATCTTCCCTCCAGTTGTACTGACCTCAAAATGTTATTAATGGTAGTTGCATTTAAACACTTGGAAAAAAAAAGTCAAAACTGCAAATATCAAAATATTTATGTCTTTCACAAAGATATAAAATATACTTTTGTCTTAGAAGAGACAATGACTTGATATGGTATTTCTGGTAAGAAGGCACAACATTAATCCCATCAGTGGAGAATACGCAATTGTGAATTGACCTATTTTAGTAGATTTTCAATTTCAATAAATGCAAAGCGGCAGAACAGCTACAGATACGTATCTTAATTGTTCATCTTTACAGAAGCTGAAAAGCAGTTGAATTTTGTTCAGACATAACTCATCAGTTCCTACGCACGTACTGGGAGTGGGCTCGCCGACCTGTCACTCTCCCACCAAAGCCACCGTGCCAGGGGAGCCACCTTTGTGCAGGAAGCTGAACAAAGCTTCCCTTTCTTCCCTTGTTAGTGGGAGGAAGTGCCGCGTGCACGTCCGACGGTTTGGCACACGCTCGGCTTCCACAGACGTCTGTCCTACATATTCAGAGGAGCGCGGTCGGGGGGCAGCCATTGAGAGGATCACGCTCTGTTTACCTTGGCTTGGGCAGATGTCCAGGCCTTAACAGGAGGCCGCAGCCCTGCTTCTTGCTGCTTGGTGGGCAGCACAGCCCTGCCAGGTCACTGCCAGGCCCAAAACTGGGCCCAAAACTGGGCCCAAAACCTGCTCTGCTCTAGGGCTGGCCCAGAACACCAAACACATTTCAGTGAGACCTCACTAGCTGAAGAGATCCTTCTGGACCCAGAACATGCCTCCACTTCCAGCGTTTTTGGAAAGCAAAGCTAGTAGCTATAATCTGTTTTTTGATTTTTATAAATATTATCATTTTAAACTGCAGCTATTTTGTAGCCGCAGAAATATGACTTAAAAAACAGGCAGGCAGAGTGAAACGACCGCAAGGTGCTGAGATTGGTTAACCAGTCTTTGAGCCCTCGGTAGGTTATCTGAGATTGGTTAACCAGTCTTCGATCCCTCGGTAGGTTATCTGAGATTGGTTAACCAGTCTTCGATCCCTCGGTAGGGTATAACTTTTTTGTTTTTTGATAGGTTATAACTCGTGTCCTGCTTTGTGTCACCCCTCCAGTAGTATGAACCACAGCTTTGACGTCCCCACAGCACAGTACAAGTTTGGAGTTCTTTCAGTGCTCAGCAGTTTTTATTTTTCTCTCTTCTGTTGATCTGTTTCACTACAAATCCTGTCAATCTTTCTCCAGTGTTTTCATATTTATAGAGTATATCATGACAATTTTCATCCCATAATAAAATCATTTGGATGATTATATATATATATATATATATAGAGAGAGAGAGAGAGCTTTGTATTTGTAATTGTGTTTATATACAGTATTTATGAATGTATATCTGGTCCCCCCCCCACACACACACACACAGTTATTGGCACTTCTGGTAAAAATGAGTAAAAAGGTAATAACTTTTTGGTGTATTAGATAAATCCCACACTGGAAAAATAAGAAAAAAGCAACCTAAAATCTAAGTAAATTTATCCAGAGAAAAAAGCCCTCATCAAGAAATGATTTACAAAACCTCACGTTTCACATTTATTAGCACCACTAGAAATTCTAATTAACAAAATATAACAAGCATTTTCCATTTATATTTTACATTTGTAAATTGATCAGCATGTGTAGGTAATTTCAAGCAAGAGTCCATGACTTCCTGTTTCACTGGGGTAGAAATATGAGGTGTCACAGAGACCCAGTTCCCTTGGGAAAGATCAAAGATATGAGAACACACAGCTCAAATGAAGGAGATGTGTGCAGGCCTTCATAAGTTTATAAAATAAGTTTATAAGGTTATAAAAAAATCTACTTGCCTGAAAATGTCCGTTTCTATTGTTAGGGCAATAGTTAAAAAGCTCAAATCAACTGGAACTGTGACAAACTTGCTTGGAAGTTTATTTTGCTCCCACGTATAGTGAGGAGGATGGTAAGAGAGTCCCCAAGGATCAGAGTTGGTGAATTACAAGAATAAAACAGCATCTTGGGGCTACCAGGTCTCCAAAACCACCATCAGACTCCAGCTCCATGCCAACAGATTATTTGAAAGGTATGCCAGAAAAAAGTCTTTCCTGTCATTTAACCAGAAACATGTTACTTGGCGTTTGCTAAAGGCTACTACAACTTTGACTGGAACCATGTTCTATGGTTTGATGAAATGAAAATTGAGGTTTTTGGCAACACTAATGGTGGGTTTGGTGTAAAAAGAGCCATGGCTATAATTAAAAGAATCTTATCCCAACTGTATGATGGAAGTTCTGCGATGTTGTGGAGCTGTTTATCCTCTAATGACCTTGGGAATCTTGTTAAGGTACATGCATACGCGGATCTGGGGGGTGGCAAGCAGTGGCCACAACCACCCTAGACTGAACCCTGGCCACCCACGTCATATTTGCATTTTTGCGGCTTTTTTTTGACCAGAATTACGTTTTTTTTAGAGGCGGAACTTTTCCCAGCAGCCGCAAGACACCTGGGAAGCATCTAATTAACAAATTATAAACAATGTAGAGTGATAATATTTAGGTACCTTAAATATTCCCTTATTTTCTAGATGCCTTATAGTCATATTCAGATTCATGTGCCACCCCAAAATTACCTCTGGTCCCACCCTGGCCACCCCACTGTAAATTTTCTGGTTCTGCCACTGGGTACATAGCATCACCGACTCCATGAAATACCAGGACATTTTAAAACTAAATCTGGCTGCCTCTGCCAAGAAACTAAAACTGGGTCATCATCGGATCTTCCAGCAGTACAATGATCAGAAACGCATGTCCAAATCAACACATAAAATCTTCAGTGAACACACAATCAAGCTTCTGCCATGGTCATCTCAGTTCCCTGACCTAAACTCCATTGGAAACCTGTGAGGTGAGCTGAAGAGTGTGCAAGACCCTGGATGATGTGGAGAGATTCTGAAAAAAGAAGTGCTTTCAGAATCCCAGCTCTGTATTCTCCAACCTTATAACATGTTATCGGAGAAAACGCAGTACTGTTTTATTGGTAAAGGGAGGCTGTATAGAGTATTAAATACAAAAGTACCAATAAGAATGGCACATGTGGTTAAGATAAAAATAAATACTTCATGATGAGTTTTTTTTTTTTTCTCTCCAAATCAGTTTGCTTCAAGGTTGATTTTTTCTCATTATTCCAGTTTCAGATTAAGCTAATTCAAAAAAAGGTGAATTTTCTTATAAACCTTTTTACTCATCTTTACCAGGGGTGCCAATAAGTGTGGAAAAGACTGAATATAATATAATATAATATAATATAATATAATGTAATATAATATAAACACACTAACACTTATAGTCCCCTTGGATCTTATCTCCTTATAGGTTGCTGAATCTGAATGGCCGCTCCTTCAGCAAACCACATTGTGTGCTGAGAAAACTAAAATAATATTTAAAAATGCCATACAGGGCCAAAAGGAGTGAGTAGGCTTGTCCCATCCCGAGAGGCTGTTCATCAATCTGAGATTCAAGCACACAAATTCAGTTCTGGTTTTACAATGATGTCAGGGGTATGCAGAGGAAACAGTGGCAATATGATTGCACTGCACAGGTTCTGAAAGGAACGGCACAGTAATCTGGGCCTCACAAATGCACCTGTGGGGCTCAGCAAGAAAATGAAATGAAAATACAGAGGTGTAACATTTGCACTAGCAGACAAAGCTTCATTTCAGTGCCACACTAGAGATTTCTCTTTATAGACCGCCTTTGTAAAGCCGCCTGCATCTGTAAAACAACAGCGCGCTGCTCATCCCTGCAAACCACACACTACATCTTCAGAAAATACTTACCCATATGCTACTCCAGACGCTGACAAGCATTCGCACAAGCCTTTGAGCCCTGAGTTTACTGCGAGGCTGGTGGTATTTCACCGGGCAGAGGAAAGTGTTTGCCCAAGGGTTTTGGGAATATGCCGGATTCACTCCAAAAAGCCCAGACTGGGAGGTCTCCGACTAAGTGCATTTCCCAGGGCTTCATACTTAATGTGTTTCACTTAAACTGGGGCACAGGAACCTCTGATAACGGCTTCAGCAGAAAAGCCATGTTAGATACGGTAGATCTGGAGGAAGGGCTAGTGATAATGGGGCATGCCTTGACTCATTAGGACACTTGACCCTTAACAAGTAGATTGGTCTACAACCCAAAAACTATGGTGGGCTTAAAAGAACTGCCTACTGATCATGATCTGTAGAAACAGGAAATACAAAACAAGGTATGACATTTTTATTATATACATTATGTGTGAAGTACATATGTGTGTATTTATACTCTTCAATGACTGTATTCTACTATTTGTTAGTGTAAATGTCAGCTACACTACATCATTATAATCGTCATTAATCTAGTGATCTTTCTATTCTAGAATGGTATTCATACTCCTCAGATTCAAGTTGTAAGAGTTTCCGTACAGTAGTGATTCTTCCCAGTTACTTTGCCCCCTGTAATGGAGTTCCTCTCACAGGTATGGTGAGCTGACCAGCTGAGCTGACAAACCATAACACCTTGACTGTGAGCTGGGCATCACGTACCACTAATAGCTCCCAAGCAAAAAAATCTAGCATCTCAGGTGCCAGCTTGCCGTTAACACACTTTCAGTTGACACTTTGTGTCCCTAATAAGCTGTGATGGGCAGTGTGTGACGTGTCTGACCGAATTCCCCTGGGGAACAGGCTCTCCGAGATACCAGAAGGTTCTGGGAGATGAAAGAGTGACAGCAAACACCAGTATAGGGGACAAATGACATTTCACTTTATCTCCTCCTGGCAGCCTATTTTTATGAATTTACTCAAACATAACTTCCTGTTACAATATTACTCTCAGTTTATTAAAATTTTCACAAAACATGGTGCATGTCCTACCTGCCTTGTTACTCTGCACAAATCCATTGTAAATAAATTGCTATGACAGTTCAACAGTAGAGGAAGGTAGATGGCAAACTATCTGTATATTTGGAACATGGAAAAGAGTGTGATTTTGAAATCACCGAATCCTAAGGAAAGTGACCTTAGAGTTCAGTTAGCCAGCACAGTCCTGTAAGGGTGGAAGAACTATCCAACATCTGGCATGCAGCAAATCTTTTCTCTGTACGATCTACTTTCACGTTTATATTTCTTTATTTGGCAGACTCTTTCATGCAAAGTGATGTACAGCAAAGTAGATACTGTACATCACAGCATCCATCCACCCATCCATCTTCCAATTGCTTATTCTGGTCTGGGTCATGAGATCATTTATCCTAACCAAAAATGAATATGATGTGACTAAATGAAATATTGTATTTATCATGTTGTTTTTCTCTTTCGCCTTGTTTAGGCCAAGAAGTCGTTAGTGGGAAAGGAAGAAGGAAAGATGCACAGATGTAGGCCAATGTTAAGTATCAATGGAGCAACTTACTTCTTTAATGCACTGGGAGGTAACTTGGTTTTCTCAAGCTGTCCATAGCAGCTGGTTTTGGCCTCTGGGATGTCACCATATTCCTCCATCATAGACACAGCAGCAGTGGTAATTATCCCAAGACCATCTCGCACCCTCATCTCCAGCGGGTAGTCCCAATCATCATAAGACACTGAGATCATTCCAGAAGGATATTGTTCTGGTGTGAAATCTGTGTTACCTGTTGCCAGACTGGGGACAATCCATATATTGCCAAACCCAGTCAAGCCCAAAGAGCGTGCCTCTTCCAAGATGTACATCGCTTCATCTTTGGAGCAGTAGAGCAGGATGACAGGAGACTGAATCCTCTTCAGTAGTACCTGAGTTTTTATATCTCCATCCACAGCGTCCAAAGTGATGGTGTTCTGTAACTCCCAGCCCACGAAGCTGTTTTCCACTGTGCTCTTCAGAATGCTGATAAAATCCTGGTATCCAGGGAACTTGCTGGTCACGATGGAGAAGATGTGCCAGTCATACTCTTCCATGATGTGCAACATGAGTAGTGCTTCTTGCTGGATGGAGGCCCCAAATTGGAAGAAGGTGGATTTTCCGTCCTTTCAAACAAAAAAAACAAGGAAGTAAAGGACACATATTAAAATAAATATGAGACACAGCAGTACAGCAAAAGCACAGAGGTACAGAGTGGTACAATATCAGCCCCTTACCAACAAAGGCCTCAATATGCATATACATTACATTCAGATACATACATACATACGTTCTTCATTAACACCCAAGTGGAAATTCGAGATCAGTCATATCTAGACTAAGTCATATCTTAGTCATTTTTATACTATTCACTCTCCAATAACATTTTACTTTTATACATAGTGAAAAGATTGGAAATCACCTCCAGGACAGAAGAAAAACCTACAGAGGCATTTACCAACGGTTCCTATGAGATTGATTATCAGTCTTTCCAGATAAAGCAATCCATTAATGTTAATGAATACCATTTGTCAAGTGCCTGGAGAGACAGCCAGTGTGACAGCAGAAGGATTATTTAATTAGATGTCTCATCCTCTTTACCCCGCTGACCAATACAAAAATCAGCCTCCGTTCAACTTTAACATTGTGCTAATCGCCACGTTCGAAATTTCAGATCTAAAAGGTTTTACATCCTGACACACAATGTCACTCTGCATATGGAATCTCTTCTTGGATTATAATGGACACACCACACCTAGTCTAAATGGTGGAAGACGATGTAGAAGAAGCATCCATTTGAACAGCACACCAAAATCACTTAAGTTTTTAGGACACAGGAGGAAACCAGAGTACCTGCACTCATGCAAGACCCATTCAGCCACCATGCCTTATGTATGCATATAGGCAGCAAGATGTTGGTTCAGGGACAAGAATTTCATCATGATCTGAAAGAGAAGATGCAAATAAAACTGGCCTCCCCTGTGACACACAGTCAACGCGAGATGCATCCCACAGCGTGGGCCTGGGTTCGGGCTTCACTGCGCCATATTAACTGCCTGTGGAGACGAGGCCCAGCACAAATTGACTCATGTACTGTCAGGTGGGATAGACTGCTGGTTCTCTCTCATCACTCTACAGCAACGTCCGCTGTTGGTTGGACCCCTACGGTGCTGTGGGCGGAATCAAGGAAACAACACTCTCCTCCAAGCTCTTTACGTCGCAGAAAAGAAAGCAGTGGTTGGTTACGGCTTTTAACTTCACCCCTTGTACATTGGTAGGCCGACTTAGAAAGGAATTAGTTAACCAATTGCTGAGTGGGTGCCAATGGCCTAGCTGCCAAAAAAATGGTTGGATATGCTAAAATATCGCCGTTAACTTATGATGCCTATGCAGGTATGATGGTCAATTGTCTTTTGACCAATAATATTCTACCAGTTTGTACCTTCTTTGACCTACGTCGTACACATCAGGGGATAGTAATGTTGAGATTACAAGATGAGACCCAGCACAGAGACCAGAGCCATATGGTGACAGATATTCAGAGAACCCCATCTTCCAGTAGAAAATAAAGGCCTACTGTGCCACCAACTACATGAAGCTTCTTATTTAGAATCATTCCACTTGTGAAACTTCAAGAACATTTTAGCAATAAGACCAATAAAAACCTTCACTCAAAAGTTAATTCCTTTCAGTCGCACAGGGATTACCTACATGCTGATGTGTGAGGAGACTTTAGACATTTCTTGAGGAGGTGATAGCTACTGAATTATAGATGGTGAGCAAAAAGTCAAATTATTTTTAAACTTTTTAAAAATATAACCCAAAATTCATAACCTTTTCTCTCTTCTCTTTTGCCATCTTCGCCCAGGTATCAATTCACTGACAGCTAACTTTGCATTTATTAAAGAGTAATGGCTATTGTAGAACTTATGAATCTACTTAATAAACAGGGAACTTTGGTGTTGCATTGTTCTGGGGTCATATATACCCACTGGAGCACTTTATAAACAGACTCCCAAGCCATCAAATTTGTGAAAGTCTTTATATAACTGCAACTTACCAACTCACAAACAATTTGTCTCTGAATTGATTTTTCACTGAAAATAAAACATATGGTGACAGCCTATATGCTATATGCATGGCTTTGTGTAATTTTCCACCCACCGGCTCCTTGGGTTCATTTTTTGCCTTGCAGCCCCCGGTAAGCCCGAGGGGAGTATGAGCAATCCTGGTTGCTTTACACCAAGCTGTTTTGTTCGGGTTTCCTTTCCTCACTATAATGCCCTTTTTGGCACCAACCAGGAGTGTTTTGATGATTTTCTGGTGTTTCCCCCATTTTTCAGTGTGGTTCATCACCACCACCAGTTCCCCTTTTCTCGATTTCCCTAGAACAGGGAAAGATGTTACAGGACCACATTCCCCGTGGTTCTGTCACTCAGCAGAGCCAGCTTACCTAACATATCACGCACCAACAAATTAACCAATTTTTGTGGGACACTTCAAACACACAGGCTTTTTAATCCTACCTGGTTTCTTTGTAGAATGGCTTATTCGATAAGATTCACTGACAACATTCAGCTCGCAAGATTTTGTACAGAATTCCAGTCCTACATCTGCTCTGTGTGTGCGTGGAATTTTCATGCATGTTCTCTCCGTGTCACGTGGGTTTCCTCCCACAGTCCAAAGACATGCATTTCGGCTAACTGGCAGTTCTATTTTGCATGATTGTGTGTGCATCCCACCATACCGTGCAGGGTGTACTCCCACCTTGCGCTCTGTGCTCCCTGGGATAGGCTCCAGGCCCCCTGTGTACCTAACCGTGAACAGCTATTTGAAAATGGATGGATGGATGGATGGATGGATATTTGTAATGGTCATCACTGTACTGTCACACCACCATGGTTGTGGGTCGGACTCCTGTCCCCAGGTCAGTGTGTGCCGAGTTTTCACATTCTCCTCATATCCTGGTACCTCTAAATTGTCCTTAGCGTGAGTGTGTGCCCTAGCATCTCATGGACAGTGTTTCTCACTTCTGCTTGTCCCATGCTCATAGTTACCCTCCTCTACCAAGTTACATCTCCCTTAACATGAATTTCAAATGTTGTATAACAAGACTTTCCTCTTGCTGCAGGGCACTGTAGTGGACCATGTGAGCCATGTCCTCGTTCAGTGTCTGGACAGTAGTCCAGTGTAATGGAGACAAGCCTGTCAAATTCATCTTATCATGTTTTCCCAAGCAGCACTTAGAATGAATCATCCTCTTTTGCAACCACATATTCTAAAAATATTCAACCTGAATAAGCTGTAATCTTGAATTTAACACTTTATAGACAAACACTGAATATGAAATTTACAATTTTACAATTTAATGTCACATGACCTGTCAGAAAGTACACCATGGTAGTATTTAAGTGATTAGACCTACAACCAAAAAAATGCAGTTACATAACCCACAAAAAACCCAGCCACTGTTATAGTGAGAAATACATATAGTGATATAATAGTGAAATAAACTTTACAAGTTTACCAGTTGTCAGGTTCACAATGTATTACATTTTACATAACAGATATTTTTGGAGTGGAGGAATGAACTCAATTTTAAATTATGTCTGCATCAGTGCATATGTCAAACAATTAGGCAATTGTAAAGAAAAATTAAATAATGTTGATGAATGCAACAAAATTTATAGTCTGAACCTTTAAGATGTATTCTTTGCAGCAAAATTGATTGTAAAGGAGACTGAACAGCAGTGGTGACATGCAAACAAGTCTTAAGCTTGTTTATGTTAAGGTGATACCTACTTGACTTTAGCACTTAAAATGTTTCTCAGTTGCTTCAGTTATCTTCATTTACGCTGGACTGGCCCTTAAGCAATTCTAGCTTACAGCGTTTTAAAGTCATTAAGTTGCTGATGGGAACCCACAACCACAAATGAACAACACATTTCAATGGAGCAAAGTATTCCATCAAGCGGGCTTAATAAATTCTACAGTTAAACCTGAATCCTGACTGTAGAAATTCGGGGAATCGATCAAAAAATCCTGAATTTGGTCTATCTTGAAGTTGGTCTAAAGGATTTGGTAAACCCACTTTCAGGAACGGGTCCCGGGGGATATTCCATCAAGCAGGCTTAGCAAATCCTATAGCTAAACCTGAATTCTGATTGGAGAATACTGAAAGCCTGACTTCAGGATTTATCAATTCCCTGAATCTCTCTGAATTTCTCCAATTACAATTACTATTACAATATTAATTGCTCACGTTAATCCACAAATACACTTTGATAGCAGGTAAGTATTAGGGAATTATTTTGGAATTGGATCGCTGATTGTTCTGAGGTAAACCAGTTCCTAAATATTCCCCAGGACCTTTTTACGTTAGTTACTCAGCAAATGAGCAAGTAAACAAAGGTTCTCTAATGCTTTCTGTCTGTGCTTGTTCACTCCAAACCAGCAATCAGCAGGTTACTGATTAATTAAAAGTGCACCATTATTCACGCAAATACAATTTTAACCATTGTCATAAGACATAACTGTCTACATACACGTATATAAAAATCCGCCCAGAATACAACGATGTTCAGTATTGCTCAGTAGAATCAGTTCCTCTATTGTGGTCAGCAAACTCCTTCTCAACCTTCAAGAAATGCCTCAAAACCCATCTTTTCCAAGAACACTGACCTACTCTGTCATATTGGCCATCGCCATTTTATGCTGGCTTGTATTTTGCGCTTGTCAGCTAGGTACCAGGTCCTCATGGTGTCTGAATACCTCTTCTGTCAGGCTCTTATAATGTCATGCCGTGTAATACATAGTGGCTCTTACTCCAGTATTAGCTTGCACTTCTCATTGGTCCCAATTTAGAAGGTCAACCTAGTAGTGTTCATACCTAAATTGGCTCCTTATCAGTTGTATGCTTGTGATGTACTTGACGCCCTTTTCATTGCAAACACTTGTCGAAGCAATAATCATGTACACAATCAGTAGTAACATGTTGTAACATGTCTACTTCTAATACACAATTTCTAAGGCAACAGGCAGACTTATCCTTCATTGGGTAAACGTTACAACTCATGGATTATACTAAAAAGTACACTCCTGTATCAAGACAGAAGTTCAAATAACATTTTTTGCCTGTGGTCAGACTATAGCCTGATTTTTTACCAGCGTTTAAAAACTCCTGAATATGCCTAGACTTCTGTCACTGTCCTTACCCATAATTGAATATTTTCTTTTCCCAATGTACTGTATTTCCCAGAAAAAAACAGAACTATTATAAGCTGTAAGACAGCAGGTTGACCATGCCTAATTACTTCCAAGTTCATTGCTCATTCTGTCATAATTTGAAGAATAGAGCCATTTATGAGAATTATTGCTATAGGCACACTTTATATTAACTTTTTCCTAATGAGAAATATTGAATTGAAGGTTCAAGACAAAATTCAAGACAAATCTAGGCCAATTTAAATAATGATTCAAGCTACAAATTCATATCCACTCCATACCATGGTAATAATTGGAATGCAGCCGGAGTAATCTACTGTATATTACGTCAATGAAATCACTGGCTGTCCTATTACATAAGCTTTGTCACTATGACATTTCACAGAACTACCTAGCCTGAAATAGTCACAAGGGTTTAATCAGAAAGACAGAATACCATTTCCTCCCCTCTGATTTACCCCCTGAGAAAAATACACCAGCTGAATGTGGTACTAAGTTTGATACTAGATAATAACCACATAATTACAAATCTGACATAGCTTATTACATTTAATTATCTGATGTTTTAGTCCAATATAGCATACCAGTGAGGAAATCTTTGGATCAGGGAGCATGGTCAGCCAGCATCCCTGGAGCAGATGGGGTTAAGGCTTTTACTAAAGGGCCCAGCAGCAAAATGTTTACAGTGCCGGTCCTGGGATTAGAGCCCACATCAGCTAAAACAATAAATAAACTCAAGAAGTCAGGCACTTGTAGACAAACAATAGATGATAAGATGTCCCTTGTGTCATTTAAGTAATTACATGCACACTGTGCATTAAGGGACAACTAATACATTTTTTAATTAATTTTTTACTATCATATCTACCTGGATTTCTTTACAGGTACATTGTTAGTATTCTTGCGTATTTCTAAGAATACCTGAGACTACAAAAAATATTAATGCTGGGAGGTGTTTTACTGAGTGAAGCATGTTTAACATGTTGCCAGCTACCAGTATAAATGACAAAATCATTGTGGTTTTTCATATTTCACATTACAAATTTTACCCATGAGGAGGTTATATCATGCACATGATGCCAGGGACGAGGCAGTTATATCACACAGTATCTGACATTGAGTCATTAATATTGCACATTACAGACCGACCAACCGCATGACAATACAAGTCCAGGTTACCACCTTATCTAACAGTGTTAGTTTACTAAACTCATAATGTAAGCTGAACGTGTGGAGGAACAACAGCAGCAACAAGGGAATCAAAAGATGTCTTCACACATCGCCAAGTTATTGCCACAGGCTGGGCAGTACTACAATTCCACTGCAGAAAGGGCTCAGTTAAAATCAGTGAGTACAGTACAGACACCTCATATGAAATTCCATAGTAACTGCTTGTTACTACTTGACAATAGTCTCTTGTAGTTCTGGGACGTTCAATGATTTTGTTTAATTTTACAGTTACTCAAAGGGGAATGGGAGCTAGATGAATTTGATTTTTCACAGCAAGGTTCTCATTTTAAGCTCCATTCAATTATGAATTCATTTTTTGCCTTATGATTAGATGCATGTGTGCCAAGCCTTCAGTGGGCAAAAGTAAAAGCTTTACTCTTCATTCCATAAACCAAGAAAAATAATCAATCTACATATTTTTTTCTCAAGTAAACTTGATTGTCCGAAAGAGCAACCTTAGGCTAGACAGACAGTAAATCGGGATGGTAAGTATGACATAGTCTCCAGGTTGTATGAGGTTTTTACAAATATGATTATTTTCAATAGAAGTACAATAAACATACATGCACTTCTCAATCCAAATCAAAAACGATCTATCAATCTGACAAAGAAATGTTAGAGTTTTTACTGTCTTTCACATAAAAATACTGGACCACACTTACGGTATTTTTCTATGACATTTTATGGGACAACAAGGGCCTGAAAAGTACAATGGCAGTTCTAAAAAGCAGTTGACCCACTTATTTAATCATCTAGACCACTCAATAAAAAACACCGGTGTCCAAGAGTTAAGCTAGAGTGTTATGGCTACTGCCTGTACCATACTGTGTGGATTAGTTACTGGGCCTTAAACTTTCTTACTGAGCTCCCCATTGCATGATTAAATGGGGAAGATTAAAGTGATGCTTCTCACAAAAGAGAAAAAAAAACCAACGCAAAGCACCAGAGTACACAGCTAATGTGTAAGAGGACTGTTTACAGCAAAAGAAAGGTGGAACGTTACAGGGTATGAAAACTCAACACTGGTTTCAAATCTTGTGTGATACATTTCTGCCACAGAAGATAAATCGGACAAAACCTCTTGCCTGTGCCTTGTTTCTTTGTCATGCTGCATGTGATATGATCCAGACAGGAAAACATCCAGTAGTGATACTACTATGGGGTGACATAGACAGAGGATAATTTTGGTGCAGGAGTGTGAAAAACACTTGGCATTGGAGAGATACTCAGACAATGGATGGTCATGCAGGATCATGAGGAAGGAACCATTGTGTAAACGAACACTTGGTGACCATAACCAGGCAACAGACAATATCAGTGAACGATCAACTTGACAACCAGACGTAATTTTTTTTTTTTCCAGAAAGTGTGAACAGATTATTACGTCTTGTGTTGTTAATATGAAAAAATAAACATATTAATCACACTCCATTGCACCTTCCCATGTTCACACATTTATTCGCATGCTTATTCATATGTCATGACAGCCATATAAAGTACTGTATCCTCATAGTGAAAGTAGAACAGACAGAAATGCTTTGGAGAACGTGATGTGTTTGTTCGATGCATAGCCTTGCTAAATGTGCCATTCTTTTATGTCACATCAAGGCATATTTCAATCAGATGCAAAAATGTGGGGCCCTGCCTTCTGATATGGTCCTCATACTTCAACAAACACTTTTAATTATGAATTTCATTAATTCCTAGGCCTCACATTTGCCTGATTGGTGAATTAATGCTACTTACCCAGCACTGTTGTTATCTTCCTCAGTCTTTGGGCATCCTACAGAGCTTACATGAGTTGTTTTTAAGTTACAAAGACAAAGTCCCTGCCTGTAGCGTTTTGGTGAGATTACAGCAATTAACTTCACTTATTATGCCCGCATATAAATAAATGACACAAGTGAATGTGGAAAAAGGGGGGAGAAGACTATGAAACTCTTAATTTGCAAATCAAAGGAATGCAGAAATTTCTAGCAGAATACCCTTAGGAACATATCCCAGTTTTGTGTGCTGTGCATTTTCTTTGTAGCCCATTGAAGTCATGTTGAAGTCTCTGAACATTTACATAAGCAGAAGATGCTCACACCACAGCCAAATGTAGCCCTTGACTCTGACTTCAGAGCACCCTGTCTTGTCTTAATGGAGGCAGTAATATTAACCATTGGCTAATTGCTTGGGCAGCAGACATTTTTACGATCTTCAGTTGACTCTGGGGTGGCATGGCAGCATTTTAAAAGCACCCTTGGGCCCACATGTCATCTTGCTGATAAAAACAAATCATGACAAAGGAATACAATGCAAGCCCCTATGGTAGACTATTTAACACAACTTCACTGCTAGGAGCACTGAAGCATTTTTACACAATGAAGTATCTCTCCTGCAGTAGATTGCAAGAGCATTACTAATTATTTAGATTTTGCCGAATCTGTTATATTATTATTCCAGTGTAAGAGAATTTGATCCAATCAAAATTTACTTTGATGCAAGGCTAATTGATATGGGCTTTTGTTCTTCAGAATCCTGTCTTGTGTTTTTATTTGTAACTTTAAGCAGATGCAGGCAGAGGATTAAGGATCCGTTATGGGCATTGTTCTTTTTGAATACCGTTTTATCCAGATGAACATTTCTGTTCAGCCGTACACTTTGATGTCTTCCAAACAGCACTGTGTCAAGAAAATGAGCACAGTTAGTAAATCGTTATTTACTGACTGCAGTTCAGATATGTTCTCATAATTTGCCATGCAGTTCATGAAGCCCTCAAACTGTAAACACATCAAGTCATGTTTAAAGCAATAAACTAAGATGTGATTATAATGGAGTGTTTTAAAGAATACAGGATTAGGAGTCTTTAGTCATCTCTCTCTTTAGTCATTTCTCTTAACTCGTCCAGCTGAGTTACAAGAACACATCTGAACCATAACTGTTTTAAATTTCAGACCCTATAAGTTGCCTCTTAAAATGATCAACTGGCCCTAAATCTACTCCAATCTCTCCGATCTTAGGTTCCTTGTAAGGCATCAAAAACTGTCCCCAGTAAACAAAATCTAATTTGTCTTATTCACAAACGAGGGAACAAACCATAGTCACACAACCAGTACTTCAGGGCTTAGTGATAATCCTTCCTCACTTGTCATTTCAGCTCAGATCATGATAAACAGTCCATAGACTGCAGATCAGAGTAAAGAAATGCCCATTGCACAGGACATCATCCAGGTAACTCACAAAGAAGGATTCATAAAGCTCAATAAAAAGAGATCTCTAATCTCTTCTCCTCAGAAAAATCAGCTGCTCAGAAAAACTGAATTAAATACACTGAGCATAGATCCAACAGAGACTTCTGAGGACTCATAATTAATTAGCTTGCATGTATTTCTACTTTCAAATTCTTCTGTAACAATCCAGATGATGATTCTTATCAAACCACTGCCTTACAAATCATAGTTGTTTAATTAGACTTTTCAATTTCTTTAGTTTACAATCATTGTTCTACAGCATTGTTAGGTTCAAAGTCTTTCATTGGAATAAGAGGCCTCATGACATTAGAATACATCATGCAGACTCTAGGTTTTGGATTTACAAAATCAATTAAGCCATTTCACCAGGAGTAGTTTTCAACCTCTTGTTATCATTCAAAAATTGCCAAATAGGTCATAAGAAATAATCTGTTAATTTTTCTGCAGAATTATAAATAGTTTTTTAATAAATAGCACTTTAATAAATAGATGGAGTCACTGTTATAAAGAGCTACAGTACATATTAAATAACAAGTAAAATACATCACTGTGCAAAGGTTTTTGACACTTGCAAAAAAATGTAAAGTGAGTATGCTTATTAAAAAAAATATATGTTATGAACACTTCATTTATCAATGAATAACATACAGAGTGAATAAACAGAAAAGAAAGCCTAAATCAAATCAACATTTGGTGTGGCCACCCTTTGCCTTTAAAACAGCATCAATTCTCCTTGGTACACTTACAGATAGTTTAAGGAACATGGCAGGTAGGTTGTTCCAGACATCAAGGAGAGCTAACTGCAGTTTTTCTGTGGACTGAAGCTTCAGTTGCTTCTGTCTCTCCATCTAATCCCAGACTGACTCAGCGATGTTGAGATCAGAGCTCTGTGGGGCCATATCATCTCTTCCAGAACTCCTTGTTCTTCTTTTCAATTAAGATAGTTCTTTATGACTTTGGCTGAATGTTAGGGGTCATTGTCAGGCTGCGGCATGAATTTGGGGCTGGTCAGACACCTTTCTGATGCTATTGCATCATGGAATAAGTGTATTACTATACTTCTCAGCAT
>JAACJT020000075.1:18596185-18614273 GCA_009936485.2 Gymnarchus niloticus | reverse complement strand
AAAAAAGAGAGGGGGGATGGATTTTTTTTTAATCTATAAAATTTTTGAAATAATAAAAAAAATGGGAAAAATTTGAACGCCCCCCCCCCCCCCCCCCCCCATCCAGGGTGTGCCCCAGCCCTGTGCCTTATGCTGCCTGGAATAGGCTCCAAGCCTCTTTATGTCCCTGACCAGGATAAGTGGCTAGAAAATGGAAGGATGGAATGTGTTCAGTGTGAAAATCAGCAATACAGTGATGCGACCCATTTGAATGAATAATAACGATAACGAAGCGCTAAATGTTGATTTCAAGTGTGCTTAAAAATAACACCCAATATCAACAGTGGTCGACTCCAAGCATAATACATAATGTTCCCTAATGTGGGTCTCATTAGCCCGTCTGTCAGTCACTGGACTACAGGCAAACGAGCTCGTTTTCGCCTTTGACGTACAAAGGAAAGCTGATTTGCATGTATCACCAATGGCAGATTGTGTCCTGAAATAATTCTGCCTTGCAACAGGTGTTGGTTCCAAACAGGGGTTGTTTGCAATCTAAAGGAAAACTAGAAATGGGCATCCAATAAAGTACCAGTTGTGCTCAGTTATTCTGACATTGAATCAATGCTTGGGTGAGTGTATGGTAAAATTAATATGTAACATCATATAATACACTGCGCATGGTTTCAGCCCACTCCACCACTCAGCTGTCAATAAATGTGGCTGCCCTAAAATATAGCAAGAACAGTTAAACGTTGGGCGTCATCACCCTGTTATTATTCCTCAAATCAAAGCATATACTTCAGCATGTCTTGGCCTGTAAGCAATCCTCCCATCATCCTCTCTTAAGCCATTCTGCCTCCCAGTTATATAACAGGCAAGGCAGGTATCGAGGCTTTAAAGTGCCAGGCAGGGCGCAGCACCAGGCAGAGAAAACAAGGAGATCCGTGAGAGAGGCAGTGGAGCGCTTACTGTTGGGCCAGCCGATTTATCTTCACATTTAAATTTGCCCTGGATTCCATCTATTTTGGTTTCCATTGCGCTTTCTGTATATCAAATTGTGTTACGAACCGCGTTTTGATTCTGAGGAACTCTGTAGCGGGCGGTACAAGTACGTACGGCGGGTACCGCAATATCAAAACCAGACACAGTCTCCCTGCCATCATAGAGAGGAGAGGAACAAAAATAGCTTTTATTTTGCCTCCTGACATGGATGACCTAACTGCCAAAGTCGCTCATATTCCCCACACTGCTACAATGACGAGAATATTGCTACTAGGTGGTATGCTGGTTCAGAAACTTGAGCGAGCTGCAAAAAATACCCAACGACTCTTTGTAAATGAATATGAGGGCTCAAATTGGGAGCTCTATGCATCGCTGAATAAAAATGCTTGCACAGCAAGTAATGGAATAGCGATTTGATTAATATTAGCAGTTATCAAGTGACTGGTCACTCAGCACATTCGTAGCTATGCAGTTCACAAGTAGTTTACAACAGTACGCACGACAGCGTTGTTTAATTGTATTTCATAAATTTCCTTGGCACGTTTCCTGTTTTCCATCGGGTGTTTTTACGCAGCAGAGAAGCTAAAGGCTCAGAATTCATGCCTCTCTTTATAGCACAAATCCCTTTAAATCCCTCTTCTCACGTTTGTAGCGCAAACAGACGTACAAGAGAGGATGGAAAACTTAATGTTTCAACGTACACTTATTGCAATATGTTACTAGTCAAAATATTATTTGGTCATAGTCTGCTAACTTCTCATTTAATACCCTGATACTTGAAGAGGACCAAAATTGGCAGACCACTTCCACACTAATGACTGCTACAATGTTTGGAATTGCATTAGGTGAAAGGAGTCTTTAGTATACACTTAAACTTTTGAGTCAGAGCCATCCTTAGTGTGTTTATCTCCAAATCTGAGCCGTAGATGCCAGCTGATGTAGACAGACAAACAAAACCCTTATTAGAGATTTTGACTGTTGTTTTATAGGCTAATTTCTCCTCAGCACAGATGTGGATCATGAATGAAGAGGCACAGCATGGTGCCATAGCCTCCTGTGTGGTAGTCTTCAATCTGGCTCAGGTTCTTCCTAACTACACATTCTCCCCATGTTCATGTTGGCATCCTCTCGGTTGCCTGGCGCCCTCCCACATCCCAATGTCACCCACTTCAGGTAAGATGGCTTGGTGTAAGTTCTCTATTGTGTGACAGCACCTCCTGTTTTCTGGGATGGGGTCCAGATCTCTACGACTGGGTAAGCAGTCAATTAAAATAAGAAAATGACATTCTAACAAACACTCAACAAGTCCTTGATGTTGACATTGGCGGAGGCCTAAAAATTTCAGAGAAAACTTAACAGATTACCCAAGATCCTCAAATCACTGAAATAATGTAGAGACTATCAGGCATGTCATTGGGCTAGACATGCTTATGGATAAAATTAATTAAATTGTGATACATAGCCTTCTGCCTTTGGACCTTCTACTCTAGCAGATCCTGCAAAGACCCCTCCATTCAACACAACAACAAATAATCTATAGATCTGCATAACTGAATCTATCACATACATGTACATGAGTGATGTGATTTTACAGGACATTACCAGGGCTTGGCAATTGCATTTTCGTTATGGCATCTGGTTTCTCAATCTGTCTGAACACCACCAACTTCGCAGATGTAACACTGGAGATGTTTTTATTCAGAAATGGTTGCGTTTTAAGGTGGTATCAGTGTTCTTGTTTCCATTTCATAAGGTTTTCTTTTTACCTATCAGTTTTCTTAATTGCCAGTACACCAGGACAGTCAGCAAACTAACACAGCCAGTGAAGGATTCCACATCGGCACTTTTAAAGCTCTCGGAAAATTCGTCCTGATAAGTCTTTTTATACTCCATAAAACCATGAATAAACTATTCAGACGAAAAATACATATATTCTGGCAGAAGATTAAGCTCTTTGGTACATACGTAATTATTAATCTTAAAAATTTTGTGCTTTATTAGGAGAAAAATTCATGTATGCCATACCTGAAAGGAAACAAGCTTGCTGTTAGCTCAATTGAATCATTTTCTACGGACAGTAAAACCACCACAACATTCTCTTTCATTTTATTCCCATTAACTGTTAAGTCAGATTTTAATATTCTAGCTTTGCTTGCCAAAAAATGAACTTTATTGTTTCAAGTGCCAATGTGAAAACAATGTTACACACACATTTTGAGCAAAGCTGACAGTAACGTCTCATCATCCATGTACTGTTATATTGATCTGAACTCCCCAGCAGTTTGTTACTAAGCAACCGTTTGAAATACAGTATTCATAACAGGAACTGAACCAAGAAGAGCCTAATCCTGTTAGCTAGGAGGAAAAATCCAAGCATTAGAATGTGTGCTTTGAATTTAACTTACTGTAGCAATTTCCTGTTTTGAATATACGGTACTATTATCCCGGTTATTGCTGCTAACACAAGGAGAAGGGATGAATATGGATAAGTGAACGTAAAACTTTATGGTCTGTTTACATTGCTTTTCGTTTTTGCATTGATAGTGATTCATGAAACAGTCCCCCTAACTTAGCAGTTATTTTCCAGTTTCCCTACTAATTGATAAAAGTAACAAGTGACAATGTGGACTTAATTACTATTGCATACTATGAGTGTAAAGAGGCAAATATTAAAGCTTAATTAAAATTATTTATAACTGATCCATTAACACAATCTGTTAAAACATAAACACAACAAATACACAACTGACAATTCCACTACGGCTTGCGCCATTGGTAATAAAAACACATTACAACAACAGTAGCCCTCATAGACTTTCAATCCAGCAACAAATTCACACAATCTTTTTAATTATTGCCATACGGAATACACCTTGGTTAGAGCTTGGTGGGGCAAGATGAAAAACTCACACACATTATAGCAGAAAAACCAGAGGCTTTGCTTGTTAAAGGTGGAAATCTACCTCTTAGTCATGCAGCCTTGATTTAAGAGTCATACAGAGCCGACAGTCCCTACAGCATACAGTCAACAAAAAAGGCAGGATTAAGGTGACAATCTCTTCTCGTGGCACTGCCTAGTGACATTTTTTTCCTTCAACTGATGAATGGATGAAAATTGATTACTTAAATTTACGCATCATAGCCAACACATTTAAAAGTGCTTTGACTACCAATGCCTGATGGAGGCTTATTGTCCCATATAACAGTACCAGTCTAGTCCTGTTCTAGAACCTAAACACAACACATGACCAACTCAGAGAGCTGTTCTCATTTCTTGGTTGCGTTGGAAAAGCCAGATAAGCACACAGTGTATGAAAAAAGTGTCATCCAAGGGAGTATTTACATCTTTCTGACTAAAATCGCACCACGTTGCCCACCTGTGGGTATTATCTGGTGCAGTGGTAAATAGTTCTTTTGTCACTTTCATTAAATTCTGGTTCATGCTGACAAGACTCAGAAGAACAGGTTAATTTTAGTGACAAGGTGAGGCACTCCACAATTATTCAGGTCTTAGTTGGTCCTTACTCTGAGGAAATCATGCGAAGATTTTCAGTTACTACTGTTAAAGGAACCATTGGGAATTAAAATGTGCTTGTTGATAATGTGTGGGATTGATTTATATACAGATAAAGCAATACAGGCTCTAAATTAAATAACCTGTATTATCCCCAAGCTTAAGTAAAAACACTCTGATCAGGTATAATGCATGTCCATTTTAGTCACATATCAAAAATGGTATTTCAGTTTCTGAAGGGAATGTTATTTCAGAGCCCCATAAATATTTCATGATGAAGCAGACTTGACACAGGCCATTTATCATAAGTTGATTAGTAAAACACATACAAGTACAAAGTATAAAAAACGAGACTGCAGAATAAAACGAGTACAGCATAGGTTCCATTTTGAGATGTTCTTTTTTGCTTGGAAACAAAAAAAAAACATAACAACCAAAACATTTTGTCAGTACATTCAGGTTATTTAAATGTCATCACACCACCAAGCCACTGTGTCTTTATCCGGAACAAAATGTTCAGATCTATTTGAAAACCACTGAAAACAAGTTAACGACGTATAGCCAGGATGTGACTCCGATTAATCCATTCTTACTTTAACATTAACTCTACTGCTCCAAACACAGAAGGCACCGCTCTGCTTTTAAGTGCACCATGAAACTCTGAGGTATGACACTTACCTTGTCTGCCATGATCATTGCTGAACCTCCATGGATTCCCACGATGGGGATCAGAGTCTGGGAGGAAATAAAATCCAAAATCTGGGAAATGGCTTCCTGGTCTGTGCCATCTCCAAACACCAGTCCGTGGATTTTAGTCCCAGACATCAGGTCGCACACGTGAGTTATAATGCTTTTGGGGTCGGTTTCATTCACCAGGAGCGTCACCACATTCACGTCAATGGGGTCTTCCTTGCTCCACTGAGCTCTTATGTCACGGTCCGAGACGTAACGGGTTTGCCCCAGGATCACCGCTACGTTCAGGATCGGGACTTTCTCCGCTCCAAAAGCCACACTGAGGTGTGACAGAAGAATAGGAAGCATGAAGAGGGCAAACGCGAAATTCCCCATAGTGGTCAAGTTCACTCCCTGCAGATACATCACAAGAGACATGAAATAGAAATCAGTGGTGTAACAAACTGGGGTCAGCAACATGGCTGGCCTATACAGAAAACACCCCCACCTGCCCCCAAAATTCCCTCTGATCGAATACACTTACAGGTATACGCAGAATCAATGTCTGAAGTGTACCCCTTTACTAGATTACAAATTATGTGTTCGAAAGAAAGTAGTTAGATTAAAATCCATTACTGTGAAGCCAATGACTATACATTGCTAAAGTAGTAGCATTTCATTGACATCAAAGCACTCTGGTCTGAGGAGAATATTAAAAATTTCATCCACACACCTGTCATTTCAAAATATATTTAAGCTCTAGTAATATTAATCTAGAAGTTTGATGGGTGTTTTGGGGACCTTTTAAATGATCCTAGCGTATCAAAAAAAAAGAAAAACAGAGTGGCATATTGTATCACATTACACATGGCACAATTTCTGCAACATGATGGTAGCCATCTGGGTAAAAGATCTCTTTGGGAGAATAACTAAAAACTACCCAAAATAAGCACAAAAAGGGGTCTTCTTTGGAATGCAACGTAGAATCAAGACCCAACAGCATTTAAACAATATCAGGTTTAATCTATATTCTACAACCTTCGTAACGTCGTTGCCTACTGGATGTTATGTAAAATGTGATACTCCCATAGACAACCATATCATATGTGGTTATGCAGTGCAAATTCCATTGCATCCATGGTATTACACAACCCAGATCGCAAAACCATATAGTGGGCTCTCTATGTGAAGTATTAAAATATTACTATGAAACATCGACACACGTTACATCCCACCCATTAATGTTTAGTATGTTACACTCAGATTATAGAAGCAAAAAATTATAAAGCACATTTGTCTTCTATCACTTAACAACATTCCACTTTGTGTAGTACTTTTTCAGAAATACAAATGCAAGTGCTCAATTTAAAGACTGAAATTAAATTCACGCTTCTCAAAGCGACATATGTACTGTGCAGGTGAATGCGTGATATTCTGCATAGGCCATTAATGCACAGATCTATGTGTGTGTACAGTCACGCGAGTGCGGGCGCGCGCTCTTCCCCGTTCACTCCTATTCATAACAGACCACCACTTTAAAAGTTGCATTTTGGCACATTTGTCCATCACTTAGTTATATCTAATGTAATGTGGACCACTGCAATGAAAATTAGATTGTTGAAGTATCTTCGAGCTGCGGTTTAGCAACGTGATAGTGTACAATAAACCCCTGACAGCAGTTGACTTATTTTTCATTACTTTTATGAGGCACTAATTATACAACAGCGCCCCCTTGTTGTACACTTCATAGTCTTGGTTGATATCATTTCTCCCTGTATTATTTTAGGACATACCTTTAGTGTCACAAGTTTTGACAAAATTTGACATATTCTGCCACAAATGACATGAATTTCCATTACGTTAGTCAAGAAAAGCTCAATTGTTTTTAGTATGACTTACATATGGTACCACCAGCATGGAAAGTTAATACCTAATTTCTTCGATATGTTACTAAATTTACAAATCTGAAAATTCTGGACAAGGTTTCTAATAAAATGATGCTCAGCATCGTCTTACCACATTTCTTCATGGAATTCACTCAGAATGTTTACTTGCACCCCAAAAAAAGCCAAAAAAAAGGTGGGGTGATTGTTTTTTTTTTCATTTTATTCTTTAATCTAGCGCTCACATTAATACGGAACGAGTTTTCGGATACGTAACAAGCAAAATGTTTTCTTACGCAACACGTCGATGCCATTTAAAGCTTAAATTAAAAGACGGAAAATGCTATATATATATATATATATATATAATTTGGCGTAGGCAAAATGCAGACGTTTACAGCCAGAAATGCATCTTATACACGTCCTGCTTTGACTGTATTTTAAAACGGCTGGCGCTTGGAATGAAATTCAAGAATGTTTTCCGATTTTTTTTTAATGACACCACATTAGATATACGTCACGGAACAAACGACAAATCTTATTTATTTATTTCGAGTAGCGTACTTTAGTAAGTGGGCTGTTTGAGCGACATCAGAATGTCATCTGCTAGTGATGAGACAAGTATTGGCTTTAAAGACAAACAGAATTCAATGCATGTACTTACAGAATTCCCCTTCCACAAAATTCCAAAATAGTAGCTTGAAATGACATTGTAATTAAGTCTCCCATTAAGCAAATCTTAATGGTTAGATGTGAATAATTATTTCCACTGAATAATCCTCTAACTTCATCAATCCGATAAATCAGGTAAATCCAACTGTCTTCATTGCCTTCGGTTTCCTTTGTTCAGCCCCTTGGCTCCGTATTGCATTTCTATGAATTCTTTCAGCAATGCTGAAGCAGATGCATGAGGATCTGTCTTAAAATAATTGTAATATGTGGGCTAATTCTGCAGTGGGACTGCCGGACAGCACCGAGGATGTCTCTGCATTCCTCGCAGTTTCTCCGGGAACTGAGCAGTTCTGACAGAGACACGTCCATGAGGTGGACGTGGGAATTGCAGCCCCATGCAGTTTCATATCGGGCTCATGGAGAAATAAGTGAGGGATGCAGTAAATCAGAAATAAAACATTATTCATCACTAGCAAAATCGTGCATGACTTCATTAGAATTGCTGGTTTAACTCAAGAACTTCTATAAGAATCACTGAAAAATACTGCGACAAGATGTTTAAAGCCACGCAAGCCTTTTAATGTACGCTCCATAGCATCCTAGTTATAAATATTGAGAAATGATGGAATGGCATTAAAAGCTATAATCTTGTGAATCGGTGTCACGTGGCTTTCCATTGACGCTGTCTGGTGGGGCTCTCGGTCTGATGTCTACCTTAGGGATGCACGCAGCACATTGGTTCTGATTCCTCCTCATCGTCATTAAAATAACAGACTTGCTTTATAAGCAATCGATCCGTGCTGCCAATGAGATCTTTACCTGTGAATAAAAAGCAGTAACAGATGGCGTATATTTTTGGGGGATCCGGGGACCACTATAACGTGCAATAGCATTGATGTCTTGTACAAACTCGTGCAGGTAAAATGAATATAAACGGAGAAGAAACGCGTTTTATTGAAAGTTGTCGTTTGCAGTAAGGCGCACTCGCGCGACTGCTTTTATTTCTCAGCCAGAATTTATTGCGGTAAATGCGCACGGAGGCAATTAATGAAATTGATTTTAACGGATGGTTTCTGGATGGTTATTTCTATGTGGATTGAAAACTACGCTTCAGTGCTAATGGCTATTGCAGACGTGAATAAAGATTCAAAAGTTGCAGACAGTCGGGGGTCTGAATAAGTAGCACTAAGCTGAGGCGTTAAAAGATCAATTTAATTTGTCGTAATGGCGCATCATGAATCGAGGTGAGCGTTATACAGACCACTAACGCCAAAATAATACATGGATGATCCTAAACATAACGTTTCTCCGTTCTTATTCCATTTAAATGCAAGCTAGGCAATCTAGTTCGTCACACGAATAAGAATATTTAAAATCATTTACTTCACGTTTTTGTCCCTCCTGAAAGATACATTCTTTTGATTTTATATTTGATTGTTATTGTTAAGCATTTTGGTAATCAGGTGTATCATCCTAAACTTTATCACTTCGATTTAATTTTAAACTAACGCATTCATAAAACACAAAATTTCGATCTTCTGCTGTGAAATAGATCTGATGTCGATCTGATTATGATAAGGAACCACATTTATATGCTAGGGTTACATTGCGTATAACAGACACTTGTCAGTTGTTATAAACTGGCTTTCGCTTGACTTGGGGTACTTTCAATGGAAACCTCACTTTTTGTTAAATGTGCACTTTTTTGTTCCTTCTCTTAATAGGCTTTACATCTCGAACACGCTCTATTTTCATAAACCGCACTGGAAATATTTCCATTTGGCGATGGATAAACGCATCCCGCTGAAAACAAAAGCGCCCTTATTGGATAACGTTCGATTTCCAGTTTACCTTTCGGATAACCCTACAGTATATGTCAAACACGCTGCCCACGGCGTAACAGTTAGGGGTTTGTGGATGGACGTCCCCACTACGTTCAAAACGTTCTCATTACGTTCCTGTAACGTTCCCCGTTGCGCTTGTGCAGAAGGCGGCATAAGCCCTCAGTGCACCAGTACCCACCAAAACGTGACGTGAACAGACTTCCCCAGCGCTGGTGATGCCGATGAACCTCTCCTGACGGGAAATCCCCACGTCCTGTTAATAGAATGATGAGGACATCGTGGTGACAGCTGTTAATCTAACAATACTGATATCAAATGCCTGGCGACGGTTGAAGCTATTGCCTAAACACCAGCGTCCATTTTCGAAACGATATAAGGAAAATAGTTGCTTTACTAATGGCCATAGATGGGAATTATGTCACCTGTGACATTCTGCAGATATACTTTTGAGTCTGTGTGACCAGTTATATATTTATTTTTTTCAGAACTCTTAAAATGAATTGATACACTCACTTGCTTGCCTGATACTTTTATACAAAATGAAAAACAATGTTGCACACATATCTGGCTATTTTACTAGAACAATTTTACATTTGTTGTGCAGACATTTTCATACGAAGGGACATACAGTGAAGCAAATCCAGCACAATTCAGGTTTAATATCTTACTCAGGGGTGCAATAGTAAATGTACTGATATCACAGACTTACACTCAAGGGGCACTTTCTTAGAAACACCTAGCTAGTAACAGGTTAAATGCACCTTTGCCACCAGGATGGCTTTCAACGTTGGACAACTTGCTCATTCAGAAGAAGCCATTCTCCACATGACTGAGTGGTTGTTTCCGCACTGGTGGCCTTCCATATAGCTTTATAAAGTCTGGCCATTCTCCTCCGACCTCTCCCATTAGCAAGGGGATTTTTTTCTGAAATGCCACGTTGAAAATCACTTGGATCATGTGTCTCAGCTGTTCTGATGCGTAGTCGAGCAGTAAGTCAACCTCTTAACTGCCTGCATGGTGTATGTATTTAGTCACGTTTCACTGTTTGTATGAACAGGCTGTTCACATTAACTAGCAGGTGTACCTAATAAACATGTAGCCCAGTGTATATTGAAAATTGCCTAGCACTCAATCAGACAGGTTCAGGGTTCCTAGTTAAACTAGACAGCTCAAATATTTCAGTCTAGATTGTACTTCTAGGATACTCAGGAGAATCTCATTTAGATAGTTATGTCACGCCTACACCAAGTCAACCAAGCCCAACTCCTTGCCCTGTCAGCACCCAACCAGCCACATACCATCGTTCCTCATCACCAAAATATTAACCACATCTGTTGCCGGCCAAGCCACTCCTTTAATTACCTCCAGTTCCCTTGCCTCTTTGTGAGGTTTTGTGTTTCCAAACCCCTTACTAAGTGATTTGGTGTCACTGTGAAGTATGCCTGTTTATGAGCTCTGCTAGTTCTCTGTTTGCCTTTTCTTTTGGATTTGTTTGCTCTGCTGATTGCCTTGTTCTGGGTTTTGATTATGTTTGTGATGTCCCTTTGGTTTATGGAACTCTTGTCTTTTCTGTCCTTGCCCCTGCCTATTTTGTCCACGATTAAAGAACCCTGCTCGGTACTTATGTAGATTCAGTCCAGATATGCATTACAAGTTAATTCCCAATGTTGTTCTAAATTCCAGGCTGGCAAGGTGGGCTTTGTTCCTTACCAGGTTCGATTTTAATGGTACTTACTGTCATAGGTCTAAAAATACCAAGGCTGACACCCTGTGCCAACAGATTGAACCTCAGTATCAGGCATCAACTCCAGTGACCATATTACCCACCTCTAGCATTGTGGCCCCTGTCAGATGGGAGATCATGGATGCCATGCATGAAGCCCTTCAAACTGACCCAAGCCCACCTGACATGCCACCAAATAAGACCTAGGCCTATGTACCTGCCAGTATCCATCCTTAGCTCCTCCAGTGGGTTCTCAGCTCCAGCCATCCTGGGAGCACCCGTACCAAGAGATTCCTGTCCCATAAATTCTGGTGGCCTTGCAAGAGATTTTAACCGATTTGCCCTCCTCACAAGGATACACAGCCATATTTTTTGCTGTGTGGTCAGGTGTGAAATAAGTCTCACGTATAGTTGTAACAAGCTATGACCCTGCAAAGTTGGTTTGCCGATCACCACCAGAACCCAACATCCATGTTTCATCCTGGTCAACATGTGTGATGGTCTATCTGTGACATCAAGCTTCGCCTTCCCTCCAGAAAGATTAGCCCCAGGTACATCGACCTATTCAAGATCACAAATTGCAATAACCCGGTTACTTAACATTTGCAGCTGCCTCCCTGTTTCCAGATATCCCCAGTGTTTCATGTGTCCCTACTGAAGCCAGTGTACTGCAGTCCGATGAATCTACCATAAGCTCCGAAAGACCCTCCTCCTCCTGTGAATGTCAGTGGTGACCCAATTTGTCTGATACTTGTTGGACTCCAGGTGTCATGGTATAGATTGTAATACTTGATAGACTAGGAGGGCTATGGCCCTGAGGAGCAGTCCTGGGTCCCAGTACAGGACATTCTGGACTCATCTCTTATTGCTGACTTCCACCATAATCACCTAGATCGCCCTGCTCCCCGACCTTGCAGTTGGCCTCGTTGCCACCCCTGAGCTTCAGGAGCCCCTCATGGGGAGGGAAGTTCTGACACACTCATATCAAGTCAGCCACACCGAACTCCTGCCCTGTCAGTACCCAGTCAGCCATGCCCCCACATACCATCGTTCCTCATCACCAGAATATTAACCTGTGCTGTTGCCAATCAAGCCACTCCTTTCAATTACCTCCAATTCCCTTGCTTCACTGTGAAGTATTGAATTTTCAAGCCCTTACTGAACTTTTTGTTATTGCTGTGATGTCTGTCTATGAATGATTTCTGCCAGTTCTCTGTTTTTTGTCTTTTGTCTTTCATTTTGGATTTGTTTGTCTTATTGCCTTATTCTGGATTTTGACCATTTGCCCATGACCACGACTACGTTTAACATGTCCCTCTGGTTTGTGGAAATCTGTTCCAAGTTTTCCCCTGCCTTGTTTTGATCAGGATTAAAGAACCCCGCTGTGCACTCACATCCAATCCACGTATTCATTACAAATTCATTTCCAACGTTATTCTAAATGTGCGCAGTAATTCAGACTGTTTACTCGAAGTTAGTGATGCTTGATAGTGAGGGTGATCAAAAAACAGCATACGTTCTACATTCAGATAGTAATTGCCTAATAGGAGTCATTCTTTTTCCCACTGACACGCAGAGAGGGGTCTGCATGTAAACAGAAACAAGGTCACTTAATAATATGGAGGGTGCAATGGTGTAAATTCAGGGAGATGATAACATAACTACTTTACCTTACTCCAATGTGCAATACTGTCACTTACACTCGTCGTGTATATGTGTACCCATTCATATATGTACATGCGTTTTCCTATTTATGACTAATTTTATTTTATTTTCGTATCTTCGAAGCTAATCTGTAGGACACCAATGCTGAGTGACTTGTTTTTCGTCTCCCGTCTAACACATTTCATTGTACGGCTGACCCTGTGTTAACATACATATGACAAATAAAACTGGACTGAACTGAACTGAACTGGTCTACCCATGCACAGCAAACATGCCCCCTTAAGGGAGTGGTGACTCTAGCAATGTAGATATTTTTTTGTATTGGGTGTTATTTATTTTAAACAGCCAGGTATTGATCATTTTTTGCCACTGATTCTCATCAATTAGGATCTTTTCTCATACAGCCTGACTGTAAGAAAATAATTTGAAAAAAAGATAATCCCCCACCAGTCAGAATACTGCTTTCGTAGCGCATATGACAGATGAGAAATAAATTAATGTTTTGTTTTTGATACAAATGTTGAGACATGATGCATTCATATACCTATGAATGTAGCATTTAATTTTATTAAGGCTATTAATATTTAACCAGCAATTTTTGTGCTCCTCTTATCCAGTCACGATTCAGTCTAATACTATAAAACACAGACAATGACATAGAAAATAACATTCTCTTCATCAAAATCCTACTGACTGACATTTCACATATCTGTTCTCATGAATTGCTTCCCTTGAAGTGTTGATTTACATTATGATTAATATTTTGTAGCTTAAACATGTAAGAGTATATATTTGAGAAAACCAAATTAACGGCCTATAAAATGTATCCATTAATAGCCCCACACAAGCTGCAGTACTTTCATGTATCTGGCAGACACTCTTGCATAAAATGACAAAAGCTTGGGGCCAGAGCACATGCATGGTCAGCCAGCATCCAGTGACCATAGAGCAGTTGGGGTTAAAGGCTAAGTGGTGACATAATTACTCTGCTGGCCATGGGACTCAAACACACAACCTTCAGTATATGGGCACAGAGCCATAACCTACTGAGATATACACCTCCTCAGTAATACAGGTGCTGAAATTACAGTAAACGTAAATGCTTTCCAAAGCAATACAATGTGATATGTAGTACAAATGTTACTAGTCACCACCATTGAAAGGTAACCAGCTATAATTAGCTCTGTCAGACTGCCTGGAAATATTTTTGTGTGTTAACATGTGTCTAATCATTTTTATGATCACTTTTAGCATGTTAGTGCGCTGGAATCAGTCAAAATCAGAAATAACATAACTAAAAACAGATGTGTTTACCTGTGTAGAGCAGACACACCATATCTGTTTGGCATAGGAATACGATTAAAAATGATTGCCCAGTAATCTGCATGTGAATAGGAAATTTCTATTAAACTGAACTTTGATGACTTTTGGATTTGACATTTTCATACATTCTTCCTGTCATACTTATGAGAACATGAAATGTTCTCCATAATTTTACCATGAATTATAGTCATCCTTCCTAACACCAAATAATTATCGATGAACGATCATATAGTATCTGTAAAAATTATGGTATTAATTTATTGTGTTGTGAATATGTTGACAAGCTAGCAAACATTGCACTGCATTACAATCGACTGATGTATTATACAGTGTTTACATGATTTCACAGTGACAACAGTAAGCAGCACCCCATGCTTGAAGTAAAGTAAAACACGGAGGGTAATTCTAAGTGGAAACCAGCATATTTATCCAAGACCTGATGCGTAGTGATGGGACAAATGAGGCTTCAATACCTGTGTTGGGCTGCCAATCAATGCTGTCAATGGCTAGCACTGATTAGCAGTTCGGGATACTCCCACTCACCACAGGTTTTGAAACCTTATTTAGTGCCAGCATTGATTAGTTAGTTCGGGATTCTCCCACCTAGCACGGGTTTTGAAGCCTTATTTGTCAAATCACTACTGCTGTGTGTTTTTTATTTGAAACTGAGGAAAACGGTGACTGTTTCTTCCCAAGACTGCCGTCAGCCTGTTGTTTTTTTTTTTTTTCTCCCAGTGTTGCTGCAGCTGTCCTCCAACGCTGAAACTAAGTTCCATACATACCCAGCGAACTTTTAGACGACCTCGTTCAATTCTGAACAGCAAGCACTTCAGTAAAGGGGAGGAATTTTGGGCTTGAAACTTTTCATTTTAAAACTGCGTTCTTGTCTGTCTGACATTTCCTGATGAAGTATCTCACAGTTTCTTATATAACAGCCATAATAGGTCACACGTAGTCTTATGTGGTTTTGCAAGCGCTCAGATGGAGAGTTGGTTCCTATCTGATTTTCATCAAATATGGTATTTGACAGATGTAAATATTATCAGAAATCCTCGCATGACCACAACTGTTCAGCATTAAAGATGGCCACTTCTGTCACAGAGTTAAAATGTAATAATCTTTTAGTAAAGCGTTTTCACTTACTTGGCAAGGAGTGTTGGGTGCTGAAATGGGACAAGCAGAGAACATTCTAGCAAAAGCCAATTTCATCACATATGCATCCGCATATCATACGTTATAAAACCTGAGCTGCGCAGCCACCCCCGTAGATACTTTTGTGAAGCTACGACTCGATTGTGACACCAGCACTAGTGCTACATCTGTGTTGTGTTGATGTAACATCGTGCACTGAAGATCTAAAACCTCCCACAGATGGCGGAGAGCCAAGTCAGCTCCGAGAGGAAGAACGCCAGTGGTGAATAAGTCCTGCTGCTCTCCTTTCGAATCCATAGACACAAAGACATTAATAGTCATATCAGTAAAGAATGCAGCATGATGTAGCTAGTTCAATGCAGTGTGAGTGGAGGATATGTTCTCTTAAAACAGCCGATCTTTACGGGCTTCATAAACCAATGAGATCTTAAAACAATCCATTTCCAGTTTAAGGCGTATCCACCTAAATGTACCCCATCACTATAAAAATAAACAAGATTGTTTAAGCCACACTTCCCTGAGTGAGAGCATAATTTCGCTTGCGATGCATCACTGGAAGATTTGGTTTCATGGACATTTTACTATTTTTTCACATTTAGTAGTTCCATGCGTTCTCACAAAAAAAAATATGCAAATGTGCAAAGTTCTACAATCCAGGATGATTTGTGGTGGGGAAAGGATGCCTCTAATGCCCTTTTCAAATTTCAAGACTACCGGTTGCGTTTGCTTCACACTCAGATTGATAATTCAGTATTCCTGCTATAATTGCCTTATTGTAGATTGGAAATTGATTACATTTAATGAATTACATACTCCTGAGTATGCAAGCAAAGCAGCTAATTACTTTTGGTTTGCTTGTTTTCTACAAAATATAATCCATTGGTCATCCTGTCCAGGATGTCTTCAGCCTCCTAGTCTGGGCCTTTGGGGAGAGCCTACAGGCTTGCTTTGATCCTGAACTGGATGAGAAGTTGGAAAGATGGATGGATGGATGGATGGATGGATGGATGGATGGATGGATGGATGGATGGATGGATGGATCTTGCAGGAAGTCAGAGTTGAAGATGTTAAAAGGGAAACAATGTAAACACTGGTTAGTCAATTGCTAATATTGTTAGTCAATCTCTTTATTAGTTATAAAACCAGCATACAAACTTTTTAAAATGCATTCTATTCTAGATGGGTCATTGCCTGGCGAAGTAATGAGAAGGTGCGAACGGCTGAGCTGGGCTGTGAATGAGGGGGCACTCTGCTCTGGCAGCTGCGTGTGTGGAGGAGGTGGAGACTTGTGGGACAAGGTGGGGGTGTCGTACATCTCGCATTCTGCTCCGCATGGAAAACTGCAGCCCTGACTCTGCCTGTTCTGGATTCAGGCTCATGCTCACTTTGTCTCCAGATGCAATCGGGGACGTCCTTTATAAGCAAAGAGGCGGCCATATCTAGGTGCATTACATAAACCTGTGGATTTTATATGCTGTTCTGAAAATACCATTAGCATTCCCCAAAGGTTACTCTCTTAAGTAATGTAATAACTGCATAATTATCATTTTATTCATTATGGTGATGATTTCCAGAACTTTTTCCACTTAAGTTGCAGTGGTCTAGGACATCCTCCGTAATAAGACTGATCCTTAGTCCCAGGTCCACAAGACCGGTCTGCTGCAACACCAGCCCACCTCGGCAAAGCAAGCTGAGTAATTTCCTCACAGCCTGGTGAGACTGGTAATCGCTTGCTGGGAAAATAGACACAGATCGTGACTTTGATAATAAAGATAAAATGTGCGAATCTGGCAGCATTACAACTGGAGATATTTAAATAAATATGTGTGTGTGTCTGTGTATGTGTCTGTTTGTGTGTTAAGACAGCTGATTTGCTTCTTGTCTGAAAAGCACATCTTTCTGATATGAAGCCCAACATGGTATTTAAAGTTGAAGTCATCCCCACAATTAAAATTCTGAAATGGAGAGAAAGCAGATGTTAATTTGAGCAGTAATGATGGGATTAAACTGCTGCTCCTGGCTGAAAAGCACTTATCCAGGTCTGGATCGTGGAAAGCTCTCATCGTACAGCTAAGAATGTAATTAAAAACACATAAATACAAGGCAATGGTAAAATTCAGGGCTCAGACCAGTGAACTTTGTCTTGAGAATAGCAGGCCTTTCTTCTCCAGAAGTCTCTGCACACTTGTTAACTGGACACTGTGATGTAAGCAGTTGTCTCCAGTGAATTAGTGCTGATCTTACAACTGGTTCAACAGCACCTGGTTCCACTTTGGAGATAATCGATATCCCATGAATATTTGGGTCAGAAACCACTTTACTTTCTGTTTATGTATAATATAAATACGCACCTCATGGAAGGTGACGATAAAAGAGAGACAAAACATGGGAAGCGGGGCAGCTAGGCTACGTTTTGGTAACCGGAGTGCTACATTACTCATCGAATCAAAAGCTGGAACTAAAATTGCTGGGAGAAATATTAACCACCTCAGATATGCAGACGATACCACTCTAATGGCAGAAAGTGAAGAAGAACTGAAAAGCCTCTTGTTGAAGGTGAAGGAACAAAGTGCTAAAGCGGACCTGAAACTCAACATTAAAAAGACTAAGATTATGGCATCCGGACCCATCACGTCTTGGCAAATAGAGGGGGAAGAAG
>JAACJT020000075.1:18565692-18596085 GCA_009936485.2 Gymnarchus niloticus | reverse complement strand
TCTGCCCAGTTCATGTTCCTCATGAAGGGGAGCTCCTGGCTGGGGAGAGGTGGCCCCATCTGCCCAGTTCATGTTCCTCATGAAGGGGAGCTCCTGGCTGGGGAGAGGTGGCCCCATCTGCCCAGTTCATGTTCCCCATGAAGGGTGAGCTCCTGGCTGGAGAGAGGTGGTTGCATCTTTACTGTCCATGTCCCTCACGTTGAGTCTGATTTGGTATAGCCTATGCATAGTGGAGCCCACAGTAAGTTTATACACCCTAGCCAGTAGAACAAAACCAGCTCTAAATTCATATCATTAATAGTCAAATCAATTACGGCATGAAATTGCAAGTCTGGAAAGTTACTGTTTAATGTTTACCATCATAGTAACCCAATCTATGTTGTGTGTGTGTGTGTGTGTGTGTGTGTGTGTGTGTGTGTGTGTGTGTGTGTGTGCATTCTGCAATGGACAGGCATCCTATTCTCTTCCCTTGCCACGTGCCCTGTGTTGCCTGGAATAGGCTGTCACCCTGACCAGGATAAATTGTTAGGAGATTGACATCTGAATGGATAGTAATTTTACCAACAAACATTGTAAAATGTCAGTGGGTGAGGTGGTCTGCCTTGAAATTTTTAGTAAACATGTATTTGTAACACCTAACCTTAAGGATTAACCTGTACTGTATACATGTCTGACTAACAATTGGTTTTACTTCAAACACATTTTTTTGTCAAGACTGAACATTACTTTCACTATATTTAAAAACAACACAGAGCCCACAGCAGCTAAAATCATGCTATGGGAACAGTGATACACAATCTGCCACATCCATTACAGTTATGCTCCTGTTTTGTTAAGGAGGACAGGTTTACTTCCAGAAGGCTCATGGGCTAAGAAATCGTAGCAATTTATGCCTTATCAGTCTTAGATTTGGACTCTGCTCTGCTTCTCTGCCTTCCCATGCTTGAAAAAGGCACTTGAGGTGCATGGTTTCAGCCTGCAGTCTACCGATAATATAATTAAATTTTTTATCCAAAGATGTTTTTCTGGCAATTTTTGTTTGCAATGTGGTGTGAAGTTCCTGGAAATATAATTCCCTCAAACTTCAATAAAACAGTTTGTGTTTTAGAGGAAACTATATACACTCTGTCTGTGTGTGTGTGTGTGTGTGTGTGTGTGTGTGTGTGTGTGTGTGTGTGTGTGTGTGTGTGTGTGTACAAGAAGCTGTTTATGCTTGGGATAAACTGCAAAGCCCCCCAATGACCCTGACCAGGATAAGTGGTTATAAGATAGATGTTTTGTGTATTTCTTGCTAGTCATTTCTAACTGTTCTGACAACCTGAACAACCTAGAAGTAACATTGTGAAGGACAAGGCATGGGGAGAGCTCACTGAATGTCCATGTTCTTAAACACTAAAACCAGAGGTTGACGTAGGTTCTGTGCAAATACACAAAGGAATTATAATGTGCGTTTTTTTTTTTTTCTGTCTTAATCGCCCAAATGCGTATCTATTTTACATTATGGAAAATGAAAACACAAGGTGTCGTTAACTGCTAATAACAGCATTTGGCTGAGAAATATAATAAGAACATTGCAAAAGATTAAAATAACTGGGGGTACAGATCAACAGGATGCATGGATCTTCATTATAACAAAAACACGTACAGAGAAAAGAAAATGGGACAGAGGTAACCCCAATGGCATGCTGATCCATCTGAATAGTTTCTGAACTTTCCTAAGATTTTGCCATTTAAAAACCAGCCACCACTGAGACTGCAGGCCAGTAGTGTTTACATGATCAGTTCGCCGAGACCCTTTGAAATGGCAAGCATTCTTAAAAGTGGTGTGTTCAGAATTAATGCACAACAAGAACATGCAAAAATGAACCAGAACCAGAAGAGGGAATACTGGCAATAATTAAGGCACCACATCAACAGTAAATTTACAAGCAAGTGATTGCAAAAAAGTACAAAATTTGCACATCAGTTCCCTGTACATAGCATGAATAAATGCTGTGACAGCAAGCTTACATGATTGCATTTACCTCCCAGATCATTTGAAATTTACTGCTAGTTTGAAATACTTTGGCATAAAAGAAAAATACCATCTGGACATTATCTTTGCTATTTAGCAAAAAAAAATAAATAAAATTGTCAAAATCCAGGTGTTTCAAAAGTTTAACAGCCTGTACGTGCAAAGAGTTGATACTGTACCCAATCTAATTATTTGCATTGCCAGGTTAGTGGTCTGTGCCTGCAATTGTAAGGTTGCTAGTTCAAATCCCTCGGCCAGAAAAAGGTATCCATGTCACTGTTGGGCCCTTGATCAAGGCTCTTAACCCCAAAATTCCTGGAGGGGAACCAGATAAATGGTTGATTCTGATTCCAGGTGTGCATGTGTGTGTCCTCATGAAAAGCAAGATGGGATGTGTGAAAAACACATTTCAATCTTCTGTTTGACATGCTAAATAAAGACTTCATTTTATTCAGTTTGCCACTACCTCATACTGTGTGGGATAAGCTCCAGGATATGCATTAACTTTAGAAGTTGGATGGACGGATGGATGGATGGATGGTGAGTAATTTCTGTCAGAAAGAGACGAAAAAATGCACCTAAAACCGTACACGAATATTGCAGATTGTTCAACTACAAATAACGTGTTATTGAACTGATTTCAAAGTTTAATCTCTGGAAAAACCATAAATATACACATAATATAAATATGCCTTGGTTGTGTTTTTGCAATTCAAACCAATTTGTATTAATAAACTGTGCTGCATGTTACCCGCAGAAATTAAATTACAGATAAATTAACAAGATGCATGTAATCCGAGCGAGCTGCTAGAGCCTCACACATCCCAGGCAAGGGAAACAAAAACAGACCATAAGGCAAACCATGCAAAGAGCGCATCGATCCACGCGAGGAAGCCAGGTCTACAACACCACCTTAACACCTAGGTAGGACGAGACACAGAAAATTCCCAGTGTCACGCCACTGCTTAGCTTATGATCTACTCTCATCCTTCATACTCATGAGAATGCTTGCCTCAAAAGGACTGTTGTGCATTTTGCATCGAAACAAAATATTTTTATTCCAGTTATAGTACATCATGATCGCTGCCGTTGGATCATATGAAATCATATACTGTAGCTGCCAAATGGAAAGCTAATGCTAACTGCATAAATGGTAATACACGCACAGCTCTTCTATGCAACTAATATACAAAAAATTTCTATTTAAATTTTTCTTGTGTGATCTTATTAAGCAGGGGTTCTGTAAAATTTAGATACCTCCGAATTAGTTGACCATGATTTTCATTATACCCTCGGTTATAGTCAGACGTTGACATAAGTGGTATGCGCACACACACACACACACACACACACACACCTTATCACTTAGTTCACTTGTACAGATTCAAGGAAAACCTGTTTGTTCTTGTTTATATGTAAGCTCAGAAATGTATCTGCAAGTAAGCACAATAAGGCACATATAGAGAGAAACATGACGTACTCTATAACAGCTTTACACGATTTGCATATATTTTTAACAAATGTTCAATATGTGTATTGCAATATGCTTTTGCCTCTTTAAGATATACCTGCGTTTCATATTCAGAATGACATATACTACAGTATATTACCCATATGTTTATGTGGGGCACATATGTCATACACGTCTACATTTTAAATTGACTACAGTAATCTATGGGTTTCCTCAAAGTCACTGTCCATCATGGAGGGATTTACATGTTACATACTGCTTTTAAGATCTGATGATATTTTTGTTAAACTGTGTTTTATGTTAGTTGTTACTCTAGCTTTTAAACAAAACAGCATGGCTTTCTGGAGCAGAGGCTGGGCTGAGTACACAGCATTCTACTACTTGGACAAACATATCTACTGTGGGAATTCAGGTCACGCCATGAAGAGACACTAGCTAGTTTTACCTATGATTCACATGTAAAGTAGTTCATATGTAAATATTACTGCTAGTTGTTCCTCTCTAGAAACTTTAATTAGAATCTTGAAATCAGAGGTACATTTTGTTATACCTGTGACAAGAATTAATAAAGATACCTATATAGCAATGGGAAGTAAGAGCAGTTCTTACTAGTGACGGCACAAATGAAAAAAATCATATCAAAACCTGTGGTAGGAGGGAGTATTCCAAACTACCAATCAGTGATGTCACTGAGGTTTCAAAACCTGTTGTGGGTGGGAGTATCCTGAACTTCCAATCAGTGATGGTGCAAAATGAGGCTTCGAAACCTGTTGTAGGTGGGAGTATCCTGAACTACCAATCAGTGATGGCGATGAGGATTCAAAATCCATGGTGGGTGGGAGTATCCCAAAATACAAAGCACTGATGGTGCTAAATGAGGCTTAAAAATTACATTTCAAAGATGGTCTCAGCTGTGCAATTGGTGAGTGTGGTTTAGTGCCTCATACTTCCATGGTTTGACAACAGAATCCCCAGTACTCTTGCATGGTCTTACTGTGCTATGGGGTATCTCTCACTTGCCCATAATGTACCTGTGCCCTAATATATACTTACATCCTGCCCAGGGTGTCCCTGTGTTGCCTAGGAAATGCTCCAGATTTACACAAGTTAGATATTGCTTATTCAGTACATGTGTAGGCTAGCATGTTCTACACGATCTGATATTTAGCCCCATGTTTAATCAAACTAAGCTCCAAATCTCTGTCCTAATCAACAACAATAACTCAAACCAGATGGAGCCTTTTAAATTTTTGCCTCAGATTTTCAGCAGGCTTATATCGCAGTTTATAAGGTCAGAATGAGCAGATTCTGACTGACCCAAATGTGTATTACATTTATTAAACTTGCTTTAACATAAGCACTTGAAACTGTGACACTCAGAAATTATTTTGCCAGCAAAGAATTTCTAATCTTTTTGCATTTTAACACCCACAGGCTGCCACTGTTGGTACCACAAATGTTTTCAAGGCTATTCCAGCTCTGCAGGATACCATGGAGTGGGTGACCTACCTACAGTTTCCTTGCAGAAACGAGTCCCACTGTGTCTCATCGGCATATTTTGTTGAGAAATACTGCCATCTGGTGTTCATGTACAAGAACAAATTCTAGGTGGCGAGAATAGCAAGTCTTTTTTGGCGTGCCAGAAAAATTGCGAAGACTGAATTTTTATAATGCAAACATTAAGTTATCTTTCCTTATTATGGGTGCAGCAGACTGCATTAAACAATCTTTTCCAGTTTAAAGATTTTAATGCCATGCAGTTTTGCTACACACGTAACCACACGTGGTGCAGATTACTAATGTGGCTTAAGAACAAAAAGCAAATTAAAATTTGTAATGAACTTAACTGTACTTAATGTTCACTGCCTGTGAGACCTCTGCAGTGTACTTATATTGGCCTTGGAGTGCTCCTCTCAGTTACTGAGTATGAAGTATATCAAACATAACCTGGATCACGTTCTGATATGCCCCCATCCATGAAGAACATTTTAGAAATTCAGCAGTAAAGTTCAAGGTAGGCCTACAAAGAAGAAACGTGAGCTTTCTTAGACAAGGCCCTTCATTTAGTGCCCTAAAAGAGGATATTAACACTGCAATACAGTAACGTACGAAAACAGCTGACAGTGCAGAGATCATTTAATGAAAGAAAATTATCAAAAATAAAGGACATTATATTGTTTAGCAGTTTTCACCAAGGACATGATACAATATTTACCAATATGTTGAATTTTCCAAGAGGTGATAATAGAGGAAAATAAAACTAAGAACCTGGTTTAATAGTTTCTGCTGTGTAGCCAGTGGAAAGCAGTCATCTGTAAGGGGAAAAAAGAAATGGAGTACAAAGGATGCTTGTTACTCCAAAGTATGTGCCATTTAGAAGAACAAACTCAAAGTTACACGCACGACCAGCTCAAAAGCATTACCTTCCTTCAGAGAGCCCCAAATATGACATCTGGCTGTAAAACGAAGAACGATATGTCAGCATCCTTATGCCACACTACATTCAGAACGTTTCCTTACCATTTATCTTGATTTAAATAATACTGCCGACTCTTGCATTTACAGAACACGAAGGATAAACAGTAAAGCCACATTATGTGTGATAACATAATGAAACTTAATCTAATTAATTAATTTAATTACATCACAGACTGGTATCAAGGGTGGGGTGTACCCCAGCCCTGAGACAGGGTCCAAGCCCCCCACAGCTCTGACCAGGATAAATAGTTATAGAAGTTGGATAAATTTTTAGTAGAGGAAATTTACTTTGTCAGACCTAAAATTTGAATCTTTGGATTATAAATATCCTGCTTATGGTGTACTCATGCACTTCACAAGCAATTGTTGCATCACCAGCTAATGTTCAAAGGCGTCATTAAAAACCAAAAAAATCCCAGATCCCATGCATGTCAGAATGCAGCTCACACTGTCCATGTATTGAGTATTTAATTGGTAGGTACTGCCAAAGTGCCGTGTATTTACCCTCTGGAGAAACTGCTGTCCAAGGAAAGAGGCTGACCTTGAGACCCCGACCTCTCCCCCAACCTTGCAGCGAATGTAACCATAGAGATTGGCGGCCTGGAGAGAGATGCCAGCAATTACCAAAGCCTGTGGAAGAAAGATGATACTGATCATATAATCTATGGCTATCTCCAGCTTTACACATGTCAGCTGCTGGTACCATACCCCTAACCAGGGTAATAGGCCAGTAAAAGAAACTGGAGAGATATGTGAAAGCTTTGGCCGTACAAGCCACTTAAGCTTCAGGGAGAACAGGGTGCTGAAGAAGAATCCAGTCCAAATGAGGGGGCAGATGATAAGACCCAACCAGAAGACCCTGGCTTCTGCTTCTGTTGCTGTTGTCTTGTTCTGAGGAGACATCTGTTGGAGTAGAAGCTCTGATAAACACTCTATTTCGGAAGCTCCGATCAATCAGCCTGCAATCAGGATCAGTCAACAATGGCTTTAAAAGTCAAATGGCTTTAAAAAAAAATGTGAGCTGGAATAGATGCCAACAAACCATTCATTCATGTGGCTTAGACCAGTTCTCAAAAGTTTGGCAAGCTGGTAAAAATGGAGGTTTGCAGATAACATGAGACAAATTTCCTAGAGCATAACAAAAAGAAAATTAAAACAAATAATGGAAAAACAAAGAAGGCAAAAATTAAATCAATAAGTAAAAGCTCTCAATACAGTAATAAAAAAAAAGCACTGGGAGATCAGCCATTTTGACTGATGAAGGAATTAGGGTTTCTGAACCTTGATTCATGTTTGCAGAAGGACATTCATGACAACTGATTTAAAATATGGAATGATGAAATTACCGTTCAATCTATATTATCTATCCAACATCAGCATTAGCCAAAAAAATTAAAGGGATATATCAGAGTTAGCTTTAAAAATCTAATTATTGCTCTCCTACAGCCTACATAAAATCACATTCCATTTACAATATGTAAACTTTTCATAAGCATAATATAAATTGAGGCAATTAAACTATAATTCAGCAACTCCACAAGGAGACTCCAAGAGAAAATGTTCAATATTAATTCATATTAATTTGTGAAGGCATTAATGAGTAACAGGTTTAGCTAATCAACCAATAAGGGAGGTATTTTCCCAGTCTGCTCTTTAAAAAAAAAAAGGCAATTCTGTCACCTTCTTGGCTTCAAACACCCAGTGACTTTTCCCATCTTCATCAATCTGATTCCACCACCGCAAGCCCACCAGAAGCCTTCCAGTTACATTCTGTTTCAAGAAGATCAAAAGAAAAGCCCAAGACCCAAAACGTATAGTACAAAGGAAGCAACTGACAGCGTCTGAATGTTCTTAATTGTGCAGAGTGAATTTACTGCTCCAATATGTGAATTCTAGTCAGTTTTCCGAAAGAAACAGACGAAAGAACTTGATTACCTTAACGGACCAGAAGTCAAAAGACAGGAGAGTGATAATCAATACAAAACAGGTGACGAAACTCTTGCTGAACCAGTCACAGAACAGGTAAGTTACAATAGCACTTATTCGGAAAAAAAGGTGAAAAAATGTTGCTAGAGGATGTCTGAAAACAAAGCCAAAACAAATATTAGATATTTGATTAAGACAGGTTTAATTGTGACAAGGTAAAGAGGCAAACCGTGCAATAATAATTTATAATATCAATCTATATATTATCCTAACACAGCAACTCTGCCCTGGATAACTGGTTATGGAAGATGCGTGGTTAAAAAAAAGCATTACTAAATGAATTCCCTTAGCAGTTAAGGTGCAGTCACTGTATTTGTTCTTCAGTGAACCGTTAGTGAACGGTTCTTCCGATATTCCTGAATCTTTTGAGTGCCTATTCAATCTAAACTACATGCAAGATTATTTTGCCAGCGGCTGGAATTGTGCAAAATAGCAATGAATCACCTTATTTTAACTGTCCTCAAAGCACGTTCCTCCTCCTCTGCACCGAAATCGAGCGATACATCTTCTGTATCATCTACAAGCGCCTGTGAACAATGACAGTGTGTATACGATAATGAATGAAAAATAAAATCACGATAAAATTTCAATAGCCCCCCTGATGTTTCTTCTTACCTGCTTCATTTTTTTGAGTGTGTATTCTGATTTTAGTTTCGGTTACTTTTTTTTTTTCCTAGTAGTATTGAAATATTGTAGTCAATTTATTTTGCTGGGTACAAGACAAGGTGTCACACTCAAATAGGTCCGGGTTTAAAGTCTTCTTAATCAAGCACTGCTGCCTAGGCGACCAATTGTGACGCGCCAGCAGCGTGACATTGCAGATCATGAGTGGGAGCACGCCTTTGATCCATTTTTAATACTCTGCGTAAAGATCATGACGTTTCAGGTACTTCAAAGAAGGCTTTTAACAAGTACTGACTTTCTTTTTAACGGCTTTAAATTTTGAGATTGACACAATATGCCCGTAAGAACAAATATCCCCCTTGAATCACATACACATCTTTAGGCAGGTTTTTTTTTTTTTTTTTTTTTTTTGTCCTGCTCGAAATAGGCAAGTTAAGGCACTTTTTTATATATATATATATATATATATAGCACATTTCATGAAAAGGCAATTCAAAGTGCTTTAGAGACAGCAAACAAAAACATAAGAATTAAATTCAAATTTAAGAACGATTAAAACTAGGAAGATACAGTAAATGCATTAATCGAAGGTCAGCAGCACTAAAAGAAATAAGGAAAAATATAATGTCTCTAGTTGGGAACAATTAAAACGGGAAAATAAAAGTGATAATATTTGAAAGTGAAGTCTAATCATAGGCCCCTGAGAATAATAAAGTTTTTTTTTAGTCTCTAAAAATGGGACATGCCTAATTTCTTCTGGAGGTTGTTTCAGCCATGGGTAGCGTAGTAGCTAAATGCCATTTCACTCTGCTTAGTTTTGATTTCAGGCACAACTAGCTGACCAGCACCTGAAGATCTGAGCAACCTATTTGATTAATATTCTTCCAGCACGTCAAAAACATATTCTGGACCTTGGCCATTTAGTGACTTGTATACCAGGAGCAATACTTTGAAATCAATTCTGTAAATAACTGGGAGCTGGTGAAGGGCTCTGAGAACAGGAGTAATGTGTTCAATTTTCTTAGTGCTGGTTAGTATCCTAGCAGGTGCATTTTGTATGAGATGGAGTTGCCTTATGTTCTTTTTTGGGACTCCACACAGGACAGCATTACAGTAGTCGACTGCTGGTGATAAATGAATTAAAGAATTTCTCTTAATCTTGCTGGGACATTAGGCCTCTAAGTTTAGCTATGATTTTAACATGGTAATCAGCTGTTTTTTGAACACTGACCTCAGCTTCAGTAGCCATATTACAATTTTTCCTCAATTGCTTTTGTCCATTTCTCAGATCACAAATGAAATTCTCAAAACTGGTTGTTCAAACTCCGCATCATCTAGTCACTTGTGCACATCATATAAGCAAAGTCTCATTCTTTTGAACAAATTGCAAATGATCTGGCACATTCATGTAAATGATTATGTATGATTGTTTTCTACGTTATCAATTGCTTATGACATGTTAATCAAAATGTATTAAACTGCTTCTTTGTTCTCTTACCCCTCAAAACATCTAGGCAGTGCAAGAGTCATCACAAGCAAAACGGTTGAACCAGTTGTCATAATTGGTCAAATGTATTTTCTATACATTTCTATTGGACTTTTTTTTTTTTTTTTTGTAAATGTGTCCTGACAGGATGAATTGCTTTCAGGTTTATTTTCTCAGGTGAATCCTGATATTTGCAGTATTAGATCAACCAGTGATCATTCAGTTCTCTAAAGTAGCTCAGAGGTGCATCTCATGAACCTTTAATTTGCAAGCATATATTGATAAAGCACAACATTGTGTTACAATTTCTGACAATGCAAGAACAACAAGGAAATGAACAGGGTCAACAGCCGGCAAGAAGAGGAGGTGGAGGAGGAGGAGGAGGAGGAGGAGTAAGGCTGTGTGGTGGAAGGGTAGGGAGGTAAAACAGATGAAGAGGTAGAAGAAGCCAAGGACACAGGCATGTTCCTGATGGAATAAGGGCCACAATTGTGAAGCATGATCTTAATCATGGCCTTACAATGGCTGAGGCTCTCCAAAGGTACAGCCGAATGTTGAACGACCCAAATGTTTTGTAGACAGAACAGGTATCTAATCCAACCATGTAATACTGTATACTTACTGTCATGCTTTATTACAATATTACTCTGTATATATGTATGCATATATGCCATACAGAAAAAGTGCAGCTATGTGCATTTTCAACCAATGTCATCAAAACCTTAACTATACTATACAGTCCTGGTCACCATTATTGACACCCTTTCGTTTTTTGCAAAACCTGTGCAATATCTTGTGAAATAAATGAAAACGTACCAAATTATTTAATCATACCCTCCATCATCCCATATTTACTGTGTCAGTCGACATATTCTCAGCAGGGTTTAGTCTGTGTCAATTGCTAATTATCACAGCGGTGGAAACACAAATTAGGTCATTGGCGCTCTTTAGGGCCACTACTGTGATAATTAGCAATTGACACAGACCACAAAGAAACCGCAGGTAATACCTTTTTAACTGAACTAACTTAATATGCTTTGACAAACTCTGGAGAGTCAAGCTCCCTTTTAGGTCTGTTATTGACAGTAAATATAAAAATGATGGAAATAGGGCATGATTAAATGATAGGGATTCACGTAAAAGCAGGAATTGACGTGACGTGAATGGACAAATGAAGGTTCTTTGAGAAGCTGGGAATACTGCAAATTAAATTTCATCCAGGAGATGGCACTATCACAGCATAGTTGAAATTTTGCTTTGTCGCTGGAAAGGCATGTATTTTAATATGGTGTCATTTTGAGACCTTTATCTTCCTTTATTCAACCGGCCTACATTAAGCAATCGTTCAAAATAAATATGAATACATTTTCTCATTGAGTTACAGATTTTTTAGAAAGGATGAGTATGCAGAAAGAATATAGTATGGAGATAAAGAAATATCCATACGGATGGTGAGGTTGAGACTTTGAATCCATATTCTGATGAGAGGTGGAATGTCTGTCAGTCTGCTGCAGCCACAATAACCTGGACCTCAACATCAAACAACCCAGGATATGATCTTGGACTTTAGGAGATGACCTTGCTCTGATCTTCCAGGGCTCTTGCTATTTTATTTGCAATTACTCTGCCGCCTTAAACTGCTGCTCTGCTCATGCATATTCTCTTTCCCCAGTGCCCCCCTCTTTGGGGCGCTTCTTTCAGAGGTTCAGATTCAAGAGATCCCCGTATCGTATGCTGGCCCACCACACCCTCCCTCTGCTTCAACTGTCCACACTGACCGGCTTGCTGCCTTCTGAGCCACCAAACCTTCTCTGATCACTGGACTGCAACCTCCAATACCCTGTTGTCCTCCTGACTGTTACAACATTGTCTTATTTGTATTAATTAATTTCTCCTGCCCAGTGCCGGCCAGGGGAGGATAGACTTCTCCCTTGAGTCTGGTTCCTCCCAAGGTTTCTTCCTTCTGAGGGAGTTTTTCCTCCTTGGGGACCCTGGGCCCGGGACTATGTAAAGTACTTTGTGACAGTCCTTCGTGTTAAAGACGCTATATAAATAAAATTGAAATTGAACGTATTCAGTGGCTCAGTCACTGAGCCAGCTGAATTCATTAAGTTTCAGGGCACCATCCTGTCACAGAAGCTCAAGTGAGATGAGAACACCATGAAGAAGGCTCACTAGAAGATGTTTTTCCTACTTAATTTGTGGAAATCCACACTCCCACAGGCAATACCGGTCCAGTTCTTAAATCAATCATTGAAATTAGCATGATTTCATCAGTGACTGTCTGGTTCAGTACTGCCACAGCAGATTAGATCATTTGACGAGATCATCAGATGTCAGCTTGCTATCAGTCAAAGACCTATATAAGTCCAGAGTAAAGTTCAATGCTGATCTTTCCAACCCAGGTGATTTGTTCAAGATTTTGGACAGTAAATATAAAAATCGATATGCCACTGAAATTTAACTTCTTCCCACTGGCAATAATACTTACCAACCAGCATTATATGGACTGGATGTTGTGCAACTTTCTTTGCTAAATAATGGATCATAATAAACATTTGTGTTTTTAGGCGGTGTTCCTGCATTACAAAGCTTTGTTGGAGAAACTGATTTTGTTTTTAGCTTATTTTCAACTTCTACTGAATTTAAGCACTTTACACCACATTTTATCTGCAATTTTTTTAAGCTCTCCCATGCACAAAAACGTACCGTATGGTTTATACCTTACTGCAGTTATAAGCACTGTTCTTCCTGTTCCTCAGTTGATGATTCCTGATGATTTAAATGCACAATGCTTTGTAATCGTTAAGAATCAATCATAAATATAGCAAAAAAAATATACCAAATATAACATTGCAATAATTCCATAGGTCCTTTCCATACGTTGGTGGTTTTGTCATGTGTCCCCTGCACCTTGTACAGGGGACTTGTCCCCTCGGGTATTTTACATATTTTCTCATATCCTCTGTACGGTTGTCTGTCCTTTTTTTCTTAACATTTTACACCATTTTTAAAAATTGTACTGTATTTTATCTTTTGGTCTTTTATAGTTTTGTTGTAGTCTGTATACTGTATGTAGGCCCCAGTATTAGCAAGACAAATTCTATCTACATGTACTTGACCACTAAAATGACTCTGATTGCTGTTATTTAAACAATGGATGCAAGTACGTATATAGTGCATATTGGGGGGGCCCGAGCACTTGCCCTTTTTGCCTGATTCATCTAAAGTGCCCCAGCAAATTTCTCCCCAGATCAGTAAGTGCAGCTTTTTTACTTTTCAGCATCTGCCCCTTTAAAAGTCTTTGTAGGGTCTTGTTAAAATCGAAAATGCAAGAATAAGTGTTCCCAGGATATGGAAAAAAGTCGTTTTCTCGTTAAACCTGAGCGCTGAGGTTTTTCACTCAGCATGTTCTGGCAAAGGCCTTTTTGGTGGCCTTTTCCTTGACGGGCAAAATTGTTACCTGAGATAATCAGTTAACTTCGTAATTCTTTACTTGGCTCAAGTTAACAGCTTTCTCAAGATTTGTGTCTAGACACATTAAGTGTTAATGCACTAGAACCCAGACTAAACACTGAAATTCTGGAAAGGGTTCAAATACAGCAGTAAACATGTTTCTGAGAAATGTGAAAGACGCAAATACAAAATACAGTAGCTGGTTCTTTTCATAATTTGCATCTCTGTTTGTCTGTTATTGGCATTCTGTAACTTTACCATAATTGGAGCAATGGGTAGTACTGAGACCAACAATGTCTACTTTTCCTTTGAAGTGACATTCAGATCAGACATAAAGAGCTGTCAGTACAGTATGTGGGTGGTTGTGAGAGTCGTGTGGTGTAGCCCTGTATCAGGCGCTCTTTTGCTGGGTTCTGAACTCAGACGTAATCATGGAGGAGGGATGTGTCAGGCTTTTCATATATACAAACAGACTAGCAGCCCTCATCTTATTTTTGCCGAAACCAGAGAGTAATAACTCACATTTATTGTACTTTTTTTAAATCAGTATGTGTTTTAGTATTAGCTGTTAATCTATACCCTATGAAAAAATATTATACCCTGTTGCTATAAGTGGTTTACACTAGTAAATAATCTTGTTTTGACAATTCACAAAACATGCAAGCTCCACAGAGCAGAGGAGGGATTTTAACCCTCAATCCTGGAGGTGCAAGGCAAGGGTACTGGCTATTTATTTAGTAGATGCTTTTTGTCCGGAGCAATGTACGGTGAGGCAGAGGTATCACAGCATTTGGTTGTACATTTTCATTAAGTAGCTCTCTGACGACATATTAACAAAACAAAAAAAAATGGAATTTTCAGTTGTTGTACTTCATAAAGCTAATCTTTCTCCTGGGTGAAACAGGATCAAAACCGGGGTGCAAAACCATGTCCGCTCGTGTTCAGCAGTACTGAGTCAGCTATTAGACTGATTACAGATATTGGTCAGTAGGTAGTCATGAAAAAAGGAAGAGGTGAGTGTAACATTTCCTAAACTTTTACAGTTTGAATTAAGAGGTCTTAATATAGGGACCGGAATCCAGAGAAGATCCTGGTTGTGGGGATAATCAGCCTGTTCAGCCACATAGTTTTTGCTTGGTCAAAACGATATCACAATGTTTAAAAACATTTATTAAAAACATTTATTATTAATTACTTTTTTGAAAGTAACTTCTTACTTTTCTACAGGCTACAGGGAGATTTGTACTGCCTATGAATGTGCTCTATCCATCATGCTTAGGGAAGGTCTTTCCGCTCTCCATGAGATGTACAGATGTGATATACCATCTGCTGCCAGTGTAACCTACTTCTTCTTTCCTGTTATATTTTCTCGACCGGCCAAAAGTAACATGTAACAGCACCCAGCCAATAGCTTTTCTGTATAATATTTCATGCATAAAATGTTGCGTGACCCCACCCCAGCTTTCATTTTATTACCATCAGACTCAGCATCTGAGTAATGGAAGCTGTCTGCTGTGGTTAGGTGTGGGGTGACTGGGGGCCAATCGACTGCATACCCTTAGTGGAATTGTTGTGTAGATGTGTAGACAAGTGAACGTTCCATTTTAAGGATGTCACAAGGAAACCACATGCAAATGGTTAGTGTGAGTATTGTGCATGCACAGAGCATCTAGTTACCTTACAAGCCAGCATTTCTTCTAGTAGGATTTCCACTGGACAGCATTGATCAGGAATAGTTTTATAATTGTGTATGCAATTGAGACTTTGATCCTAGGGCTATGCATGGATGGAGTTTTAATTTTTCTTTTTTCAGAATTTAAGATAAAGTTTATTACTCCCTGAGGGGAAATTATTTCTTACACTTTGTAACACTTCATTTATGAGATCGTTATATATTCTTGTGCATTACCTCTCAACTGAAAATTGCATGAGTAAATGGGTTCTAAAAAGTCTCGCACCATCTGTTCCATTGGCTGTTGGTGCTGACAGGATGCAGCCATGTCTGTGACCATGCAGATGCTGGGAGGGGAAAAATGTGTGACTGCTGGATGTAGGTGGAGCAGAACCAGAGCAAGCAGCCACCTGGTTTAAAGGAACTGCTATCAGAGGGCCCTCTTCTTTTCTCAAAAAATTAGATAGAAAAACTGCCGGAGAAGGTTAAATGTCAATGAAGTCAAACCAAAAATAACTGCAGCATGACATTAACCTGTGATGACTGCAAACATTTTCAGGTAAAATGCCAGGTGTAACTTAATGTAGGCCCTGGAGGTTTAGATGTGGCCTGAATGAAGTATCATACTGTTTTCAGTTTATCACCCTGTTCAGCCGCATGGTTTTACCTTACATAAATTGAGCTTCAGAGGGTAAAAATACTTTCACAGCATTTTAAAACATCCATCCATCTATTTTCCTGAACACTCATTCATCTCACAACCACTCATCCTGGTAAGGGTCACTTGGGACCTGGAGCCCATCCCAGACAGGCACAAGGGTGGAGTACACCCTAGATGGGATGCCAACCCCTTGCAGGACACAGTCACAACCTATGGCCAGTTAAGAATCACCAATCAGCCTAATTTGCATGTCTTTTGGACTGTGGGAGAAGTACCTGGAGAAAACCCACAAAGCAAATGGAAACTTCAGACATACGGGATGGAGATGGGAGTCAGACCCCCAATCCTGGAGTTGAGAGGCAACGGTGCTAACCACTGACCACCCCCCCCCCACCCCCCCCCATTTTAAAGCAATTGTTTCTTGTTGCTTATTAAAGCAGCCACACACTTCAATATTTCATTAAACTGCTTTTAGCTTTGATAAAGATGCATTTGGCATTGCATTGTTTTGTCAAGCTTATGCAACGTCTCAACAGTTGTTTTCATCCAGACTTGCATAAATTTTTCTCTGAGATCTTGTATTGATGATGGGAGAGTCGAGCCGCTCCGTAAAGTTTTCTCCACCACATCCCAATGACTCTCAGTGGGGTTAAGGTCAGGTTTCTAATTCCTCATGATCCCTGAACTGCTCCTTCATAATGTGAGCTTGATGAATCTCAGCACTGTCGTCCTGAAATATGCTCGTGCTGTCAGGGACCAAAAAATCCATTGATCGGTTAACCTGGTTACTCAGTACATTCAGGTACTCAGCTGACTTAATTTTATTGCTTTATAACATTGCTGAGCCTAGACCAAATTATTGGCTCTTAAGTACTGTATTTGTTTATTTAAATTCTTCTTTTTTTGACCAGGCAGTATAGTTCTATAGGTGTAAAAGAGCATTTGAAATAAATTTCATAAGGAAAAGTTTATGCTAGTAATTTCTTAAAATGTCATTTTTAGTCTGGTATACTTTCACTTGGCCGCTCAAACCCTAGTGTCCACACTGCAAGAAGTCAGTCTAACCCCATCACTAGCAGGAGTATGCCCATCAGTAATGATCCTAGAATTAGTACAATCATCCATCCATCCATCCATCCATCCATCCATCCATCCATCCATCCATCATTCATCTATCTTCCAATCGCTTGTCTGCTACCAGGTTACTGGGAGTCCAGAGCCTAATCTAGGCAGCATGGAGCCCGAGACCTGGGAAGGCCTTGAGGAACATGCATGACAATTAAGGTTTAGTTAGAAAAAATATCAAAATGTAAGCAAAATGCTTGACTTTACTGCTATTTTTTTATTCTTACATCTAAGGAATGTTTTTTCAGCACTTTTAGGGTACCCAGAAGACCTTATTAGGCCTCTGACTCTAAGACACCAGGACAAACAATTGTAATGTGCAGAAATTCCCATTGATACAGCACAGTGGCTTCCTAGTGAGGTAGAAGTTTGGCTTAAAGGTTTTTAGGGAACCAAAAAAATTGCAAACAATTGCTTCAATTATACATGTTGGCATGGTCCGAGATATTTTCAGTTCGCCCTATCTCATCCCTGCCATCTGTAGCCAAATCGACACCTAGGCTGGTTAGCATTGTAGCGTCATGCTTCCGTAGGTGGTGCTTTTGTGTGATGCTCTAATGGGCTCCTGGTGTCCAAAATCCAACAGTTAAGTGAATTGGGGTCTCCAAATTTCCCATGATGTGCATATGTTTGTCCATTGATGAAATAGTATCCCATCCAGTGTGTCAACTGCCCCATGTTTCACATTAGATATGAGCCTATATTATGCTGAAATTTTGGTGCTATTATATATGCCATTTGCTTTTCATCGATCCATCTTATCCTGGTCATTATTGCAGAGTACAAAAAATGTATCTTGCCAAGCAGATAATTATGTATATATTGCATGAAACAAATTCACTAAGTAAATCAAATAGCACCTATTTTCAACATTTATTTATTTAGTGAAAGTTTTTGTCCAAAGGGATGTACAGCTTGGCAGATACAACATATGGCTGATATGGAACTACCTATTAAGCTGAACGTAGCAAGATTTTTTACGTAGCAACAAAGCAAGATTTTGACAGCATCTTACATGGCAAGGATAACCTTCCAGAGGTGATTTTACAGTAACACATAGAGCATAAATGAGGGGTGGTTAGTGACAGGAAAGGTCAGATGGTTTAGAGAGGTCTTGATTGAAAAGGTGAGTTTTGAGGCTTTTCTGGGACGTTGAAAGGGAGTTTGCTGACTATTTGTAAAAGGGCAACTCATTCCAGCGTGTAGGAACTGCACATGAGAATCGTCTGTTTCTCACACTGAGAGCTGATTACTAGCTGGCAATGGTTTGCTGAACAAACTGGGCGAGGCTGAGTGCAGGTCCCAAGGAGTGACTCAATGGACACAAGGTCTGAAAACCAGCACTTGAATTTGATATGAGCGTCTATAGGGAGTAGCCAGTGAGGAGAGGAAATGAGAAGCGTAACCTGGGAACAACTGGACCGTCTGAATACCAGAATGTGTACATTTTTCCGGTCATGGTGATAATGAAGTATAATCATTTTTTCTTCTACGTCATATGTAAACTCTGAAACAAAAACCAGTCAATCTTCATTCTGCTGGCTCCAGGAATCCTTAACCCTTTTCACTGTGGACCTGCCTTTCCTCATAGTTTCTTCCAGAATGTCACTATAGAATCAGCTTTATTTTGTCCAGTACTTCACATGTCCACAAGAAGCAAATTACTTATACAGCATGTTACTGTAACACCTTGCTGATGGCGAGCAGTATGGTTATATAGTCCTTTGCCATATGTCGCCTTAAAAAACAATTATAATGAATAAAAGTCAAGTATGAGAGTGTTTGGTGCTGGAGGTGGGGGTAGGTGAGTTGTGATGCAGTAGAAATGCATAATTCTAGTAAAGGCACAAATGAGGTTTCAAAACCTGTTGTGGGTGGGAGTGTCTCAAACTCACCAATCAATGCTGGCACTAAATGAGTTTTCAAAACCCATGGTGTGTGGGATTGGTTTGTTTCATTCCTGCACGCCACAGTTTTTCAAAACTCATTTAGTGCCTGCATTGATTGGTTAGTTCAGGATACTTGCACTCACCATTTGTCCCATCCCCTACGATAATCCTCCTGGTAATGCCCCCAGGTAGCCTCCTGGCCCCAAGCAAGAAATAATAAAGGCCCCTACATTCCCAGTTACTAGTTACTCAGATATTAGTGGCAGGTTTAAGAATGAATGGAGACCCCTGGAATAGAAGGACATACCTATGAAAGAAGTTCTTCAGGTACTAGCTAACTTTGGTTTTGATTCTTGGATAAAAGTAGCATTTCCCTGAAAAGAGTTTATTGAACTGACGTTGGCTATTTGATAGTTGCATTCATTATTGATTCATTTGTTTCTCTATTTATGTGTAGTAACAGACCCCAACTAAGATTCATAGAGCAGTGCTACAGTCTTGACCGCTGTTTTTGTTCTGTCAAGTCCATCAGACAGAAAGAGTAATGGCTTTCATATCCCCTGGGCCAGTCTGAGTGATGATAGGTAAATATAAGATAGACAATAAGTCAGCCTTGTGTTGCCTAGGATAGGCTCCAGATCGCCCTTTGACGCTAACGAGGATAAGAGTTAACAAGATGGATGGACAGGATTTCAAAAATCTCATGAGATATAGGAGTTGAGAAATTTGCTGTGAAATACAAGGAAGTTCATTTGTTTATAGGAATTTCTGACTTCCTGTTCTGTAAATCCCCAAGCCATAATTCTCCTGCCAAAAACACAGCTGGTAACAATCATGATTGCTTGTATTGTTTGGATTCCACATGACAGCCTTTCCGGTAAGCCGAAATTGGCTAACTTGCTTTGAAATTGTGTTCAAAATTTCTTTGGCAGAACAGATATTATCTATGTGCCAGCGTGGTTATAATTCACGTTTCCACCTTCTAATCAGGCATCTTTGCAGTTTTTAAATTCCTTTTTGCTAGCAGCTTGTTTCAACTCATCATTGTCATTATTATCAACACCAACAATTTAACAAGTCATGACATGACAATGCATGAGAAGCGAAAAAGTTATCTGGTGACAAAACAAAGACCTGATAAGAATCCTTCATTCTCTACCTTTAATGACCCCGCTGTTGGAATGTCGTATTCAGACACTTCAGTGTAAAAGACAATATCACCATGCTACTATTATAATGCTTAGAGGCTTAAAGTAGGATGTAAAGCAGCTTACCATCAAACGAATAAAAGTGTGTTGTTTTAAGCATTACGCTCAAGTGAAGTTTAACAAAACAGATCTGTCTCCACATTTAATCAACCAAAGTCAAAGGGTCCATCAGTATGACTGACGAGCTGTGAAATAGCTTTAGTCATTCGGCAGAAACTGGCAAGAATACCATGAATAGACTGACGTGTAAGGTGTGGAAAAGGACGAAGTTGTTAGGGACTGTCTATTGTGGAACGTCCTTAAGAAATTCAACAAGTGGTTGACAGATTAAGAATGGATGACAGGTTCAGTTTCTAAGTGTAAAGGAAGAATTGGATGAAACCAATAAGAATCTCCACAGCGTGCAAATATGAAATACCTTTACCAGCAGTAGAGCTCACTGAGAAAAACAGGGAAGATGTGTAAGCCCTCAAAATAGAGTAAATAGAACTAAAAACAGGAGGGCCATCAAGGGAATGTAAAGGGTAAAATTAGATAAGGATTGTGTTTCAGGAGCCATTTGTGCCGAAATACACTAATTTGCATTTTTTTCTCTCAAAACTATGTTTGCATTTCAAACATCAGGTATATTGCCTCTAATTTTTATTCTTCTGATATTGGCAAGCTGCACAGGTTTTTTATTTCTATCCGTTTTCCGAACTGTTTATCCCGTGCAAGGTCACCTGGAGCCTATCCCAGGGAGCTTAGGGCCGGGTTGGCTCAACTCCCAACCCATTACAGGGCGCATAGTCACGTACTGCAGACAATTCAGCTACACCAGTTAACCTATGCTGCATGTCTGTGGGCTGCAGGAGGATTCTGTAACGTATGGTCAGAGCATGTAAACGACAAGCACACAGAGGGGAGGTGGGATTTTAACCCAAGGTACGAGGCAACAATGCTTACCACTGAGCCTAGCATGCCCCCCATTTTTTAGTCAGAAACAACTTAATCTGTGTGTATTTCATTGAACGTGGAATTAGATTCTGAAGGGTCAGTTTTGAATCTTTCATGCATTGCTATGTTATTTCACACATTTTTTTTTTTTCAATTCCTGTTCACTTCTCTTACCGCACAGACATATGGACTGACTCTACCTGCAGAAGTTGCAAAAATGTGAATTTTAAGGGGAAGAGAGAGAAGAAGGACTACCACACGCAAACAGGACTCTGAGGAGTCTGCAGGGGATTTTCTTTTTGCAGCCACATGTATGAATACTGTATTAGTAGTTTATATATAATACGTATTCATATAAATGCATTGTATTTCTAATGGTCGCAAGAAAAAAGTATACAACTGATTATTGAGCAATAAAAAGAGTGATAATATTCTAGCTTGGCTTAATAGCTTTGATGTCTTGTCGTATATAATATACACAAAAAATACTAATATGTCTAACATAGTTTATTATTGCAATGTAGTTTGTTTTCCACTTTTGCCAAATAACATACTGTTCTTAATGGTTAAAATATTCAATTCAGTTCTGTGTTGTGCAAGTTTACACTTAAGAGCTCGCTCAAAGTTCAGTTCACACAGATTAAACTGAACTAGTTCACGTTCATGGTTCACAATGCCAAAAATAAACTAGTTCACGTTCATGGTTCACAATGCCAAAAATAAACTAGTTCACGTTCATTTCTTCTGGATTTTTTTTTTAATGAGCTGCATAAAACATGATAAAAATGTGATAAAAATGGGTGGGTGTAATTATTTCATTGCAGTTCATTTACTTTGCGGGTTAAAAGAAAATATAAACAGATCCTTTGAATGGGAAAATTTTCCTTAAAAGGAATTTATTTTTCAAGTGTACTGATAATATTAATGGGCTAGAAACCAAAGTGAAATTTTTGATCAATTTTTGGAATTTTTGAAAAGAGTTATACAAATACATTTTTTTGTTGTCATTAATTAAGCTAGTTAGAGCCTGCAGCTGTGTCCAGAAGGTTGTTGATTCAAATTCCACAGTAGGCTGTAGACTGTATCACCATTGGGCGCTTGAATGAGGCCCTTAACCCCAAAAATTTCTCCAGGGTTCTCGTACAAATGGCTGACCCTGCTCTCTGACCCGCCATGTCGCTCTCACCTGTATGTCTGTGTGTCTCATGCTGAGCGAGAAGACACATGCAAAATATTAAGAATTCCTATGTGTCGGCACATGTACAAATGGGGAATGAATGTTCGTTTCATTGCTAGTAATCATTCATCACACCTGTGGTTAAAGGATGGACAGGATGGACAAACTAGCTTACCTTCATACCTTTACACCAGGCCTCACTAACTAACCTGTAGCACTGCCCTGATCACATTCTCTTTCCTTCCCTGTTGAGATGTTGCTTTACCAGAGGATAACACTTCGAAATTCATGATGAAAGCAGGTCAAAGGTCATCCATCTGACTTCATACAGTTGGGCTCAGTGAAAGGCTGACCTCACCCCCCAGAGAGAGTGACAGCAGGGTGTTGGAAGAAGGTGGTGTGGGTGTTTCATAGTCGGGCAAATGACTTTCATTTGGACCATGACGTGGGCTGGGTTGCAGTTCATGTTATACCGCAATGGGGGAATTCATTGACTAATCTGTAACTTTCTGTAGGCTTCTTGGGATTTCCTCTTTTGACAAATATTCAGGTAAGGCTCCTTGGTTCTCAGAAATGTCTATTGGATACTTGCCATGAGCTGAAGCTCAGACCAAATGTCCTACAGAGTCTAAAAAAGACTATTGATAAATGTTTGACATTTGCAGCTCATCAGTGTGAAAATATCTGAGATCTACGTTGTCTTACTAGCTTTATTATTCTGTTCAGATGACTACATTGTCTTACTGTTCACTGCAGTTATTGAATTCATTATGCAATTATGTTCCATTGTTTCTGTGGAAGCCTTTGGAATAGTACATTTATCTGAACTCATGACCGGGGTTCTTCAGTCCTAATAATGACACTATGTATATAAACACTGACAGGTCATCATCTCCATTCCTGGAGTCAGACCTTCACCTGTGGGAGGAGCAGTTTAGAGACACACTGTTCATGTGACAGTGGCCATAATTCCCAATATACTACACTTACATAATCAGAAGATTCTTTTAAAACACTGTAACTATTACAAAATAAAAAAGGCAACATGTGCCAATGCATCCTGTCTGGGGTGTACCCCAGCCGTGCACCCTATGTTATCTGTGATAGGCTCCACCCTCCAAAACCTGAACAGGATGGATGGATGTATGGATGGAAAAGGACAATACAATCTTAATATATCCTCAGATACTTGTAATCCAAGCCTCTAAATTATCCATTTGTCTGTTTTATTGTACTCAGCCAAGCACCAGCAGAAAAACATAATAAATACAAATCAAATCCCAAAATAAAAAGTCACCTTTGTAATCTGAAAGGAGCTACAATGCACTTTCTAAAAGTCACTGCTAATATTGAATGGTTACATCATTTCTGGTTAAAACATTCAAAAGTACAGAAAACAATATGAAATATTCCATGTCAGTTGAAACACTGGTAAGGAATAACAGAGCAAATGATGCTTCATCTTCTATCAGAAAGTTAAAACAGAATAATTATATTATTCCTGAATACAAAAGAAAACCTCAGTAAATGCCTAACTATGCTGGCTAGTGTCCCCCATTAATTGTCCTGGACCCCCCCACTGACCTTCCTAGATGATATTTAGTTTTATGAATTTGATTGGTGGCAATGCAATTTTTTTGTCCCTTTCCCACATGTGTCCCTCCCTCAGAACAACTGCCCCCCTACTTGAGATGGTCTAGAACCGCCAGTGGGGATGATACATAGCAGGACAAGTCCATGCATCAATTTTCCTTACCCCTTAATCCTGTCCAGGGTTGTGGTAGGGCTTGGAGTCTATCCCAGGCAGACTTAGAGCACAAGCTCTACAAGTCCAAACAAATGAACTGAAACACATGTAACATGAATATATCTATTTTTGAGTTACAACTTGAAACTTGATATGAATACTACATATTTTAAAAATAATAATTCATGTCAGGGTCAGCCTATGACGTCATAAACTGTAGATTCATATTACTATTCTTATTTTTGGCACAGTTTCTGCTTTGGGCGTTAATCTGGGAAATTTGAAAATTGATTATTAACTGCAACAACAGCCCTGTCACTCCCTGCTAATCAAACCAGTTACTTTTAGATGCATATCAGAGTCAGGTACACCCACATTCTTTAGAGTCAGGTAATGGCAGATTGTGGTTTAGGAAAAACCCAAAATATATTTAAAGCCAATACACATGAAATGGCTGGCTTCTGCGAAGGTCACATGGCTACTGTGGTTTATGTTTAGATATCACAAGTGCAGATTGGCTGAAAGATAGCTGTATGGCACATCTGATTAATAGTCCACACCTCTTTCCTTTCCCTCTAAGCTGACAGTTAACACAAGATGAGTCTTTCATGTCATAACAGCTGCTTTAGCATTTAGCGAGTTGTATGGCTTTAACATTTACAGCAGAGTGAGCAACAGCTATTATCATCAGAAGGAAAAACATATTGGTGAACGAGTGTGATGTCATAGTTTGAACGTGTGCCTACCACATCATTGCTCTTTGACAATATGACATTTTGCCCATGAGCATGTTTGCCGACGTCAAGCCGCAAATGCTTCATTCTGTCTCTGTTTCGCAGTGCACTTTGCACATACCTCTTCACTGGAACAATCAGTTTTCTGCATAAATCCCATCGTTCAGAAGTTTTACAAAGAGGAAGTGTGCTCATTTACTAGGAACATATGCAAGAAGAACCACCAGGTCTTGTTTTGCTTGGGGAAATCTTGCTCTTTAATTTCCGTAAGATAAGGATTGCTTCATTTTATGGAAGGCTTATGGAAGGGGTTTTAACTTAATGGTGGCACCTTGTTATGGTAGTCCAACATGAGTCAAAAACGGACTTTGCAATATAAAAAAGTCAGCCATGATTGTTGGTACATTTGCATGGTGTCTCTGTCTTGTGTCTTCTTTTTGAAGCATTTCTCCAATATGAAATAGTAAGAGATTGTAGGGAGTTCATTTGTGAAAAGTTCAACGAATTTCCACTGGGCTAGAGACTACAAGCAATGAACTCCAAGCAGTGACTGGGATGTCATGTGACCTCTGGTCTCTAATTGTGCCATTAGCCATTTAAGATGGCCTCATTTAGGTGAATTTTGGCAACTGCAAGTTTACATGCTGTGCATTTGTCTGGTAAGGCTGGGTTTTACTCTTATTGAAAAGCTTCTTACTGAAACTGCTTCTGCACGGTATGACTTCATAAGCATTGATTTGTTTTCAGCTGTTTTATTGTACACTTAAAACAGTGTGCTCACGTGTTTGCACATTGAAGGTAATTGTTTTCTTGGATTGTCATTGGAAACAGGGTACTCAAACAAATCCGATACAACTGGAACAGAATCAGACACACAAATTTAGTCTTTCAGCCATAGAAAATTAGGCAACGTCCCCACAATCTGAGCTGTATGACCATGCATGACTCATAGTTTCCAATCATAGTAGGATCTTCCAAGAAGACGGTCATATCCACAAGGCTTTCCAGTAAAAAACTGGGAAATACTAAGGCAAATATCCCATCTCTCATGCATGGGATTGTCTAAAGAGGCAGTTACCATAAAACATCTTGGAGTTTCATCAGACAGTAATTTTGATAAACAAAAATACCAGGTACAGAGACTTAATGTTATCTCAGCTGAGTTACCATTTCCTTTTTTTGTATCTTGATATTTGAAAGTGTTTTTTTTTTTTTTTTCCAAATTATTTCCTCCTGCATTTTTGGATGTCAGGTTTGTTAAACACAGATATTGTTATTGTAGGCACTTCAAGAGCATTATTCAATATATAAAAATGTATATAACTTACCAGATGAAATAAAGGTATCTTTGATAGAAACACTTTTATGTTTATAAATGCAGTTTATATCTTTTTTTTTTTTTTTTTATGGCAGTGACAACTCAATTAGAAACTGTACAGTCTGTGACTAAGGTAAGCATACTTGTTTGAAATGTTACAAAGCCAGCCACAACATGAATATTAATAATAAAACATCATGTCCTTTCCACTAGGGGGGTGTTGTGACGCAGTGACTACCATTGTTACCATCCGATTCCAGGAGTGTGGTTTTGATTTCCAGCCCTGTGTGTGTGTGTGTGTGTGTGTGTGTGTGTGTGTGTGTGTGTGTGTGTGTGTGTGTGTGTGTGTCTACCATGTTTATATTACATTGTGGGAACAACATGTTCCCAGGAGATAATGAAAACCTGACATTTTTACATTTGTTGTGTCCCCGCAAGGGAAAACTCAATTTTATAAAAATCTGTGAATGCAATCAAAAACCAAAAAAGCCAAAGGTCTTGTGTTTTATTGGGTTACTTGTGGTTAAGGTTAGGGCTGGGTAAGGGTTAGGATTGTCATAGTTAAGATTAGGGTTAAGTCTAAGGAAATGAATGGAAGGTCCCCACAAGGTTAAAAATGCAAATGCGTGTGTGTGTGTGCGTGTGTGTGTGTGTGTGTGTGTGTGTGTGTGTGTGTGTGTGTGTGTGTGTGTGTGTGTGTGTGTGTGTGTGTGTGGAGATTGGTTTTTGGTTTTCTCATGGTTTTCTTCTGAACACTCCAAAGGCATGTATCTCTAAACTGCACTTAGTGCCTGACTGCATGTGTCTAATTTTGTATTTCCCATTTTTAAGATGTGACATTTACACAACACTAATGTATTCATGTATAACATCTTTGTGATGTTATATTTAAATGTATTTGTTTCTCAATTTGTTGTTTTTAACTTTTGTGCATTTTAGAAAAGGGGAGACATACATGAAAAAGTATTATGAATAAATTAAAATTTAGAAGACAAAATATGTTTCTTTGAGAACCTGTAAAATAAAAAGTATAAGGAAGAACCTCAGTTTTCAAAACTCATACATCCTTTTTTCACTCTATATTTCAATTCGATTCAGTTCAATTTCAAGAAGCACTGTCACAAGGCACTTTACATATTCCTGGGCCCAGGGTCCCCAGAGAGAAAGCCAATGGCAACAGTGGCAAGGAAAAACTCCCTCAGGAGGAAGAAACCTGGGGAGGAACCAGACTCAAGGGGGAAGTCCATCCTCCTCTGGCTGACACCGGGCAGGACAAATTAATTAATAAAAATAAGACAATGCTGTAACAGTCAGGAGGACAACAGGGTATTGGAGGTTGCAGTCCAGGGATCAGAGCAGGTTCGGTAGCTCAGAAGGCAGCAAGGTGGACAGCTGAAGCAGAGGGAGGGTGTGGTGGGCCAGCAGACGATACGGGGACCTCTTGAATCTGAACCTCTGAAAGAAGCACTCCAAAGAGAGGAGATGTGGGGGAAAGAAAATGTTCATGAGCAGAGCAGCAGTTTAAGGCAGCAGGATAATTGCAGTGAAACAGAAAGAGCCCTGGCGTAGCTATATATGGCTATATATGAGGGAGAGGACAGTGGAGACACAGGCATGAGGAATCCTTGAACATCAGCATTCCAGCAACATGTGAAACAGCACTGACAGAACGGTCCATCCAAAGTCCATGGCACTAATCCCCACCCAGTTCTGCACCTATAGTTAATCAATATATTCTTAACAGTCACTAATAAAATCAATATAAGCAAGCTGGGCATAAATATCTTTATCTCTATGACGGTGTTCACTTTATTATATCTTGCTGTACGTTCCTTGCATCCATTAGACTGCAAACATGCATATATGTTGCAAAAAAAAATTCTTCATGTCAATCAATTGCACTGTACATCAAACACTGGTTGTGGCAATAAAGAGAAGCCCACTCTGCCTAATATTCCCATAACATTCCCTTGAAATTCACTTGTAGCCCTTTTGATTGATTCTGGTGCAGGATGAGTGTTGGAATTTGACACTATCCTGCTGTCAGGTGGTTTATTGTCTCTCCTATTTCATGTTTTCTGTACTTCTCTGAAAATGAAAGACGATAATCAAATATTGGACCTTCGATGCCTGATGCTAAAATGGCATTGATTTGAAAAGCACAGTTTGGTAAACATGAAAGGAGAAAACACAGAATTGTTCAATCCAAGTAAAAATTAGTCAAAATATGCAGCACTTCTCCAAGTTATTAATCAATCAGTATTTGTAAAGCACGTGTCTTTGCATACACTATAAGGTTGTTTTTAAATGCGAGACAGGTATTTAAAAATAGCAGAAATGTCTTTACTGGAATTATTTTACTGACTGGAATGAAGCTGGATCATTAATTTCACTTAAATAACAATCATGTCATTTTTATGTGACCCTTACCAGCTGGTGAAAAGCACACACGAAATCTCTAAAATGTCTCCTCAGGATTTTTGCATTGTATTAGCAATAATTTTGACTGTGCTGTCAAATTTGATAAAACAGCAGCACTGTCTGTTGCTGAAACAGTCCACGCAAACATCTCAGTCATAAACTTAAAGCTACTGCTCTCTAATGAATTGTGTCTGTGACGTCTAGTGGAAGGGGATGGATAACACTGGCAAGATTTGTTTAGTGCTTTTATGGCTGCACTAAAGTACAAGCAATTCCATGTTTCTATTTTGATGTGTTGATTTGATCTATGCTAGACCCAGTCTGTTTCAATTTTGTCCGTGTGTCTATCAGTACTAATATTAAACGTATTCCCTTCAGAATTTTTTATACTTGAGTCATACAGTCTCCCAATTGATTTTGTTATGCATTAACCAGATGTTTTTATTCTAAATTTGTCCTTAATTGTTGGATAAATGAACACTAGACGAGCAGTCAAGTAATTATCTTATATGTACATTAGAATCAAATGTAGTGTGTGTGAGTTTATAAATAATAATAATAATAATACATTTTATTTAAATGGCGCCTTTCAACACACTCAAGGTCACCTCACAAGAGCAACATCACCAAACACAATAACACCAATCCATAAAAAAAGTCACACACTTTCAACAAATACAATTATTCGACTATGCCAATTTAAGATAAATTTATCAGCAATATAAATTATCTCAGAGTCGACAAATGTGAGGAGTCGTTTAAAAAAATTTGACCTCAAATTTTCAAATTTGAGAGTTCGAACAGCACTTTTAAATTGTGCTACAGAATCCAGCTGACAAATATGAAGAGGATGAGAGTTCCAAAGTTTGGGTGCAGTGTATGAAAATGCTCTAGCGGCCATAGTGGAAAGTTTAATATCTGGAACAGACAAACCTGCTGATGAAGAGCAAAGAGAACGAGAGGGATTATAGTTCTGCAACGAATCAGAGAGATAAGGCGGGGCAAATTATGTAAAGCTTTCAATGTTAACAACAACATTTTATACTGTTTAGAAGGTGATGAGTAATTAAATCAATTCATCACAAGTGTAGCCACTCAAACTGCTATCTTCAGATATCAGGATGTTTTTGGTTACTTTGTTATGTCTAATTTATTGTTCTTTTTTGTCATACTGAGATCGAGCTCCTTCTCCGTCTAAAGTAAGAGTTTAATGAGGAATTCTGGTCACGTGTTACAGCTGGGTTGCCAGAGACATACTTAAAATGAAAAGCAAATGGTAATTAAAATGATAAAATCCCAAAGCTTCCTGCTTGGGGCTCAGGCTAATTGCCCCCAGAGGAACAGGCCTAACTCTACATTTCATGTGATTGGTCTGTCACAGTCATTAACCCAGCCACTGAGAATGCACAGGCCAGTGCATTCCTTCGCCCAAGCCCAGATAAACGGAGAGGGTTGCATCAGGAAGGGCATCTGGTGTAAAATGTTTCGCCAAATCTAATATGCGGACAGCAATACAGATTTCCATACTGGATCAGTCGAGGCCCGGGTTAACAACAACCGTCACCAGTACTGTTAGCCAACAGGGTGCTGGTGGAAATTGGGCTACTGTTGGTCGATGAAGAAGAAGAGGGGGAAGGTGTGTCTGGAGGCAGGAGGACAGGAATAAGGTTAGGAGAGTGGAAGTGAGGGTAGGAGCTTTGAATGTTAACAGTATGACTGATAAAGGGAGAGCGCTAGCTGATATGATGGAGAGGAGGAAGGTTGATATATTGTGCATGCAAGAAACCAGATGGAAGGGGAGTAAGGCCAGGTGTATTGGAAGCGGGTTCAAATTGTTCTACCATGGCGTGGATGGGAGGAGAAATGGGGTAGGGGCTATCCTGAAGGAACAGTATGCCAAGAGTGTTTTTTAAGTGAAAAGAGTGTCGGACAGAGTGATGAGTATGAAGCTGGAAACTGAAGGTGTGATGATGAATGTTGTTAGTGCATA
>JAACJT020000075.1:18483886-18565592 GCA_009936485.2 Gymnarchus niloticus | reverse complement strand
CCACCCCCCTTCCTTTTCTCTGAAGTTTCTGACCAATAGAGCCGCTTGAAAAATTTGAATGAGGTACAGGAAGCTTGAGTGTGTGTGTGTGTGTGTGTGTGTGTGTGTGTGTGTGTGTGTGTTTAAGTGATCAAGCCATTGGAAGAAACCAGGGATATGCAGGCCAAAGCCCTTTGTTCCAGTCAATTCCATAGCAGGTCAGGTCTCTTAACGCTCAGCCTGTATTTCCAGCACTACTGCAGCAAAAGTCTGCTGGCCTCTTTCAGTGCTATAGTGAGGGATTGACGTGTCTCTCTTCTCACTGGCAGACGGTCCGCCCCCTCCAACCCCCTCCCAGCCAGCTGTTCATTGCCGTCGATTCCTGCGTCATCTTTGATGTGTCCGTTCAACCCGAAGAAGGTCCTTGGTGATGTTGAAATTCCCCGTTTTGGGGCCTGTTAGCCATACCGTCTGCTCGACGATGATAAGCAAACGTGACCAGTTCCCATTTCATCATTCTTTTCCATTAAATTGTATTTGTGACGCCTGTCTGCTTCCCCGTTCGCGTCTGAGTTTCCTCCTCGACTGCCTCTGTGGTAGCCCAGTCAGCCCAAGGCCGCTTTCTCCACTTCTGAAAAGCAACCAGTCGTCCCTGCTGGGCGATATCACTAGTTGTTGAGTCCCATTCATATATGCCAGCGAAGGGACCGGAAGGCATGTGGGAGGAGATGGCAGCAAGAGGAGATGCTGCCATTCGGCCAAGGTCTGCCACTGTCACCCTCTAGACCGCGTCACAAGGAAAGATCTAGAACATAGATTCAGCTTTGAGATCTGTGGTGAGGGGTGCAAGGCGAACACAGAATGAGTCAGACATTACTATCGAACAGAGGAAGTGCTATCAAAATTTGATTCAGGGCTGAGTAAAATGCAGTGTTCTGCTGGTTTAATCATATAACCAGTGTGAAAAGGAAATAAAATGTGATTTACGTGAAAGTCAATATTCTTCCGTTCTGAGCATGGGGTAAATGGCACTTGCTGACTTAGTGCCTGTGAAATCAATTTGTTGTTGGGAATTTGTTTTCTTGGCGAACTCACCATTTATACGTGTTTGACAGGTGTCTGTGTGTTCACTCGTGAATGTCATCGCCGTTCGATATACTCCAGTGAAAAGCGGTCGCTGTTCTCTCCCCCATGTTCAACACGGGCCTCTAAATGCCACTTTATCTCCTTCATCTCCTGCTCAGTCTTACCGAGCATTATGAGGTACTTTGTACGGCTCATCCCAAATTCTTGTCAACAAGTTCAAACAGAAGAGCTGTCATTGTCACCTAGTAGTACATTCAGACCAGCTTCACAAAGTGTCCCCAGTTGGTGCTGAAAGCTGTTTTTTCTTGAGGGATGGCTTGCCATGGATGGCATTTTCATTGAAAATGTTTATAGCGTAAGGATCAACAAGTGATGGGCTGTGTTTATTATCTATTTATTATGGCATTGTATATTACCATTAAAAATACCAGTTAACTGTAGACAATCCCTTACAGGTAACATTGGCTCACTAACAAATTAACCAAGGTTTAAATTCTCAGGATATACGAATGCCATGTACTATCATTCTGAAAATGCATCCCCAATTGTCGGCACTTATCTGCTCTTTTAAAACACACCAAATGTCATGCTCCTCCCCACTTGCAGTGCTGCATGCTCCACCATCACTGGGATATGGCTCCACCCAAGCATAGCGTTGAGGTGTGGTGTGGTTTCTGCTGGCCTCAGAACAGGCCAGTCAGCTGCTCTAAATCTGCCACTTTTACGCAAATGAGCAGGTAGACAGCAGCTGCACTTGAAGGCATTGAAGTTGCATTTCTTCTTATGTCCGTTGCTGGAGACTAAAGGGGAAAGTTAAATTTGGCAAAAACACTCTTTGTTCGCTCTGAAGATAAGATCACAGCCAATGAGTTTTACATTCCCCAGTTAACTCGATTAAGCCTGTTACTTAACTGATTTCTCTAATCAGCTCTAAATGGTACTACAATTGTTATCTATGATTTTTAGTGCCCAAAACTCAGAAATAAATCTCCAGAAACCTCGCTAAGCCAGTAAACTGGCTTTGTAGTACGTTCCACAGGGCTCACTCTGTATTTTCTCGACAGTTTGCTGACTTTTCGGTGCGACTTTTCTGAGGACGTGATCTAACTAGTTGCTTCACTGGCGAACTGAAAATTGACAAAAGCAGCACTATGAATAATGTATCAAGATTGACGGTAAACACATTTCTCAGTGCACTCGGATTGCTGTCACTGTCCCAACGTAATGCATTCTAATCAAAGCTTTGGTGGGCAGTGAAGAGACAAATTACTGCCCTCCATTCCGGCTCATTCAGTAACGGAACGTGAGAAGGCTAGATGACACAGTCAATCTGTGAATGGTCACGCCTTCTTTTTTTTTTTTTTTTATAAAGCCTTATTTAGGAGCCACTTTGTTTAGTCAGAATTATCTTTATGTATTGTCCAAAGCATCCTGGACTGTCCCTTTTCATGTGACCCTTGATGACAACAGCAGTCCCCCATCGTTATCTAGGGGCAGCATTAATGCCATCACCCCTGACAAGCAGTAACAGCCATATTAAACATGGAAATATCAAATGTTGAACAAACATGTCGGTACCTCCCAGGTGAGTGTGTGTAAAACTGTGTTTGGGAGGTCCCATAGCCCAGGGCCAAGGAATAACAGTGACCATCCAGCCTGATGTCCCATTCCATCCGTCATCCAACCACATGTAAATGGGGTCGTGGGGAGGCCTGAAGCCCATCATAAGCAGCATAGGGCTGGGGTACTGCCTGGATAGGATGCCAGTCCATTGCAAAACACACAGTCAGGCACTAAAGGTAGTTTAGAGATTCTAGTTAACCTAACTGCCTGTGCATAGATGGTGGAAGGAAACTCATTCAACATAGGGAGAACATCCAAACACAGGATTTGATCCTATGACCCTGGATATGTGATAACCACTGAGCCACTGCACCAATTCCACAGTAACTTTGGGGATCTACTCCAGCTCAAATGTTTCTGACATCTCAATGCAGACGGATTAGACCATTCCAAGTTCAGCGTCTGCTGGGGCCATTAAAAAAGCCATTAATTATGATGCAGTGGTATGTTCCACAGTGCTCCCCCAACACAACCAGATGACTGCCAAATATCAGCATACTTTCAAAGCTTTTTAATCCAGCTTTTCATCTCACACAACCCTTTGACCGATCGGTCCTCCTGCTCTTGTAGCTGAGCGTTTAGAGTGGTGGGTGAATCGTCCGCCATGCAATCCCATTCCGTGTCTGCTCTGACAGATCAGCTTGGACTGGATATCATGCTGGGGAGTGTGCCGACTGTGACTCCCACAAGGAGGTATCTCCAGATTGTGCTCTTGTCAAGGGATGCCTTGGCAACAGACAAGCCTGGATAATTTGGCGTGCCTGAGATGTTTGTGCCGTGGAACCATGGCTCGCTTGCGCACCCGTTTATTTCCACCCGTTTCGTAAATTGAATTGACAGATCTGCCGTACGCTCCATCTCGAGCACTTCTCTGCAGATTTCTGTTATGATGCTTTCCCCATTTATTGGATTGTCAGTTCCTACGGCTTAGACACCCTGGAACGTGACGTGTGAGCAACACTGCTGACAGAATAGCTGGTGGGCTGTTGAAATTTTCCCCAAATGGTGTAATAAGCTTCTAGTAGGCGTGAGAGTCTCACTGTCTCTCCTTCACTTCTCTTAACAGCCCCTTCAGATAGTGCCTCTGTTTCAGATTAATACTGCAAAATGTCATTTAATGCTTGCTCATTGTTAATGTGCTATGATTCGCCCCAATGTATGATTTTGTATTCGGGAAATCAGCTTAAAATATTCTGTAAATTCAGACTGAGGGGTCCTTTTATTGTCACTTCTAAAAGGGTCATATATGCCTCAACCTGACTTCTGCCTGTGGCCTAGGCTATTTTGGGGCCTGGATATAAATATCAGACAATTGCCTTGTTCAGGAAAGAGATTGTCCGCTCGCTAACGAGCTGTGTTATATTTGGGCTACCTATTATTCTGCCTGATAAACTGTCGGGGCTGAGCCAAAAGAACAAAACCGTGTTTTCCATTTTAACTGCTAGTCGCCTTGAGTGTTGTCGCCATAATGGTAATACCAGCCTTGCCCAAACATTTATTTGGGGAAAAGTCAAAAACCGCAAGCTCAGGTCATCACTCAGATTCTAGTATGTGTTTTTGGTATTCCATTAGTCATTTTGCTGCTTCTTTCCAAAATGTGTACGAGTAAAACACGCTTAGCTACCGTTGTGAAATAAAAGCGACTATATTGTGCCTGAAAGCCACAAAAAACTGGTTTTAGTTTCAAGAAGCAGTTCTGTGCTTGTGTTTTTGGAAAATGTGCTTGGCTGGAGCTGTATCTCTGCGTAAAATTAACTAAATAGCTACGTGCTAATTTGTTTATGCTAAGACTTGAGGTTTTGGTTTCTTTCAGGACCCTCGGAGCAAGCACAAGTTCAAGGTTCACACGTACTCCAGTCCCACCTTCTGCGATCACTGTGGATCACTGCTCTACGGCCTCATCCACCAGGGGATGAAATGCGATCGTATGTATGACCTTCGTTAAAATACAATGAGCTTCAGTGTATAAATAGAGCCTCGGGCTCTGACGGACCTCACATTCACACACAACGAGATAAGCATGTGTTGCTAATAGATTGAACAGCCCCCATACTGATGAAATGCACTTTCGAGTCTTTGTTTCACATAACATAAGGGCCCATGTTTGGTACTCACGGGTACTTTGGTGCTGTGCTTTACTTGTCGTCTTTGCATTCCGCAAAGTAATACGGCATTTTTCTACCAGCCTATTACACACTTCCTTGGGTTATGGAAATTAACACGATTAGGGTTTCAACATTATAGAAGGGGCCTGTGTACAGCATCCACTTTGCAGTTTAAGGGACCAAAAATCGTGGCAGGGTTGCTATTTTGTGCAGCGGTATGGTTCAATGCCTATATTTTACACGCTTGGCTGGAGGTGGGTGCTGTGCAGGAGTTTGAATGAGTAATTAACACCGATGTCCTGGATGGGCTCCCAGTGCACCTCCCCCAGTCTGACTGTCAAACCATCCTCCATCTTAACGGCGCGCATAGGGGTGCTCACGTCATCACGTGAGAGCCCTCCTTCTCAAAATAGCTGCCTCGCTTCCACACCGGTGTTTGTGTCACGTTGCCATTTGATGGGATTAGTTATACTCTCGTCAGAAAAGTGTACTGACAGCTCTGGATGAAGAGCGTCTGAGGTGTTTTTTGTGAGGGTGCCCGTGGATGTATTAATGTTTATGTTGTCATTCTCCAGGTCACTGCTCCTGCTATGCAGGTGGTGCCTTGTGGAGTGTGATATATGTTTATATATTCCTCTGGTGATTATGTACTGCCATAGAGACGCCGCTCAAACCCGTAAGACGATACGTCCTCCTTATGGCGACTATCGTCGTGGGGTGTCGTCATTATCCGGGTAGAATTTCACGTTGTTGATTGCTGCAGTTTGCTTTGAGCATCCAGCCCGTGTCAGGGTCGAGTACCTCGCTCCATGCTCGCTTCTGAGGTCGCTCCCCACTGGTGGTCCCGCTTGGGGCTCCTCACTGACTGCTGTGCTGGTTGCTGGTTGGTATCACCAGAGTCAGCGTGTTACAGTGGCTTTGGTAAATCAGCGTTAACCCTTTGACAAGACTGCATTGAGGGGCAGCCAAAGAAGTAATTACTTAGGCCAGATGTGTTTTTCCATTTTGGCATTACACGTCAGTGTTTACCTGTAATTTATGAAGGTTTCCTCTGGCAGGCGTTGAGCTTACCGGGCAAGTTAACGTTAAAAATACATCCTTGGGTGTTGCTTGTGTGCATGTGTGATGATACGCTATTGCTTTCCACCCCCCAACCCATGGGCTCAGACTGCATGATGAACATTCACAAGCGCTGCGTAGCCAATGTGCCCAGCCTCTGCGGCACCGACCATACGGAGCGGAGGGGCCGGATCCAGATTGCCGCCGAGATCAAGAACAGCATGCTGACTGTCGCCGGTGAGTCGCCGCCGCACCACCGATGCTGCAGGGGGAGCCCACGTGCACGGGGACGTCTGAATGTGCGAAAGACCTTCAGACACCCAAGGAGCAGATGTGTCCTAAACTATTGTTGTCTTGGAACAGTCCTGTATAAAACTAAAGGAAGCTCAAATTCAGCAGCTGATTGAAAATGTGTTTATCAGTTACAATTCTTATGAAGAACTTAATTGTTCTTGTATAATAGATGCATAGTATAGGCAATATATGTGTAGAATTTTATATGTATAGCTACATAGTATAGATAATATTTTTATATGTTATAGAGCTAGGAGTTAGGAGAGCTTTGTGTGTGTGGTATTTGCATGCCTTCCCTGTGTCATGCAGGTTTCATCTACATATTCTTGGTTCTTCCCACTGTCCAAAAATAAACCACTATGGGCTAATTTGCTTCTCTAAATTGCCTGTAGCGTGTGTGTGTGTGTGTGTGTGTGTGTGTGTGTGTGTGTGTGTGTGTGTGTCCTGCAATGGACAGGCAGGCCATTCAGAGTGTACCCCAAATCTGTGCCCAATGCTGCCAGGGATAGGCTGCTGACCCCCCCCCGTGAGGATGGATGGATGGATGGATGGATGGATGGATGGATGGATGGATGGATGATGCTTGTAATAGCTTTCATAGCTGCTGATATACTTGTCATCTGGTTCTATATCTGGTTCACTCGACAGGCATAGTAGGAACAAGCCTTAGGGTGGTTTGGAATTAAGTCCCCAATTTAAACGACTGCTGGAAAACCAGCATCGCACTTAGGGGGTGTATTTATGCATAAGCTGTTTCCTTGTTGGCTACAAAATAGTGGAATTGAATTATATATGGGTTTAGAGGTACAGATGTGATGTTAAAATTAAATGTACTTCCCAGAAGTGTATCATTCAAAGGACGTGTTTCAAAAAGGTGGCCTCTTCCGGCGAGGTCCACTGTTTAGTGGGTGTTCCATTTGCCGCTGGAGCGTTTGGCCCCTCACCCCAGCCGTCCTCCCCCAAACGCATCACGTTATGCGGCGAAGCCTGCGGCATGTGAAACGAAAAATGGGTGGCAGACTGCGGGCACATCGTGGGAGGTGTGAGCAAGCCTGCATCCCTCCTCATCTGTGTGGGCCGAGCCTAGGAGAAGATCCTCGTATGGGAGTAAATCCAGTTATATAAATAGGGGGTTTGGCTACGATTTTCCACAAAATAGCAAAATGCAAAGAACAACATACATGTTCGTATGTTGTTATCAAAACTCTTAAAACTATACATTCATTTCAGACTTGGATGCAATAATTATGATATTTTAACCACATTCTGTTTGTTTTAGGCTTCAAATAAATTATGACAGTAGCTTTAAATAATCAAAGGCTGAGATTATTTTGAGTGGAAAGAATGAGTGTTTTTCATTGGTAAGGCTTAAACATCGGTACACCGTGGCTTTCATTGCTACTTTAAAATGTATGGGTGTTATGTTATTCCGTTGTCTCTTCACAAAATAACACGTGAATGTTGTGTGTAATCTAAATTAATATTGTACAGTACATGGCTTTTTAATTTTAATTCAGTGCTAAGTTTCTATAGAGGTGTGTTCAACTGACCTCGCACCTTTCTCTGTAATTGAGCAAAAATGCTTTTTGTTTACATTCTGTAATTTACCTTCTCGGCGTTTACGTGGTAATGGAAGACAGATTGATATACTTCTACTGCCACCTAGTGGGGAATAAGTGCAAAGCGAAACCGAAGATGTCTTCAATAAAGGTTAATGTTAAAATGGAGACGTCAACACTGAAGAATATCATGTATGACAATATGCTGCACCGCTGACTAGTCTGCTGAAATGTTTAGGTCTCCTCTTTACCTATCAGATCCCGGTACTGAGCTTTAAAGGGCTTTAAATTCATTTTTGAAATTTAAAATAAAACAAGGTCTTTCCAGGTGTTCCTCTGACCTGCATGTACATGTAGGCAACTCATTCAGCACTGGCAGACGTTTGTGGGACCTGTTAGTTGTTTAATGCCTCACCTTGTGTCCTCATTACAATCCAGGCCACTCCACAGCATAGTGGTTAACCTGCCGACATGTTGATTGCTGCTGCTCTTATCCCCAATAAGATGAGGCCATAAATATAAGAATCATTTTTAAACATAAGGCTACTACTGACTGGCACCATGTCCAGGGTGTCCCCTGACTTGTGCTCTGGGTGTCCTGGAAGATGCTGTGGGTGAAGGTGACCCTGGATAAAAAAGAGATTATGAAAAAAACAGAAAGTAGCTTTGGATAAATTTGTGTGTTAGACCTGTATCATTATCCACCACACGGAATTATGGATTTGTTGAGCAGTTATGAATCTACACTGAAAACAGCTAAATGTCTGATAAATCCAAGCACAACTATTAAATATGTGAAGTCTGTGGCCTGTGTGCTGATGCCTGCTGAAGCAGTACTCCATCTTCAGCACTAGGGGGCAACTTCAGCTTACTTTATAGGGGAGCGGAGCGATGCTCCTGTGGCTTCTCCTCCCATGATGTTCCACAAAGTCTGAATATGGACAGGCTCTCTTGTGTATCATTTCAGTCGAATGCATTGTTAGCTAAATGCACTCCGTAGTATTGTTAAAATAAAATAAATTTTATTGGTTGTTTGTGCAAAGTTCTGATATTCTCCTCAGGAATTCATTTGTTTTTGCGTATCCTGTTTTCCTATCCATGAGACACATGCCAGAACATGTGAGACCAAAGCTTGGGGTCAGAGCCCAGGGTCAGCCATTTATCTGGTACTCCTGCAGATACATATAAAGGCCTTGCTCAAGGGCCCAACGATGAAATGATTACCCTGATGACAGCAGGATTCAAACTGGTGATCTTCCAAACATGGGTATAGACTCCTAACTTAGAGCCACACACAGCCTTCTGTTATATTGGTGGCATTTCAAAGACATTTTTTTTATAAAGTAGGATTGTAAAGGTGGGTTTAACTGGAACGAATGACTGATCTGGGATGATATTTTAGGTTAGCTTTGCCCTTACATTATTTTAAGTTGCCAAAAGGGGGCAATATGTCTATAGAATATTCATCAGTGGTGTTTGAGTAAGTTTATGTTTGCAAAGTAGTAGGAGATTCAACACTTTATCCTTAGCTGGCTTAGCGTGCCATATTTCCCAAACTTGATTCAAGCCTGCCTGGGATCAACAGTTGCATTGTGGGGAACTGAGGGACATGATGATCCAATGTCATTTTCGAGTTCTGTTCCTGTCCTCCGCAGATGAACCACTCTAATCTTTAATGCTTTTGATTCATAAAAAATATTTCTTTTCATAAATGGCTATTTAGCATCTTTATGAGCATAGCCAATCACGATCAGTTTTGACCAAGGTTTTGCATTTGCATAAATGAATCAGCAGTTTGGAGGATGTGCCTTATAAGCCCCACAGACTGGATGGCAAGGATGTTCCTTTCCTGTAGGCCTGTCCGAGCAGTGAGACGTTGTCTCGTACAGTCATGGCCACTAAACCTTAATATCCTGTGTCTGCAGATAAGAAACCTGTAATAAAGGCTAATTCCGTCCATCCATTTCAGTAACCAGAAATCCATTTATGGCCATTGTTAAAGGCTAATTACATTTGCTTGTCTAGAATTTAAATATCTATGATGTGTTTGTTTCCTTTTCATTAAACCAAACATTGTGATTCGCTATGAATTTTACATGACTGCTGAATGCTGTGCAATAGATCCGGACGAGAAACGTTCGGGATCAAAAGCTCTTGTCATACTGTTAAAGGCCCGGCTCTGCCTGAAAGTAATGAAGAGAAGTGGGGAGGCAGAGTTTGTGAAAGTCTTGCCGGTGTTGTGTTAATCACAGTATCAGAATGCCAATACCTGGATAAGTAGCCATTTTACTGGCTACTCCTGCTTCCTAATGCAAACAGCCTGCGAATCATGCAGCTGTACCTGACTACAGTGTCCACAGACAGGGTGAGGTGGCTCAGTTATCATTCACTTAAGACTAATGTCCCATGGTCGGTGGGGATATCCCAAAGAACCAATCAATGCTGGCGATACTCCCGAATGACCAATCAATCCTGGCCATTGGTCATTCAGGATACTGTCACCCACCATGGCTTTTGAAGCCTCATATGTCCCATCACTACTGAAGACCCTTAATGTGTGATATGCATATCCATTATAGTTGTATCATCATGATATTTTATTGAGATGTGGTAAGGGGTATTAGAGTGATGGATGGAATATGGTATGCTTACCCATCCACTGATGGTTAGTTGGCAGTCGGATGGGATGGCTGTGCCTTGGCTGCCCTGCTTGTGGTGCTGTGCATCAGTTGCTTTGTCTGGAATAGCGGTCACATATTGGCAACGTGCTCTCTGGGTCACCACTGGAAAGCACATTAAGGGATCAATCCCACAACAATTGACCGACATCGCTCAAAGTCTGGATGCGAACGGATGTAAATTGCGAAGTATTGGATTGTCCCAGGAAAACCACTGGAAAGCAGCAGGGGCCTGGGTGTTTTGGCCTTGCAATCCAGGGAGCACGTGTTTTTGAGAGTAGAGGGATAACCTAAATAATGGATACATTTACCATAGGCACACTCCAGCCCCCAAGAGCCATTTATATAATCAGGTGGGTTGGCCCATGTCCTACCTTTACTGTGCAGGCTTGTTTACAGTTTGTCTCGGGATAAGGGCCTATTAATTACAGTCGAGTCAGAGCCCAAGCATGGGCTTATTAAAGTACTTTATAACTACCACACACTCCTGCCAAGGGTCTTGAGGCAACTGTGTTGTGAGTGACTATAGAAATACATTGAACGGAATTGGGAACTGTAGGAATCATGACGTACTTTGGTCATTTGGGCACTGTGAAGGAAGGACTTCTTTCATGAACACAAAGGAGAGGTGACCGAGTGGTAGACCTGTGAAGATTGTATCAGTGTCAGCTGTCACTTTCTGTGAGGAAACATCTAACTCCTATTGGTATTAAATGTTTACAGGATACAACGATTGGCAAGTCGTATTGTTTGTGGCTTAAGCATAAGAAATGTTTGCCAGTGAAATGCCGTTTCCAGCATTACAGCCTACATGGGTGGTATGTGGCTCGGTGGGTTAGTATCTGTGCCTATTTCCGGAAGGCCGTGGGTTCATTGCTCATGACTAGCAGAGTAACCCTACCATTGATCCCAGGACTTGCTCTCACCTGTATGTATGCATACAATTATCACATTGTGGGGATGCAGTGTCCCCCGGAGAAATGAAACCCTTTTACTTTTTGCCTCATGGGGGGGACATTTGTTATGTCACCAGAAGGGAAAGCTCAGTTGTATAAGAATCTGTGAATGTAATCAAAAAACGTAAATAGCCGAAAGATTTGTATTTTGCTGGGTTACTTATGGTTAAGGTTAGGGCTGGGTAAAGCCGAATTCATAATTCACTTTTTTCTTGCTCCATCACAGTCCACAAACAGTGCGCGACATAAATTTTGTCATCAAGGGTGTCAGTGGGGACATTGTACGTGCCCAGATTCTGTATCTAGCGGACATTTTGTTCATTGTCAGCGCATCTGCAAGGAATAGATTAGAGCACTGCTGGGAGTTTCCAGTAGATAGCAGTACAGATGTTGATGAAGAAGGAGTAGAAGAAGAGAGTATTCGTCATGAGCAGTTAAAACTCGTCTCTCAAGAAAACAGAATAGAAAAAAGCAGATTACTTTTTATTGTTATCGCGTGCTTCTACTTTTAAGTATTATCTTAGTGTACTTAAAAGCTTTATTCAGACTGCAAAGACAACAGGTGCCCTCTGGTGGTCTGGTGGAATATCATCACCGCTGACTCCGAACGTACACGTACACTGACACGCTCAACTGTAATTGGAAACGTGATGGAGCACAGAAAGATGAAGTATGAACAGGCCTCATGGGTTAGGGTTGTCATAGATAGGATCAGGCCCATAGAAATGAATGGAACATCCCCACAGCATTAGAGAGCAAGAACATGGAGAGCAAGATGGTATTTTCACTAGGTATATGAAAACCACCCAATTTCCCCCATTTTTAATGAATGAAGTACTGCTGTTCTCTTCTATCACATGGTGTCAAGCAGAATACAGACGTAAGCAGTGGCATTAAATTCGCAATGCATAAGCTTCGTGCTGGGTGAGTCAACAGTGTAACACAAATTAATTTGTGACAGTAAGCTAAACTTAAAATTTCCCAGAAGCAAGATATCAAGCTAAATGCATATTGTATTGGCCTACAATTAAACTCTTCATTTGCTTTGAGTAAGTTTTACAGTCTTCATCGAGGAGTTTAATAATGATTTAGAGCAGAATTATTCTTGTGTGTTTGCCATGCTGTCGGGCTGCCCTCAGCTCATTTAATATCCATTCGGAGGCATTATTTTACACAATGACACATAGGTTTTTAATTGGTCCTGCAAATTAGGCTTTTAAGAACTTGTTCTCTGTGCAAAGCTTTGATTACCCATTTTGAACCCGGCAGCAGTCAGCCTCCATAAGTCTAAGTCTTCCGTTTGCAAACAATTTGGATTCGGTCTTAAAAGCATGTTGTACTATGTATAATTAGGGAATAAATTACGGACAAAAATGCCTGTGGTGTTTCTGAAGGATCTCTTGCATAAAAATATGTCCTTAGCCACAAAACTGCTTGCTACATAAATGTTGGAATATTACAGGGTGACATTTGTGTGCCAGATTGTAGAGGTATGTTAACTTAGCATATTTGTAGGTGTAAATGTTGTGTTATGTCTTGAGTATTGTGTTTTGTAGTAGTTTTGGGGGTCATATATGACACCAGACCACCCCACCTTGTGTCACCTGAAAAATACAGATGAAAGAGCCAATGGCTAGAAAGATCTGCTATTCTATTGGTTAATCCCACCCCATATGCCGACCAATAGCCTTCAGCCCGTTACTCTTACAGTGACTAGATTATATTATATATTGATTGTGAAACTGCTGTTTATATTGCATTAAAGCCCCTGGGGAAACTGCAGCGTTTGGACTTTTAATCAGTTAGGGGGTATTTATGACAGGGCCTCCACATTATTGACTTCCACCTCACCCACCCTCTCGGTGTGGGGCTGAGCCAGAGCTCAAAGGAAGAAATTTCTAGAATTGTGAGGTTATGTCTGTGTGATGCAAGCGGTGCATGTCAGAGTCTGCGTTTAAAGCGAGCTCTGTCTTCGAATGCAAGCACCTTTTCAAGGTGGTGCTTTAAGCTTGCTGCTGACGATATGACCGTTTCACAGAAAAGGATGACTTGATAAGCATTTTTGCTCGTTTCCATGTGCGTTACTGTCTTAACTCCCACTGACTGGGTGAGAGGGACCTTAAATGCCAGCCTTGCTTTAGTTTCTAATGATCAGTTGTCTGAGGACTTTGATTATACATTGAACAGTTATCCAGTAGGCTATATTATTCTACAATATGACAGGTCTGTATTGGCTTGTTTTAAGAACTTGGATGGCTTGCCTTTCTGAAGTTTACTGTGGATGTTTTGTCATACATATTTCTTCTCTCAAGAACATGTACATATTCTTCCTCTCCACACACTACTGGTACTTTAGACACTGATCTGGTGGACTGGGATCTTGTCCAATGTGCTTCTACTGCCCCGTACTCTGTATTGCCTTAGGGACGAATGGGATAAATTTGTGTGATTTGATTCGTCTGCCCTCCCCACGGTGAAGATGGTATGCCTATCCTTCATGACAGTCATCAACCTCCACCTGTGACGTACATCATATGTCTGAATTCTCTTGCCACATCTGGACTCTGATTACTAATGTCGGTTGTCTTATACAAATGGGTATGCTGGTCAGGAAGGGAAGAGGGAGAATAAGAAAATCAAATTGTGTATTAGAACTAATGAGTGAGCATTTGCATGACTGCAGGGTGGAGGCAGCTAGAGTCCATTCTGCAGGATTAATTGCAGTCGCTGCAGGCAGCATTTCCACAAGGGCCACCTCCTGTATGCATGTTTGGTTGGACAATAACAGACAGAATGTCACCTGACCTTCAGTGTCACTTCTTTAACAGACTGTATGAACCAAGGAATGCAACTAAAAGGCACATGTTCAATTTAAGAGGTGGGCCATAACTCTTGAGTCTGTGTCAAGCCGTGTTATCTTGCTCTCTCCTGTTCAGTTAAGGAAGCTAAGAACCTGGTGCCCATGGACCCGAATGGTCTGTCTGATCCTTATGTCAAGTTGAAACTCATTCCTGATCCCAAGAATGAGAGCAAACAGAAGACCAAGACAATTAAGTGTTCTCTCAACCCAACATGGAATGAAACCTTCACCTTGTAAGTCTTCATTATTAACCCAAATGACTTCCTGCGTGTCCGTTTTGTCATAGTGGAGAAGTCTGCTGCAGCACAATAAATGAATTGTTTGCACCCGGGCTCATCCAATTGTTCTCCTGTCTCTCTTCCTCTGCGTCCCAGCAACCTGAAGGAGTCTGACAAGGATCGCCGGCTGTCTTTCGAAGTCTGGGACTGGGATCTGACCAGTCGGAATGACTTCATGGGGTCCCTGTCGTTTGGGATTTCTGAGCTGCAGAAACAGGGAGTGAACGGCTGGTAAGGACGGGGGGGAAGGGGAGTCTCTGCCGGAATACCTCAAAGCAGGGCGTCGCGAGCCTACGCTTCTCGTGGCTCCCACCGACAGGCGCGTCTGTTCCCCGGGAAATTCCCCCGCCGAGCTCATCTATGTGTGGCTCCAGATGTCGAGGAAGGTTCTGGCAGCAATAGGCGTCCGCTGGAGAGAGCTTTCCTGACACGTTAATCGGCAATGTGAACGATCTTTCGGAACAATATGTCACCCGCTAGCTGCACCCGGGACCGTTCTCGTTGTTTCTCGTGACTGATTTAGCGACATGGAATTGTCTCACATTACCTGCAGACTTCCATTGCATGTGGTGCAGAACGCCACTAGAGGAATCCTCCAACGCAGGCTCTTCTTAGTCAAATCTTTATTTGAAAGCTTCTCATTATGTTTAGCATAATTTTATTACAGTCTACAGGGTTCTACTGAGAGGCAGCAAAAACAGTAACATTATTTGCTTATTTATTTCTTATTTATTTTTAATCTTACCCCTGGAAGGTTTCTTCTGGAGGAAAGAAAAATGGAATGTAATCCCATTACAGTTGACCTCCGTAGGGCGTCTTTCGAAATGCTTTTCTAAAAAAAAAAAAAAAAAAAACACCCATTTTTAAAGGTTGCATTTTCTTGTTCAACGTTGTCAAGGAACACATTTTCCTTGAATACAAGCTGTGGAAGCTCTTAGTAATTAGAGTTTCTCTCCACCCACTATTCCTTTCTGTAAAAGACCCTTATTTTGCAGCTCATCTTATCGTTTTTCCCATAATTTGGTTTTCGCGCTTTGTTTTTTTTTTTTTGCTGACCATGTGGAGCGGCTGGAAAGCTGGCACAGAAGTTCCTGGCCAGTGCTACATCAGATCCTGTGCTTTGTATGCGAGAAACTAATGCATGCAATTGAGTTAAGAAGAAGCGGGAAACACTTCCTGAGTCGAGAGGTTCCTGGAAGGTCAAGGACCTGGTTTGTTATGAGCAGTTAGCTGATGGTTTGGGGGTCTTGAGTCATGCATCTGGATAGCTTGGAGCAAACCCCTTTATTTTTTCAGCTCTCCGTGAGTATAGCGTGAGGTGTGATGTTTAAGGTCTTGAGACTCGGGTTCAAATTATAAGACATCCGTCACCGTAACATTCTGCAGTGAGACTGGTGCATGTAAAACTTCAGTTAATTGTACAGTAGTTATTCTGTTGTACAGTATGACAAATTCTTCTGTCTGCTGTGCAAACTAATATTATTTGCGCTCATTATCTTTGTTAAATTATTGCTATAAATAGTCTTTTATTCACTTTAAATGATCAGTGTGTTGTCTGACAGTCAGTACAATGGCCTTTTATATTCGAAGAGACCTTTATAGAACTGAGCATCACTGCCTTTGTTGCGCATTAAGGATTAATGCTACCATCCATTATTTCATCATGCAAACCACTTGAAAGCATTCACCAATTAACACTCCTCTTCTTTTCATATTGATTCCCAAATTACTGTCACTGCGAAAGCAACCTATTGGAACTGGGAAAGCCAGATGGAATCGGAGTCTAGTATTTTGAGGGCGTGGTGGATGCTCGATAGAGTTCTCACTGTACAGACATCGATTAGAGCCTGTCCACCAGTCAGCGCTCTGTTGCTTACCTTTTTCAAAGCTATAATTAACACGAGCTTATTTCCCAGGGTAGCACATGCAAATCAGGCCATGCTGTAACGTATCTGTAAATTGGAACTCAGCAGATGCTCTGATGGAGTTTCTGTTTGTATTATTATTCTGTTTGGTTTTAATGGACCGATGATCTGAATCGATCATTTTGGAAACTGGCCGCAGCATTATGGCAGCTCAGTGGGTAGCGCTGTTGCCTCACACCTCCAGGGTTTGGGTTGCAAATTCTGCCCCGTGTGTGTGGAGTTTGCATGTTCTCCATCTTAGGCAGGTTTCCTCCTGCCCTTCAAAGATATGCTGTTAGGCGAGCTGGAACCTCTAAATTTCCTCTAGTGTGTGAGTGTGTACACACGTATGTGCCCTGCGATGGACTGGCCCCCCCATCCAGGGTGTACCCCAGCCTGATGCCTGGGATAGGCTCCAGGCTCTCTGAGACCCTGACCAGGATAAGCAGCTGGAAGATGAATGAATGAAACATTCTGTAGCTGAAGCATCCTGTACAGATGCAAGTCCTGGATTCAGGCTGCTCTGAGCCTTCCTTTAAAGCACCCTCATTATTACTTATTCTTCAAGGGCAGAGGAAGTGGAGCACCTTACTGCACCATAAACAATTTTCTTACATCCCATCGGTATCCCCCCCCCCACAAAAATCTGTGAGGCCATCAAAAAAACATGTCATAGTCGAGAAGTACGGTGGCCGGGCTGGACTTCCTGAATAGGGCGCCGGTGAAGGCTGGCTGGAGGGACCGTACCTGCTGGGGTGTAATCACTGTGTTATCTTCCTGTCCATGCTCCCTGTTTTGCCCCGATAAAAGGCGCTATCAACGCTGAGTGCAAACCGAGGGCCTTGAAGACGACCGTGTTTAGGTCAACTCTGCGGTGCCTTTAATTCGCATGGCACAGACCACGGCTTATTGGATAATGGGTTGTTAAACGGGCCATCGCATGAAAGCACCGATGTCTTCAGAGTGTCACGCGTGTGGCTAGCTGCGCTTGAGGTCGGCTTTGCAATAACAAGGATGCAGTGGCTGTTAACCTTAAAGACATTGGATTAATTCGCTCTAACCTGTTTATCATTGATCTGTGTGTCTGTGTTTGTGTTGAGCAGTATAAGCGTAGAATATATTATATTTATTTATTTGAAAGCAGTAGTGCTTATCTGGTGACACAGCTGTTAAGTCTATAGTTTATTAGTGAAATACAAATGTGAAGAATCGGCTGACGTGTAAACAGGAGTGATGTGTCGCCATTTAATCCGCCGTCCATTTTTTGCGTAAAGCTGGCCTCCAGGCCCCAGCACTCTCCCCGAATCGTAACGGCGGACCTCCGTCCCCTCGCAGGTTCAAACTTCTCAGCCAAGAGGAGGGCGAGTATTTCAACGTGCCAGTCCCGCCCGAGGGTGATGACGGGAACGAGGAGCTGAGGCAGAAGTTTGAGGTGAGTCCGACGCCTGCCTGAACCGCCGGTTGTTTTTTTTTTTTTTTCTTTTTAAATATTCCTATCAGTTTTCTACGACACACTAGTTTAGAATCACTGGAAAACATAATGAACTGAATGAAACATCTGGCATTAAGCAAATGAAGCAGTCGGCTGTCAGAGTGTCGCCTGGGAGCTGTGCTAGGCTCTCTGGAAGGTGGGAGTGATGCAGGGTGGGTGGAGCTCCTCCCAGATTTGGTTCAAATTTTGATGTTTTCAGGGCTGTTCGGTGGTTTTAATCTGTTTTGACCACAGGTTTTTCAACTAAAAGAAAGAAAGTGAGACTTTAACTAGAGGACAGGCTATTCGGGATAAATGTCACGTCTGTTTTCTGCCTACTGATGGGGCTGTGCCTGGTGGGTTATCGGTTGGAAAGGCCTGAGGAGTCAGGCTAGGCTGAACCATTTCTGAAAGTTGCTGTTCATTAGGGTGATGTTACCAAGTCACCGGTACATCTTATCCTGATGTTATTTCCGTGAGAACATCAACATGGCATCTTCTGCAGCGGCAATTCTATGTAAATTCACATTGCAGGTTTTCTGGTAACCTTTAAACCCATAGAGTAAACAAGCACCACCTATGGTAAAATGCATCCATAATTCTGATTCCGCTTCTGAGATTTCTGCCTCGATTGAAAAACCGGGGCCAGGTTGGAGGTCAGACAGTCAGCAGGACTCTGTTATTTGTCTAGTCATTGTGGGAGTGGTTCTGGACTTGTCCCCCTGTACCATTCGCAGTCCGCTGGATTACCACGTGTATTGATAGTAGGATCTTCGAAAATCATGCTTACGCAAGCGGGATTTCCTGCTCGAATCTCATCAAGGTTTTGAAAACCCCCCTCCCCTTGAATGCACCGAAGTGGACTCTCATGCAGGGTGTTGGCGTGTGTCTCTAAATGGAGAACGAGGCGGGAAGGTGGCGGCTGGCTGCCATCTTCTTGCTGGGCCCCTGTGGGAGACAATCCTTTCAAAATCTCGGTTCTGCTGTCCTGCAGTAGGCAACAGGTGTCCAGAAAGCTCCAGGGAAGTGTCCCGCAAGGAAGTTGGGCCCATTAATTAACTTACTTCTGTGAAACTTTACAGTTTGGTGCAGCTGGAAACTGAAAACTCTGCGAGATGCTGCGGGTAAGAGTTTGCTGAACAACTGAAATTGAAAGTTCTGTTTGGCGGGAGCCTGTAATCAAGGGGTATGCCACCATGGAGAGGTCCACCCAAATTTTATTGAGTGCAGGTGTAGCAGATGAGGGATGCGCCATTCCTCTTCGTAATTTAGTCCAGAAAGTAGCCCAACCAGCCTGCCAATCAATTTGCGTTAATATAGCGTAACCATGCCCTTTACGTGCCAGGTGGAAATCAATCAGGCTGACCTTTGTATGTGCTGGCTCATCAGTCAGGGTGTGGGGGTAAGAGCCCCACCCATGGCGTGCACCAGAGCATGCTGACGTGGCTCTCAGTAGTCAATGAGCCAAAGCTTTCGGCGTCAAAATTGACGGCAGCGTCTGACCATCACCACCGCGTCATGACAGAATGGGCCGTTGACCCTGGAGGTGACCTGTCAGGTGCCTCCACTCGAAAGCGCAGGAGAGGAAGAGGGAGTGTCAAGTTATACCGGGTGGAAGCGGATATAACGGAGCGAAGCGGCTATCCAGCGCAGATCTGGCATGCTCTGCCAACTCTGGAACCTTCTCCCAGGGATGAGTTCCAGGGGGGCCAGGCTGGAGGAGGGTGGAGAGGAGTCATCTTCCGCCAGAGGTTGAGGGCCCGCTCTCAACATACGGCGACACGGCATCCTGCCCTATAAGTGCACAACGCACGCAGCTGGCAGAGGGAGCATCTCAGAAGAGCAGGCCGCTGGCAGCAAATTCAGAAATTGACAACTGTCAATATATGCACTTCTCCCAGCATGCCATCTCTCTCTGTTTGGCAAAACTCACTGAAATGCAGTACAGGCCCTTGTGAGATAGAGCAGTCATTACAATATGACTAAACTTGTTTCTTTTAATAAAATATAAAACCATGCAGTACACTCTTCTGGCCCAGCACGGTCTCTCAGCATCTATGAAAAGTTTCCATCTCTCCCAATGTGGAACTGCTCCTCACAAGTGTGCCGTCTCACACTCGCTTGCAAAATCCCACGGGAAGGAGAGAGCTGCTCGGCCTTAACTTTGAAGCGATCTTCTGAACTCAAGCTTAGCTTAACAGCAAGGCCCTCCCGATATTCTCAGTCTGTGCCTTTGTTCTGAGTGTGTGATGGTTCAGAAACCATTCCCAGGAGTCTGGTATGACCAGAGTAGGGCAACATCACTGGACATTCACATGTGCCGATTCAGAGCATCAGTGTGGCCTGAAACTCTGCCACCCAGAGGAACCGATGAGAACGTGACAAGCTAGATTGGGTTTGGTGCCTGCTACTATTTCCTCAGTCTGACATTTCAAGCCATTGAATCCTAAAGAGTCTTCTTGTCACTGATTTCCCCATGTTTTTATTTTTTTTACCCTAAACGACATTTTCATGTTCATCCTCACTTGTGCCGCTAATGCTAATCCCTCCACCCACTGAAAGTTTCCTAATATCGTCATTGATTTTGTATTTCTTGTTATAGTTTTTTCATGACGCGCATGGAGAATTACGGCGCATTTGCGTAATACGGGCAAATTCTTAACTGTGTGTGAGTAAGCAGTAATTCCAGCGATAAGGTCCTTTCTACACGCCATGGTCTATTGTTGTATTGCAACAGAGATGAGCAGATAGGAGATCTTCTCTGTAAAGCGGGAGAGGAGGCGGGCTTTGAAGCCCGAGATCACCAAGGGTTTTCAATCCTTTATCCCCCTCCTGCACCTCCTCATTATATCTTCTCATCTGATGGTGTTTCCCTTGCGGCTGCGTGACCTTGAGCTTGGGTGAGCGGGGGCGTTTGTGTGTGGGCGTGCACGTGTCTGGGGGCTTTGCTGTGGAAGGCCCACAGAGCGTTGACACAAAGAGAAACACCGGGGGGGTATTGGAATGTGTCTGCCGGAAGTGAGTTAATGGGATTTCACGCCAGACCAAACCCCCCTGCCTGCTTCTGCTGTGCGGCACGCTTCCCGAAATGACTGGCCGGCTCGCCGGGATCCACGGGATCGAAGAGGCCCATGCAGGGGGCATGGTGTCACACGGGGAGGGGGAGGGAATCCGGGGGCTTTTCACGAGAGGCAAACGGCACAGAGGTGCAGCCTCTACCAGGAGCACCAACCAACGATGATGAAGGGGAGTTCCATCACGGCCTCAGGCCTGCTGGCCATGCGTCGTGGGAGACTGTGAATGTGTGCATTGCTGCCTGCTCTGGACACACCCCCCCCCCCCCCCCCTTCCCTTAGGATTCCCCACTTGGCCTGAGATCTTTGAGGATCCACAGGCAATAGAAGAGGATTCATCAAAGGGTTAAGTCCAATCTAGAGTGAGGTTTCCCTGGTAAAACGCTCTGTCCTCAGCAGAGCTCTGTTAATAACAGCTTTATTTACTTTTCACACCAGACTGTCTCTACCTGCCACCGTCTTTGTTTACACAGCACAGGAGCTGTGAAGGTTGACCTGCTGAGTATGTTAATAACACCCAGGAATCGCTGCACATCTCACACCAGGCTTCCATGTAATGCTTGGTTTGCACTGAAAGTCTTGTCTTCATTTCTCCACAGAGAGCAAAAATCGGCCCGGGCACGAAGAACACGGATAGCTCTTCTTCCAACGCCGTGCCCGTGTGCGACAAGAACGGCAATCAAGACCGAGTGAAGCTGACCGATTTCAACTTCATCATGGTACTCGGGAAAGGCAGCTTCGGAAAGGTAACTCATCCGCTTTGTTGCGTTTCAACGTTCCGCTGTCTGAAGCAGAATGTCAGTAAAGAGAAGTAGTTGATTAGACACAGAAGGGGGTATTGATGTGGGGCTTGGGGGAGCGTTTCGAAAAGTAACCACCAGTTCCGACACACCAGGTCTGGGTGCGAACAGTTTCCATAGCAACTGACATTTCGAATAATATTGATATGTTGATGCAAACTGGCAGACCTTCATTAAGCCCATTAGTCGTAGTCCTGGTTGACACCATCACCCTGGCAACGAGGAAAACATTCTTCTCCATCAACTGACATCAGAGCTGGAAGGATTTAGCTCCTGACGTGTCCCAAAACAGAGCAGCAGACCGCCACTGTGCCCGTTCTTATTGCGTGATATGGCTGCTATGTGTTTGACAGCTGCTATTTTATCATTATTGTTAATATTGTTTACTCGATGCATTCAGCCTAACGGTTAAACTTTATAAGATGCTGAGCATCCTGAAGGTGCTATCATGAAACCCGTCAGCATACCCCCAAGGGCCACTCTTGGGGGTATATCGATGAAGCAAGGGGCAGCAGATAAGGGAAGTACAGCAGAGGGTCTGAGGATCATTGCATTCACACACCAGAAGTGTTTCTGGATTTCGTCAGCTCTTTACGAATTATGCAAATGTTGTTGCGTGACTTTGATTTGACCAGTTATATACCTTCAAGACTTTTGTTGCTTTGCACGAAGCCTGTTTTCACCATACTAAAGTGTTTCAGACAGGACCCTCCATCTATACGGTCGCAAGGACTTGATGTCGTCTTGTGGACAGCTAATAATAATGAGGTTTACGTATCATGAGTATTCGGCAAGAGTGCAGTTTTACCTTCCTAAGAGAGTTACAGTGTGAACCGGTCCTGAGAGAACATCGTTTATGTTGGCTGCCGTTGTCTTATTTGTACTTCCAGGGTTGACTTTTGCCTCCATCTCACATGGTATCTAACTGTATACCCTCCTCTGTGCACGTGTGTGTGTGTGTATGTGTGTGTGTGTGTGTGTGTGTGTGTGTGTGTGTGTATAATTATCAGTTGGCACAAAGTTCCCTGGAGAAATGAAAACCTGTTACTTTTTACCTCGTGAACATTTGCCATATCACCACAAGGCAAAAACCTCAATTTTATAAAAATCAAAAAACCTAAATAGCCAAAAGTCTTGTATTTTGTTGTCTTACTTGTAGTTAAAGTTACAACTGGGTAATGGTTAGGTCTGTCAGACTTAGGATTAAGGTTAGGGCCATAGAAATGAATGGAAGGTCCTCATAAGGTTAGAAATACAAAAGTGTGTGTGTGAGTGTATCATATTTACATAATTTCCTGCTAAAAACAGAACTCATATCTATTCTGCAAACATGGATGTTTCAGCACCTCAGACTTCCTTGCTCCAATCCCTGTTAAAACAGCAGGAATTCTCAGGCTCTTCATTAACCCTAAAAAATGCGCCCCCCCCATGTTACCTTGACGACGTTCTGGTGTGTTGCGTGTGTTCTGTATCTCCCTTCAAGACACGTGTAGGCTGATGAAGTCAGAGGTGCACAGGTCTAAAGTGACTGTGGGTTTAATGTTACTCAGACCTCTCTGTGGTGTCTGGCTGAGGTGGACAGGGCTAATAGTCATGTGTTATGACAGATGTGTTTCCACATTTCTACTTTGAGTGAAGATTTGCTTGACTGCTGTCTGATGACCTCTCTCTCTCCCTTGCCCATTTACGCCTTCTCTCCTCTTACTCTCCCATTTCTGCCTCCAGGCTGGAATGTTAGTACCAGGAATTCGTTTCTCTGGCACTCACTTATTCTACATTTCTGACATCGGTATTTGTCTGCAGAACGGTGTAGTTTTATCTTCGTACCAGAAGATCCACACGTTTAATTAGACTGTGAGTTATGTTAGTTACCACATGGAAATGATGATTGTACATTACATTGCCATCCTTTTTTGTCAGATATTTAATGATCAGCATGTTGTTAAAATGGGTGCCATACTTCATACAAGGTTTAAGTGAACAATTCATCATCAGAGCTTCCTCTCCAGACCATTTTTCTGGACTAATTCTGCTCACCATGCCGTAATACAAAAGTATATCTGTGTCAACAACAAATGAGCACTGTGGCTAGGCTCCTGTGTAGAGTAGTGTGATGTGTCACCTTGTGAGTATAGATAAGAGCAGCGACTACCTACCGCCGTGGTAGATAAGCCTGTCATGAACTCATTCGGCTCTGCAGCAGCCTGAGCCTCAGCTGCACGGGTCACCCGTGAGTCAGGTCTGCGCAAGCTTGCTTACGGCTCCGCGCTGTTCTTGTTTTTTGACTTGCGGTCTCTCTCTTTCACTCCCTCAACATCACAGCCGTGGAGACGATCTGCCTGCTTTTTGGCCTCCATGCTTCCCATGATACTCCTGTTGTTTTCATCAGCCTGCTGCCCATCTCTCTCTCTCTCTCTCTCTGTCTTTCTCTCTCCGTCTGTTCTCTTATTAATGGTCTGGTAAGGCACTGCGATGCCTCGTATATGTAAACATACATAAACGATGTCACACCTGTATCTACAGCTAAGTGTTACTTAAAAGCTTTTGTGATTAGTTTTGGCAATTTTAAAGTGACGTATCAGGTCGGGTTGCCAGAACAGTGTGGGTGAACCTTGCCAGGGAGGCCTTGGTATGATTTTCTCCCTAAACATTGAACCATGTGGGGTGTAATGTCACCATAATCTTTAACACATTCCCCACAGGTCAGACAGCTCCTGTCCATCTGGGTTCTGACCACCTTTTTGCATCCCCATCTGCCCAGGTGATGCTGGCGGAGAGAAAGGGCACGGACGAGCTCTATGCCATCAAGATCCTTAAGAAGGACGTGGTCATCCAGGATGACGATGTGGAGTGCACCATGGTGGAGAAGCGGGTCCTCGCACTCTCGGGGAAGCCCCCATTCCTTACCCAGCTACACTCCTGCTTCCAGACCATGGTATGGACTGCGCTCAGGCCACCCCTTCTCCCTTAAGCCCCTCCCTGCCTCATAAGCCCTTCCCTCTCCCCAGTCTAAAAGGCTCCAAAGCCACCATACATAATGATATGCCATTTAGAACATATCCTGTCAGCGGGTACACTGTGTTTGTGATCTTCCAGCTCTAGAGCCCTGCATTCAGTTGGATCGCAGTTTTTTGTTTTTTTTTTTTTTTTTGTCTTTTTTGAGGTTTGCATTTCCAATTGGTTGATCTTCAGGAATTGCTCCACTCGGGGTGGGAACTCTAGCTTTTCTTTTTAAGCGGGCATGGGTAGACCGAGACGGTGCTTTATCTCCGCCAGTCCGCTGAATCAAGACGAGTTTTTACGTTTTACTCCCAACAAATCTTCAAAGGCCACGCTGTTAAGTGAAGGGAGAGTATAAGCAACCAACAGAGAGAGCATTGAATAGAAGCAGATGCTCTAGATTTCCATTCCTCATTTTCTGAAAAGGACAGACGAGCCCTTCAGTCACGGCACCCTCCCAAATGAAATAGTGTTCGTGCTCGTTAATGGTCTGATATTATATTTCATATAGCTTGATTCAGATTTTCAGATGTGTATGGAATGTGATTTAAACTGTAATTCCTTCGTGCTTTAAACGTGAGGGATTAAGTTCACCTTTCAGCCAATGACTGAGTAATTCTAAAATTCAAAGTGGACTTTGATTTATACTCTGGAACCCTGACCAGGTTGAGCAATTGGAAGGTGGATGGACTTTACTTGATAGAGTCAGTAGTTCTGGTCAGCATAAAATGTAAAGGGCCCAAAAATTTGGTCTTGAATAGCCCAGAGGTGCTAAAGCGTGCTGCACCCGGGAGCATCCTGATAGCCATCTGCTTCTGCTCCGCTCCTTGCTCCTGGTGGTCCTGAATTGCAGATTCTTAAGGTCACTTGTCAGGCCACAGGAGCCAATCCCGGCAAGCCTGTAGGAATCACCACTCTACATGAAAGTAATCCCTCACGTTTTAATTCCCTTGACCAATCTTTCTAGTATTGGAGTTATTCAAATTAGGGCCCAGGAGGAAGAGAAGAGCAAATAAGGTGAGGGTGAAAAGATATCGCTATAGCTTGGGAAGAAAAAGCAATTAGGAAACTAAAGGCGGTGTTCATCATGTTCAGCTATCTGCAATGCAGTACTTGTGAGTTTCTCTTAAATACCTTCGCCGGCAACAACTTAGTCCAACAGCGGGAGCGTGAGAAGGTGGGGCTACACCTTAATAGTTTTGGATTAGCCAGTTAATATTATGTACACAGTTTATTAATGCTTGAATACCGTCACTGATTTGCATTAGGAAGTGCTTCTAAGACCACAAAATTGTCAGCTTAATCACCAGAGAATGAACAACCTTGAGCAAACAGAGCAGCGAGTGGCGGAGGCTTGGATAATTGGCCTGTCCGTTTCCAGGATATGTCGGCGGTTAGGACAACGGGGGGGTGCGCCATGCAGATCCGCCAGGTTCACCGCATCTCGTAAACCAGAGCGCCGACCCTGTCTGCCAAGAACAGCGGCCAGGTCCATAGGCCTGAAATCCGTTCCTCTAGCTAAGTGTTGAGGTGTTTGAGGGGGGTGCTTTCTTGTTGGTCTGTGCCCCCCGCCCCTCGATGAGTCACACTCCCCCAGTGTAGCTAAGCAGAGGGTTGACCACTAGCACCAAAAGATACTCTACCGACACCCATGACCTGTGTCCGCTCACTCTCCCGCAGGACCGCCTCTATTTCGTGATGGAGTACATCAATGGAGGTGACCTCATGTACCAGATCCAGCAAGTTGGCAAGTTCAAGGAGCCCCATGCAGTGTGAGTATGGTGGGGGGGTAGTCGTGCCACCCGGGGAGCAGGCTGGCATGCCATGCTCAGTACCAATGTAAGGGTGCAAAAAATCACTCATCTTACCCTCCCTTGATATTTATTTAGCTTTACTTAGCCCAAAATTGTTTATTTTGATATGTGTTGTCTAATTATGTCACTCTAAATGCATATGTGTCTGTTAGATTTTTCTAAATGATGTGAAAGTTTTACTGAAGTTTGCCCCAGATGTATGTTTTAGTCGTAGGTTTCCCCTCCAGTTGTGGGACTCTAGAATCATCACCATCTTTCACCCCAATAGCTACAGCACGAGTGTGTCTGCCTAACTTTAACACGTGCTGCTTCAGCAAAAGTTGCCTGCCGGGTGACACGCCCAGACTGGCGTGAATGAAACAGGAAGCGGAGCAGGAAGCTTCCTGTCAGCAATATCGGCAGGGTCTGACCTTTCGCTCGGAGCCGCACCTAAACGCACCTGTCTCCCTGCCCTTTTCCCACCATTAAATGCCAGTCGGCTCCCCACTCCACCCCACCTCAACCACCACGGGTATCCGCTCGGCACCCACGCTCCGTCGGCCTTTTACTGACACATCTCACCCCCCCCCCCCCACTTTTGAAGGGTCAGACGTGCGTGTGAAAGAGAGCTCGTTATACGTATCGCAAAGGGCAGCGATTACGCCGGCTTTGGCCCATCCACCGTAACATTTTGCCGCGTGTCATTAGCGCCAAGAAAGCGTGTTTGCTATCGCACCGCTCCTCCGTGTGAAGTCTAGCGTCTGGCACAAGTGGTGTTTTTAGAGATGGTGCACGTTCACGCACCTCTTCCTATGTACGGTCAGGATGCTCTGCTCCTCCCCCTCCTCTGCGTCCTTTTGTATCTCTGCCAGCTTCAAATCCCTTCACATCCCATGTTTATTTACTTTATGATGATTTATTGTAAGACAAAAGCAAACAGAGCAGGAATAACAACAGGAGGATAGAGGTGTGATATTGTTCCATGTTGCTCTGGGCTCTGAAGGGGAGAGTCATTACTGGCTCCTTCTCCCTGTCGTCCTCTCTTCCCAAAATCCTTCCTTCCTCTCTCTTCCTGGGAAACCCAATATTCTGTCACACACAGCTACAGACTCACAAATGCCCAGAGGAAAGGGGCAAATCTTACAAAAGGATGAACACAAGGCCATCTGTCTGTATTAATCACTGTTTTCTTGTCCCCCCGTCCTTTTGGGGGGGGCTTCCATTTTGAAGGCCTGCTGTCAGATTGAGCCTGAAGCATTCAGTGGCTCTTGTGTCGAAGTGTCCAAGCCGCAGCCGCCCAAAGCCAGCACGCTATTCCCCCTGCCTCGCTCTGCCCCCCTCTGCCTTGCCCTGCCTCGCCCTGCCTCCCTCTGCCTTGCCCTGCCTCGCCCTGCCTCCCTCTGCCTTGCCCTGCCTCCCTCTGCTTCGCCCTGCCTTGTACAGGAAGCCCGCAGCTCTGCTTTCTGCTCTATACCCCCACCTATGAATGTTCATTAAGGATTGTTATAAGGCTCTGTTTATGCCTGCTGAAGTAGACCCCACCACCATAACAAGAGAGCAGCACCACGTGGTGCTGACCTCCTGCGTCATGTAACCGTGCCTTTCTCCCTGTGGTGTTGAAGTGACCCCTGGCTCTGTTTCTGTCTCCATGTCTGCAGGTTCTATGCCGCTGAAATCGCCATCGGCCTCTTCTTCCTCCATTTGAAAGGCATCGTGTACCGGTGAGTGCTTCTCAGGCATGCTGTCGCCATGCCGACTGACTGCCAGGCACCAACCCCTCCCCCCCAAAGATGGAGCTCTGAGCCTCTGGATCAGAGTGATGCAGCGGGTATGGAAAGGGTGCAGGGGATGAGGCCATTTCACCATCAGCCCCGCCCCCCCGGATGCGTCTCGGCTTGAAGTGGGCGGAGGCTGGCCATGGGCTCGGTTATTCTGTCCTTCCCCCATCCTCTTCACCCCGGCACAGGGCACATTCCGCCCCCAAGCCAACCCTGCGGGGCTTCCGGCTTCCCAAACATTTTCTATTCTGATCATTCGAATGGACCTTCTTGTTCAGCTCACTTTAGAGAACATGAGGAATTTTACAGAAACAATGTCCCTGTTAAAAATAAATGGATTCATCGTATTATTTTTCACAGTGAGGGTCACTCAGTGGCTGCGCTGGAGAGTTGGAGGTTCGATTCCCCCCTCCGCTCTGTGTGGGTGGAGTTTAAATGTTCTCCCTATGTTGTGGGGGTTTCCTCCCACAGTTCAAAGATACGCATTTAGGTGAATTGGTGCTTTTGAGTCGCCCATGGTGTGTGTGTGTGTGTGTGTGTGTGTGTGTGTGTGTGCATGTGGTAGCATCTCAGCCAGGGGGTCCCCTGGCTTGTGCCCTGTGCTTTCTTAGGGTAGGTGTCCGGTTCAGCGCACCCTGCACTGGATGAGTGCTGGACGGATTTGTAACGGTGGTAACACTTTTATTCGGCTGAAGTCCTGACCGCCGGAGTGTTGCCAGATGCTTCTGACCGCGGTTGTCTCTGGAGGACTCGGGGCGTTTTGCTCTGGATCCTCCGGGAATCTGACACTCCAGCAGTTAAGTGAATCACAGAGGCCGTCATGAATAGTTAAACACGCTTTTCTCCCCCTTTTTGCTGCTCTTCTCTTCTGTACTTCGCACCCTGACACGGTGAGACGCGCTTCCTCCACAGTCTCCCCATCTTTCTGACTGTCACTCACCCAACCCCCTCGCGTCCTCTCCTGCAGGGACCTCAAGCTGGACAACGTCATGCTCGACTCCGAAGGCCACATCAAGATCGCTGACTTTGGAATGTGCAAGGAGAACATGTGGGATTGTGTGACTACCAAGACCTTCTGCGGCACGCCGGATTACATTGCGCCCGAGGTAAGGGGCTTCCCTTCCCTAGCCCCCACCCTGTACTTTCATTTTTTTACGTATTTAAGTCATCGTGGACGTTTTTAGCATCAGGGAAGTCCGGCTGTAACTTCGATCCCCTCATTAACTTCATAAAAGAGCTCTGCTCTGTGACAGCAGGACGTCCCCTGCCGGCAGATGTCGCGATTTACTGTATCACCGGCGTGTTCCTGATGCCGACTCCTCGCCCCCATCTCCCCCGCCCCGTCTGCAGCCACATGGGTGTCTGGGCCTCGGTGAGGCAGCGCAATGCCGTTATGTGGTCCATAGACCCTGAAGTGTGTTGCTGTTCCGATGCGTACCGTGAGGAGTGGAGCCTAGCAGCCTGAAAGTGTGCACAGCACTGGTCTTGAAGAGGCTTCAATAACGAGTGATCTCACCTGAACACAAGCAGAACCTCAAATCACTAAAAATCCGCGTGACTCCACGAAACTCTGTTCTAGCCTCCTAATCCGTGCAGCACAGGGAAGCGTTTAGTTATTTTTTTCTACCCTGCAGTAATTGCATCGTTTTATCAGGGTTGAGCTCCTTGTGCATTTCGTCGGTCTGTCTGTTCGACATTTTTTTTCTTTCTACTCCCAGAATTGGCATTGCCCACATAATGAGAAATTATGATAATTCTTTTTCCCTAAGGAAGACATTTGCTAATAGATAAAATTGCAGCGCCATCATTCGGGTTAAGTGTGGGAAGAATTATGGGCTGATTTGTTGTTTGGGTTTCGTTCTGTTCCAGGCACAAAAAAATAGCTACTTTAATGCGAAAGTAAGCCCGCAACTGGAAAGGGACAGGAGCATGAACGGCTGCGCTCGGACATGCGACATGCGCATGGGGAAGCTGCGGCGGCAGCTCTGTAATTAAATTGATTACGTGTCACACGCTTACTGACAGAACAGCAGATGGCCTCACCCAGCCTCGGGCTTCCGGCTTCTCCAGAACTGGGGGACGTAAAACAGAACGTCATGACAGAAACGTGTCCCAGGACCAGTTGCCACTCCAGAGTGGTGATATGAGTGTAGAGATACCGTTCCCCAAAGAATAGGCTTGTGCTATCCGAATGCAGGCGAGTCCCCTCCTCAAAACGCCCCCCCGCTGGTCACTGTGGAGTTCTCCGTTAGTCCACACCATTCTGACGTCTCAGCACGCCGGTTCCCTGAGACCAGACGTGAAAAATCTGCCATGTAGCATCCGTACTTCCCGACCCACACTAGGGTTGGGGTTCCAGAGTTGGCTAAGCTACGGTCCTCGTGTTGGGGCTGTCGGTGTTGCCACACACACATAGACACACCTCTGTTGGTTGTCAGAGTAGCCATACTTAACTGCATCTCATCTTAATGTGCTGTGAAGAACCACTAACCAACCACCCATGAACCTTTAACTCAAATGAGAAGCACTTGAGTGTCAAACCTTTTCTTAAGGGCTGATAGTGGCCATTTCCTTTTGCATGACAATGATCCCCCAGTCTCCCGTGGCGAATGAGAATAACCCCCCCACACACACGCCCTCAGCATTTGTTCAAGCCAATCTCCGTCTCCTGTCCTCCAGATCATCGCCTACCAGCCATACGGGAAGTCAGTGGACTGGTGGGCGTTCGGGGTCCTGCTGTATGAGATGCTGGCCGGTCAGGTAAGTGAGCCAGTATTACCGGAGCATCCAGAGAAAAACCGCTGCTCCCAGCCAGCGTCTCCTCCGGCTCCTCGAGGGCTGGAAGTGGTCCAGGGTTTCCTTTGTTTCCGGCGCTGAATTAATTAAGCGGCATGAGTCGTATGAGCTTTGGGCTCTTGAAAGACTAAGCATGCCGTTCAAATTAAGCTGTTCTGAGCTGTCTCCAGTGCCCCGGTGTGCGTTTGCAGGTGTGTTGTCTGAGGAACTATAAGCAATTCCAGCCGATAGCAGCGTTTCAGATCCAGAGCCCCTGACGTACTGGATTTCTTAAGCACTGGGTTTTCAGTGTAAATCACGCAGAGCTTCCAGCCACATGCATGGATCGCTGTGAAACTGAGTGATTAGTACCGTACACGGTCGGTAATACCGTGACTTTGACCAGGTTGCGTGGATGAGCAGTTGTCAGGCTTGCCGAAGACTGCTTCATATGACTGATCTGGATTGTAAGCACAGTGTCGAGTTCTGCCTGCTGTACATCGCTCCTCTTTTCCATACAGTACCTTAGTCAAAGTGTGTTCGACGGGCATCCGAACAGCAGAAGAGCTCAAGTGTGTAGTAGATGCCCGTTTTTGTGCGTCTGCGTACACTGTCACATGGCTGCTGTCCTCTCTCCCTACACAAAGCCCCCCTTCGACGGTGAGGATGAGGATGAGCTCTTCCAGTCGATTATGGAGCACCATGTGTCCTATCCCAAAGCCATGTCCAAGGAGGCAGTGGCCATCTGCAAAGGGGTAAGTGACAGGGAATTTGACGAGGTTAACGCACTATCACCACCCGCCTGAGTGAACAGTACCCATTAAACCTGTGTGATGCCTAGTTTAAGATTAATACCTTCTGTTAAGTGAATTTTCGAGAAGCCGTTCCTCAGATCGATGCGTGTGTTGGCTTGCAGAAGCCTCGTTGCCTTGAAGACAGATGCTTTATCCAAACGTTTTACTCACCTTTATTAATAATAGCTCGTCTCCTGAGCACTAAACCTGTCGGTTTGTTTAAAAGGTACATTTATCTTAATATTCCATTAGCATGCATGAGCAGTTTTACTGGGAACCAGTTAGTAAGTCGTCATCGTTGGTATAGAACATCTCTCTGAATACAGCAGCCTTCACCTGGGGAGCTTCAGTATTTCTATCTCACGTGGGGTGATCCGCTTTGGATATTTTTCTCAGCACAGTGGGTCCTCCTTGAAGATTTTTCACACTGTATAGAGCAGGTGATGGTCCATGTAGAGCAGATGATATCAGCAAGATGAAACATCTCTGCAAACCTCCTGTGACTCCTCTCTGGTCCCCAGGTTGGACAGTCCTCCTCTAGGTCATAGTCTGCAGGCAGCTTCTTCATACTGACGTTCCCTTCTCCTGATCAGTGATGTCATTTCCATGGACCCATCAAACTTCCCTCACACAGTGAAATGATCAGTGTCTGTTCCCGGGGTTTGACTGAAGCAGCTGGTTCCCCCCGTGCTCTGTTTTGCTTACCGCAGGAGCTTTTCAGGGAAGACTAAAAGGTCTCAGCCTCTTGTGGGATGTGTAACAGGACCAGAAGGAAAAGAGGTCGAAGGTTCAAGAGATCTGATTTTGATTAGATTCATGCCAATTCAAGCATCAAATAATGATTCGACCGCATTACGCAGTGAATTTTAATGCACATGTTTTTGTATGGGAGTTTGCGCATAGTTCACAAGTGAACTGAAAAGGGAGGAGTCTTTATTCATATTATATGCAACAGTTGTTTGTAGCTGAATAATCCAACATCAGAATCAGAATATCTTTATTGTCATTGTAACGAGTACAACGAAATTAAGTGCAGTCCCTGTGTCAGAGAGATTTATACAGGAAAATAAATAAGGAGAAATATATAAATATATAATATATAAATATAATATATAAATAATAAACATAGTAACATACAGGCCAGGAAGGTTATTTCCCCAACGTTCTCGTTGACGTGCTGTGAGGTTTTCGTTGAATGGGGCCCTGCGAGTTCAAACGCTCATGTCTTTGCTCTACTGGAGTCAAAGACCACCAGTGACTGGCATCTCGGCCATGCGGTCTCCAGGTATGCCTCTGCAGGCCGAAGTGGATCTTCAGAGGAATGCTGACTTTCATATTCATGAGCCGGAAATAAATAAATATGTCATTTAGAGGAGGAAACGGCATGAATCATTTGGAGTGTCACCTTCATGCACCGCGGATATAAACAACAGATTTCCTGCAGTAAATAAATAAACGGTGACAGAAGCCCGCAGGCTGGCGGAGGCTGCGTGACGCGTCGGGCCAATGACGAGCCACTTCCGCAGCACCGTGCCAGGGGACTGGCGGCTGTCTCTGGTATCGTACACAGGGCCTGGTCCGTTCCAGCACCGCGGTTTCCATTTTGCCAGGCCCGTCTTCTCTCTCTGGTCTCGACCGCTTCACACAAACTAAAAGCCAGAGAGTTTTGATATGGGGGGTGTTTGGCTCCGACACCTGCAACAAAACGCTGCCTGATTAATATTCCCAAAGTAAGATGTCCCACCCCATTGGCATTTCCCAGCCACAGGCAAGCAGTTGGGGAGTGGTGCCCGGCTGAGAAAGAGCCTGGCAGACCACAATCCATGACACCAGTAGGAAATGTTGGTGGCGTCAGTCAATGCCAATGCTGCGGATCAAAATCGGCATGATGTTAGGCACCTTCTTCTGAAAAGTCCGCATTTAATGGGTATGACGTTTACGGCTGCATGGGCAAGGGGCTTCTCTGATGTGTCAAACAGCCACACTTCACGAGAACAGTTTGAAGACTCAAGCCTGACATGTAGTACTTTGGGGAAGGCGAATCGCTAAGGCGATTTTGAATATAAATGAGTTTTTTAATCAGTGGCAGTAGAATACAGAGCTGCCTTTCGACAGCACGAGTCTGAACATTTTAATCTTAGAGCCCAGGGGAGTGGTGACGAGGTACCCATTTTGCACAGATCGGCAGGTGTGACCAAACAGAGTGTTAGAGTGCAACTCATGAAATCAGCACGGCGTTAACGGCTGGGTGTCCAGCCCGAGGGGGAGGACCTTGTGTGTAACCATCATTGAGCTCTCTGAGGACGTTCAGCCCTGTAAGAGCTGGTTTTGGGACACTCAGCCATCCTTATAGCCCCGTGTGGTCTGGGCTTGGAACACTCCACTGTCCTTTTAACCCCATGAGGGCTGGGTTTCAGACATTCCACCGTCCTTTTAACCCCATGAGGGCTGGGTTTCAGACACTCGATCATCCTTTTAACCACATGGGGGCTAGGTTTGAACACTCAGTTATCCTTTTAGCCACATGGGAGCTGGACACTGGATTGTCCTTTTTGACACACATGGACTGGTTTCGAACACACTCGACCGTTCTTGTTACCAAAATGGCATTCCCTGTTGAGGGGCATCCAGCTTTCCATGTTTAACGGTGGTTGTTGGCGACTGGGGTTTCTCCCCAGCAGAGCAACCAGTAAAGTATCAGTCTCTGGCTTTGTTGACACCGACATGTCCTGACCTACGTCTGCTGATGCTTCACTTGCCATTCATGGTGCACGTTTACTATGGTGTTTCCGTTCTACCGGGTCGTCTTCTCCCGACAGAATCATACGCAGGACCTTATCTATTCCAGTGAAGGCTTGGTACAATAAGCTACTCCCATTTTCCTATTTCCCTTTGACAAAAGGCTTTTGTCAGCAATTTTAATCAAATCTTAATTTGTCTTTAAACAAGAAAGCAATTTCTCCAACAACTAATGAAGAAGTTTCATTAAAGTCGCTTTTTATTGCTTCATATTTCGGTAGGAAGTTGAGTGGTTTTACAGTATCTTCCAACAAGCAGGTGATGTTCAGGTGGAGGATACATACAATGTTTAGGTGATATTCAGGTGGAGGGCACGTACGATGTTTGGGCAGTGTTTAGGTGAAGGATACGTATGATGTTCAGGTGACATTCAGGTGGAGGATACGTAGGATGTTCAGGTGACATTCAGGTGGAGGATACGTACGATGTTCAGGTGGATGACGTATGACGTTCAGGTGATGTTTAGGTGGAGGGTACGTACGATGTTCAGTCGGAGGATATGTATGATGTTCAGGTGATATTCAGGTGGAGGAATGTATGATGTTCAGTCGGAGAATACGTATGATGTTCAGGTGGAGGGTACGTAGGATGTAGGCGGAGGATGGAGGATTCAGAGCAGCCCTGTTGAAGTTGAGGAGATCCTCCCTTGAAGTACTCAGAGGTAGCAGCAGCAGTATTAATATATTGATAGACAATTTAAAGCACTTGTGGCCTTTATCAAAATGATTCAAATTTTTTTCAGTAGATCCATCGTAGCACAGCCAAACTATTTAATGACGGCTTTTTTAACTTTTGCTGAATTGACAATATTTTCCTCACCTCAGTAAAGGGGATGTGTGTTATGGCTCCTCCGCATTGGAATTCGGAGGCTGAGTTTTGACCTCTCTGGCCTGCAGCTGATGACCAAACACCCTGGCAAACGGCTGGGCTGCGGGCCCGAGGGCGAGCGGGACATTAAGGAGCACGCCTTCTTCCGCTACATGGACTGGGAGAAGTTAGAGAACAAGGAGGTGCAGCCACCCTTCAAACCCAAAGCGGTAAGTCCCATCGAGGGCATGCGAAGGGGGCACCCCCCCCCCGTCAAAACTACTGGTGCCTGGAAAAGGCACCTCCCCCAGTCCACCCTGGCACAGTGGCACCGGTTTTATTCAGAAACGTGATTTCAAGTCACCAGTGGCCAATGTAGGGATTTTGGATTTTGTAAAACTCTTTTTTTTGTTTCCGAAACTCATTTTTATGTAATTCTGAACTAGAGAGTTTAGCTTCCAGTTCCTAGAAGAGTTTGGGCTGCTGAGTTTGGTAAATATCATTGAGATGAAATGGAGACATCTTCGCTGGATCTGTTTGTGACATGATGACCCATGATATTGTAGCTCACAATGACATGTGCGGCCAAGCACTCTAGGATTCTCACACTCAAGTGTCTGGTTACCTTCTCTAATTACCGTAATGTTTATAAGTTGGTTTATTACCAAAAAAATCTTGAGTTTTTCCATACATGTTAGGTGGTTTTTCATATTATGTAACCCTGTTATTCCTCAGAAAAATACTGACTATGCCAGGACCTCCTACCTAGAGTGATTCAGACACTCATCCCTATAAAATCCTAAATAGATAGGCAGTCTATCCGGCTCAGGAGTATCTCTGCATTACGCTTTTTTGGGTCCAAGCAGCATTTTAATGAACAGGATTTCGTGAACCTCACCTGTTAGGAATACTATTAGAAGAGTTTGTAGTGTAGTCTAGTTTAATGTATTCTCCATGTATGTAGAGTTGATACAAAGGATGAGTTAGTTTCTTGTATTTGTTTGTATGTTTTTATATTTTTATTTGGATTAATTTGTTTGTTTAATGATTAAGGGTTCATTATCTGTTTGGTAACTGTGTTATTGTGTGTGTGTGTGTGTGTGTGTGTGTGTGTGTGTGTGTGTGTGTGTGTGTGTGTGTGTGTGCATACCATGTTTATATTATGTTTGGGGGACAAAATTTCCCCAAGAGGTAGTAAATGTCTGACATTTTTACCTTGTGAGGACAGTTCAGTGGCTTATGGTTAAAGTTAAGGCTGGGTAAGGGTTAGGGCTGTCAGAGTTATGATTAGGGTTAGGCCCATAGAAATGAATGAAAGGTCCCCACAAGGTTAGAAATACAAGTGTGTGTGTGTGTGTGTGTGTGTGTGTATTTTGTTTTAATTTCATTATATATCCAAATATTCGTGCAAAATATTCCAATCAGCGCAATCAGGAATTTTCTCAAAAATGATCATTGAATTACAGCTTCAGAAACCAAGGGTTTGTTACAGCAATGTGAAGATAAGTTGCCCGCCTGCCTCCTTAAGAGCACTGTTCCATTAATTGCTCTTTTTTTGTCTTCAAAGCGAACCCACGAATGTGAAAGACGTGTGGTCTTAGTGCACGAGTTAGGCGTAAAGATTTGTTACCCATGCTGACACTGGCCTCATTGATACGATTCATTTATTTCTTTTGCCCGTGACCTTGATGCCCGCTTTGTGCCCACTCCTGTCACCGTCGAGGAAGTGGGGATGGTAAACTTGACCCACCCATGACCCAACTGAAAGGCCCCCAAGTGACACCCTGGCACCGTTTCCTCAAGATGGTGTCACCATTGGCACTGTCATCCACCTGTCAGGGCCAGCCCCTTCCAGCCACGTTCGCCAAGCGAAAATGGGACTAATCTGATAGCAACAGGCGGGAGAGTGCACAGCGAGGACTGGCACGTAGCCTTATAGGCGTGGGAGTGAGAGACAGCCTCTGTGACCAGAGGATTACAGGTTCACTTCCCTCCTGTGATACAGTCTGTCAGGGTAGCAGCCTGGAGGACAGCAACAATCAGAGCAAGCAGTGGAGGATCTCGTGGTTGAGTAGTAATCCTCCGCGACCAAAGGGTTACAAGTTCGCTTCCTATCTTTGACACGATATGTTACCTGCAGTTCTAGCTGTGAGCATCAGGTCTTCTGATTCCTATATGTATAATAATGAAGAAGTGACCAGTTGAATAAATAGACAGCGGGGTATGGCTGGGAAATGTCTCTTAGTGACTGTGTGGTAAAGACACATGCTCATCTCTGCTGTAGGCCATGTTGATGACTGCTTTCCTGGTCTATACCTGCTACAGAAGAAAGTATAGGCTAAGCATAGGAAAGCTTAGTATTAAGAAACACAGGACCTACCTGCTGATCTACTGGCCTGACCGCGAGGAGCAGAGCAGACTGACTCTGGCCCCATGTCTGTGGTGTTGCTTCTCGGCTTTTGAGAACCTGCTCACTCGCTCGCTCTCTGAGGCCGCGATGGGTGGTACCACCCTGGCCCCCGGTCAGTTCTCTGGTCCCCTTAAGGCCTGCATCATTGTCGTTTGGCCCCACTGCTCCCGTTTCGATTCCGCCTAATTCTGCTGCATATAAGTCTCTTTTTTTTGGGCCCTCAGTTTCATTTCCATCTCCATGCAAGAATTTTCTGACTGCATTACGTTGATCGGCGTGGCCAGATGATAGGGTCTGGGCGCGGTACTCATGACGGGCCGGCGGCTGTAACTTGGGGCCGGGTGTGATGGAGTGGATAATGCCGTGGTATTGGAGACACGGAGGACCTATCGGGAGACCCATCAGATCTGAGAGCCCAGATTAGCGGCACCACTTAAAAATAATGGAAGCTGCAATTTTCTGGCAGGTCTTTATTTTCCATCGACTGCACCACTCAGATGAGGTGCCGCAAAAAAGGGAGATCGACCTCAATTTGTTGACATCGGTGACATGGGTAAAGGCAGTTACGGTCTCTAACTGCTCAGTCTGAGCGATTCTGGGCTGGTGGGGGCGCTAGAGTGGTGACGGCAGGCCTTCCCACCCATCACCGAAACGGAGGAGGCGTGCAGCTGAGACGGCTGATTGCAGAGCGTAGACTGGCCTGCTTAGCTGAGGTGCGTTCCCTCCGAACAGCCTGCGGTGCTGGCGAGGGTGGCGGCCTGCTCGCTGCAGCTGGTAGCCAGGGAGGTGAGGGGCCTTTGGAAACAGTCAAAAGAGGGGCTGCACACAGAAGGTCTGGGCGGAAAAAATTGAGTGCCATCTGTATTAAACACCAGTATCTAAGGCCGGTGTTGCTGGACTGGGGGGGGGCTGTTGCTTGTGTACCTCTATCAATCCCCTGTCCTGAGTCGCCGCAGCCTCGTGATGCTAATCTGTACTGATAGGCGTATCCACGAGGACACTGAAAAGCTTTCGCCTCAATTTCAGGCTCCGATGGTCGCTAACCAGCCCTTAACACCCAATAGATCATTAGTAACACCACTCGGCAAATGGAGCTGCGGTTGTTTGTGCTCAGAATTCAGTAGCGGCCCGTGTGTCCTAAGCTAGCAATCCCCAGCATGACACTAATCCTCGGCAGAACGGCGTGGGTCGCAGAAGCCGCGGTGCCGTGAGGGATACTCTGCTTTTATGTGAAGATAATGGAAGCTCACGTTTTATTTTCTCTCCCCGTTCCCAACAGCTACGGTGTCAATTTCAACAGCATTACATTTAACATTTTCATCAGGTTTAGTTCATCTGCGTGTCGCGTGCAGCCATTTTGGAGTCTGCGTTTCCCTTCCTGAAATGTTCTGTGTGTGGAAGTTCACACTAAAAGATACATGTGAAAATGTCTCTTGGGTAAACTGAAATGCAAATTATTAATCTGGAAAGACGTCATAGATGCCACAGATCTCTTATTAAAGGTATCCCCCACAGCTGGTGAGAGAACACTACCATGTTTTTGTGGGAAAACGAGCAGCAAGGTGAAAGTAGCAGCTTAGCATTTCTGACCTGAAGTCAAGCAGAGGTACAGGCTAATGGGGTGCGAGATAAACACAGTGTTCCTCAGCAGCCACACAGTGATGAAAGGCAAAAGGTTTTATTGGATGTCCCGGAACAAAGTGAAAACTCAAAGGGTGAATTCTTTGAATTCTTGGTTTCTTTTCTTTTTTTCAGAATTGCGGGGAAGGGGTAGAGTTTGTTGCTCACCTGAACAGTTGATTAATATTACAGTTCACGAGCCTCAGACTAAAAAGGCAGGAGGTCTTCACGGTAGCTGTACTGTCAGTGGATGTGGCATTAATTAGCTGGGATATTACAGAACGGACAGGCTGTGTTAGATGTGAGCGTCCCAGGGAAGGATGGGCTGGTCCATGGTGGTCTCTGTCAGGGATCAGATCACCATGTGGCGCATTGCGATGCACCCGAATCGTTCAGCTCCTGAATGACCGTGTAATATGTGAGAAATCGCTTTTGTGAGACCTGTCCCTTGTTTAAAATGACTGAGGATTTGAGGCATGCATGATAAACCTCAGCACCATTCTCCTTTAGCCCTGTCCTGAGTGTAGCATGGTTGGGGGGGGATTGAAATCACACCAATACTTGTATACGTGTCTCCACAGCCTCAGAGTGGAAAAACCCATTGATTGTGCATAAATGAATAAATTAATAAAGAAATATAAATCACCAAGAGGCATAAAAGTGATGCGCAGTGAATCACAGCTGTGGTCAAAAAGCCAATAATTCTCTTGTACATGCTGTCACTGATAGATAAATTGAACTTAGACTGAATTTTTGAACCCACAGCCCACATCTGTGTGTAGTGCGTGGCCATAAATTGATAAACAGACATCTGATTTTTCAACGTACGTGTAGAGATTTGTTTCCTACATCAGTGCAGGTATGTCTCATATTGTCCTTTGCTCAGGACGGTGCCAGCATTATAAAACTGTGTCAAACTCGGGGAACCCACATGTTCTGGAATGGTGAGGAACATTGGCGAGATGAAACAGTGACCAGCCAAAGGCCCGCGCTTGCCTTCCAGCACAGCACCCATGCCGAGAGCTTGGCGCGTACGGCTCAGTAAACTGGGTGCTGTTGGGGTTACCGGGGAAGGAATGTCTACATCCAGCTGCTGCCATCTTGAGTTGGGTTTCTACATTATGTTCCATCTGTTCTGTTCCTCTCTGCACCACCCACCACATGCCTCTCTCTTCTTCTCTCCTTCCCACAGTGTGGCCGGGACGCTGAGAACTTTGACCGCTTTTTCACCCGCCATCCTCCTGTTTTAACCCCACCAGACCAGGAGGTCATCATGAACCTTGACCAAGCCGAGTTTGAGGGCTTTTCCTACATTAACCCCTTTTACAGTGATACACCAGCCAAGAGTTAAGGATGACAGAATAACTAATCTCTTGAGCTCCTTGATACAATATCTGTATTTACAGTACTATTTACTCTGTTTATATATATGTACCGTACTGCACTGTATGTGTATATAAACACCTACCAGGATAAGAACCTCATTTATGTGCTTAATGGGATTTAATCTGTGTTAATTCCCATATAAATTTGCATGAATGACTTACCCAGATGTGGGACCAACATTGTACATCCTGTCAACATTCCTTCGTCAAGTGAATCTTATAATTGGAAATATTATCGGCAGTGATCATACCAATTTTAGCCCTCATAACGACCCTGTTTCCATGACCACTCCATCCCAGCACTCTGCCCTGCCAGCTCATCATTATGGCCCATGCAATGGCTGCTACATAAATGTTTTGTTCCAGTGATTCCTCACCTTGGCAGACCTGAGTTCCACGATTGGCGTTATTGACCTCAAGCATGATGAAGGCCATTGGTTTCAGGAGGAGAGGATGCTTCTGCTGATTCCCTTCAGTGGCGGCATTCTGGGCCCAAGTCTAGCATCAAGTAATTTTTTTTTTTTTTTCCTTCTTTTGGTCAATAACAAATATATGTATATTCAACCTAGACCAAATTCACAATGAAATGAAAATGGAAATTGACTTAAAATTTGCGTAAGCTTTTGTCAATGTAATTATATGTAGACTTAAATATGGTACGTAAAATTGTCAATGATAAATCATCATCTACCTCCCCAGCCTTGACAAATTTGTTTATGGGATATGTAGGTTCTTCTCTCTTTAGCCTGGTTCTGTTTAGCGGAGCCCAATAAACCTTCTGTACCGCAGATGGGCAACTGTAAGTCGCTGAGGGCTTGGGAATGTAGCCCAGGGATGCATTTCCATCTGATCTCGTCCCTGATGGCTTTGCTGTACATCTAGCCGTGTCCAGTGAGCCCCGTCCTATAAAGTCATGTGAGCAAAGGCGTGCCAACAGCTCCTAGAGGAGCCGTGGTGGTGAAAGGCGTGGCATGTCAATGCAGGGAGGGTCACTGGTCAGGGAGAGAGACTTCACAGTGCACTGTGACTGTAGGCCAACCTCCTGCCCACAGCCTCCGTTTGCTAAACATCAAAATACGGTCATGAATTAAGACCAAGAAAATGAGGGTTTTCTTGATGGGGTGGAGAGGAGACAGGTTATGTCCGATGAGTGCTGGATTAGATAAGTGAACCTTTTGAGGGAGCACATGTAGACTTTCCCAACACTACGCTTGGCCTTGCCCTGTGTATGTCTAAGAACTCACCGGAACATCACTGCCGTGAGCTCCTCAAGCTGTTGAAATCTACAGTTCTCATGTAAATAATTGTGTGTCATCACACATCTACAGTTATTCATTTCTGCCTCACCTGTGACAGGAGTTTAGTGACTGCTCGATGTTGTGTCATGATACGGTATGCTGTTATGATGTACCAATACAAAAATACGGCTTCTCTCAAAACTCACACAATGGCTGCCCAGTACATATCCGGGAAAAGCATTGGTTACAAATGTGCTTTGACTCAGGGTAGAGGCTGCTTCCCAACCTCCTGAGGTAGAGCGCTATGCTAAAAGGTCACGTTTGATTCAGACTGTTGGTCATGCATAGAAACAAACAAACAAATAAATCTAGCCAGCACCTGTCCTCAGGGTAATTCGGTTAGCCTGTCTCTTTTCCCCAAATGCCATTTCGTCTGTCTGTAACGGAAGCTGATTTTTGACGATGCTGGGCAGAGCCTTCCATGCCGTCAAGGTGACGGTTGCATACATACGAACAATGTCTGGGCAGGAAAGCTGATCACCTCCACTGCAGCTTGTGCCAACCCTTGAAACACAGAGATTGTTCAAAAGATATGAGAAAGACTCGGCATCAGTAGGAGCTGTCAGAAGACTTAAATGCGACTTCAGTTCAGTATCAGTGATGTTTTTTTATGTAGGTTTCAGCAAGTTATTGACAGCTCCCGCTAATTCAGATTTTACCCATAATGCTCATTTGGAAGTGTTCAGCCTGAAAGAGTATTCTTTAAATATTTTCCAATTTGTATATAATCTCTGTTTTATATATAATTTGGAGAATTGAATGGGCCTGGTCAGTTTCTCAGAATTATATGTTAAGATGAATTATTACCATAAAATTTACATGAAGCTAAATTAATATGAAATGTGTAATTTCTGCCAAAATCAGTGCGTAGTTAAATATAAGCCTTTATTATTTTTGTAAGTGTCTCAAAAAACAGGAGTATATATGCATTGAAATGTGTATTTTAAAAGTGTCAAATTGTATGCGATAAATGTACTGAACGATGTGGTTGGGATTTCATGTTTGTGAGCCTTACAGTATTGTAAAAAATAATAATAATATTACATCATTTTGTGTCTTTTTCTAAACAGAGGGTGCAATCAGGGTTTTGCATTAAAAGCATATTAATAATTTTGCATGTTGGATTCTTTGATCAAACTGTGGTATTTGACTATTAGGGGTTTAGCCTAATCCTATTACTATATTGACTAACTCAGATGTTGTTAATGTACAAAGTATTTTCCGAAAATAATAAAACATCAAAAACCTTCATTGTAGCTTACTAGTCAAATTAAACTTGGGACACTGAAGGGACTCAACGGTGGTTGGGGGGGGGGGGGTAATCAAAGGATCAGGGGTCATGGCACAAGCAATGACATCCAGCTCGTCTTGTGGGAGGATATGAGAGATTTAATTCCTTCATCTTACTCTGGTCCAAATCACAAAAAACAATCTTATATTCATAATCCCTAATCACAATGGTGTTCACCTCATTCTGAATGGATGGTATTTAAAACTTTTCATTAACTTTTTCATTACATGACCGTAGCTTGGTGACCCAACACAGGTGATACCCAAGAGGAAAATCTCAGATTTTTTTCCTCATCTTGAATGCAGGATAAGCAGTCAAGAAAGCAGAGAGATCAGTAAGGTCCCCAAAGAGGATGCCTAGCAGATGAATTGAAATATTTTTTTGCCATTTCACACATTGGAATGTTGTGGTTTTTGCATATCCCATCTTACCCTCTATGAGGACACGTACACATGCATACATGAGAGAGTGAAGCTTGGGGTCAGAGCGCAGGGTAAGCCATTTATCCAGTGCTGTTGGAATAGTTTTGGTGTTGAGGGCCTCGCTCAAGGGCCCAGCAGTGATATGGACGCTTCTGACATAAGTACTATGCTTGATTGTTGGCTTCCCCCTGCGTAGGGCCCCTGGATGTGACCAGAAAAATATAGCTAGGAAAGTGTCCACGTCGTCTTGCGTGAAGTAGGCAGCCTTCGGCCGAAACAAACTCGATAGAAACGGTGTTGAATAGTCAACTAACCACCTGACTCCAGTCAGCCCTCCGAAACTACATCAGTGTTCAACGCACATAGCAATGGAAGCTAAAGTATGGAGTTACGCGCATCAACACCCGTTAATGAATTAAAAAGGCTAATAAAGAAGTGGTACTAAAAAGGGCAGGTTCCTGTTATGATTATTCACCATGCTCTACAGTTGTACTATCTTGTTTATTGTAAAAGTAATAGCAGGTTTACTGTAAAGACAAGTGAGGGTCAGTTTGGCCTTCAGTGCTCACTCTCAAACGTTAGCGTGTTGATGTTACAGAGCTGAGCCTGGGTCAGTTGGCCCAGCTCGCTGCTGCAGGTGTTTACTCCTTCTATTTAGGCACTAAGGTTTCCTTTCTCAGAGACAGCATGAACTCAGGTGACGACACGCCGAGAATCCACTGTAAACGCCCTCAATTTGTAAGTCGGCAGGTATGCAATGCAGTCCCCATAATTTTAATTTTTATTGTAATTATAGTTGTGATTACTGTTAATATTTGTATTATGGGTATAAAAATGCATTATTTTTCATCATACCGTTTTGCGCACTTTGCTCAGTTAAAAAAAAAAAAATTTTGCTAGCCCTTATCTGCAGTGTGTCTTCAGCACCGTGGTGCGTAATTGTTAATTAATTCTGAATATCACAGGCTCAAATTAAAATCAGCTGATTCGGGTGTGGGCGGCTTATCTGCCGAAAACAGGTCGCCGTCTGTATCTGCCGTTTTCTGCCGCAGCGCGATGTGCTGCCTCCGACATTAGCCGAGCTCTAATCTGGTCTCTCCCGAAAAACCCCTTCCCTCTTAATAGAGGGATAAATTAAAGAGTCTGGCTTGGAATTAAACTGCCGTTTGATTAGTGAGGCCAATTCAGTGTGTCTTTAAGCGCTTTACCCCAACACACACAGATACACCCACTCACACCCCTACCTCCACTACGCCTGTGATGCTCGACTTGGCCCTATCTCTGCCCCACATCTGGATAAATAGCCATGGGCAGCAGTTTAGTGTCGCTTTGCTGTTCGTGGGAACCTCCGTATGTCATGTCGGCTGCCTGGCTGGTCTTTGGGATTCCTGGCCTTTTCTTATAAAGGCCCCTATTTCTTCCCAGCTGCTGTCCACCAGTGATTTGCTGCATTTCTGTGACTCAGACTTTGATCTGACATCTGCAGTTATTAGTCACAGTATAGGGAAGTGCTCAATGAGTCTCAGTCGCAGTGTAAGGTGAGCTTGATGAATCTCAGTCGTTGTCAAGGGGAGAGTTTGGTGAGTCTCAGTCGCAGCGTAATGGAGAGCTCGGTGAGTCTCAGTTACAGTGTAGGGGGTAGCTCTGGGAGTATCAGTTGCAGTCTAGGGGAGAGCTGAGCGTGCCTCAGTAAAAGTGTAATGGAGAGTTCGATGCGGCTCAAACGAGGTGTAAGGAGAGCTCAGCGAGTCGCAGTCAGTGGGAGAGCTTGGGGAGTCTCAGTCACTGTTTAGGGGAGAGCTTGGGGAGTCTCAGTTGCAGTGTTTGCTTTAAGCACAGCGGGTCCAAACAGCCACAAGTAATCTGAATTGGCGTGACCCCCCTAAAATACTCGGGACCTGAGGAGGCAAGCCATCTGGGCACAATAGTGCATCCTGTAACCTTCAACATGCGTTTTATCATTTTTATAAAATGACATATGCCTCCAGGTATTTTTTTTTGCATCTCTTCATGTTCTTTGGTGTGGAGTGCCTCCCCCCCCACACACACATACTCTCTGAGGGGCAAAGCTGCAGTGAGAAAGCCTGCATGCTTTCTCTCCTCTCCTCTCTTCAACTGGCAAACTGGAATTAAAGATGGCCACAGCCTGGGTCATGTGACCCACAAGGAAGGGAGGCCATGTGCAGTGGCAGCAGCTTACAGCTTGATCCACAAACACCTGCTAGCTGTTAAACTCCGGTCTTTGCTTAGGGGTCTTGAGATGCTGCTGAGTCACACCACTGACCTCTTGACCTGTTACCTGCAAGTCGTGAAGGTTGTGGTTCTTTCCCATGGAGCAGGCAGATTACTGGGGATGGAAGAAAACAAAAACATTCAGCCAAACTGGGAAAAAATTGGCCTACCAGTTACCTTTCCGAGAGTGGAGTTTTATTGTAGGCTTGTAAATAGTATGAGTAATATTGTCACAATAATAAAATAAATATTCATTAAGTGACAGTTTGTGTCAGTTTGGTCCTCATATGATACTCCCATGCAAATAATATAAAATTAACAAAAATGAGTGTTTTATTTTGTTTGAATTCTGACTTCCATGAAATGTTGCATATCTTATTAATACTTTAAATAATTATTAATACTAGTAAAATGTGCAGAAGTGACCATAAATTTCCCAGCCTGCATTTGTATTCTGTGCACAGCTATTCCATTCCATCCTAACGACAAATGCGACAAATGTGCCTACAAAAAATAAATGTACAGTTTTTAATAAATCACTGTTACATTCACCGTTTTTGCTCTTGGTACGCCATTCTAAATCACTACTCCCTTTACTTCCTTGGATGCACGTGGTGTTTGCAATGATTAACGTCGATGGCGTTTGGTTTAAAGTGAATCCGGTTTGTTTAAAAAGCGTTCGGTTGCCAAGAGTGGTGTCACACCAAGAAGCTATGCTTAGGCTTCAGGAGATCCAGGTACTTGAGTGGAGATGAGCCCCAAGTCTCTTCACTGGAAGTGGGCCTTGTGAACAGCCCTGTCCTGGGGCCGAGCCCACCAGCATGGCAGTTGAAGGAGAAGGTAGGAAAAATGCTGTTCCGTCAGCTTTCCTGTAAGACGTTTCCTGTCTCTAATACTGCTCTGCTGAGCACCTCTGTCTGCTTCTCGTTTGTGTCTCCGTTTGTAGTTCTTAACGCTTTCCTCTGACTCCTCTGTGTGAGCTGCTCTCTTCTTCTTTTGTACTCGTATCATGCTAAAATGTTAGGTCACCATCTCTACTGTACTCTTTTTATGTTCTCGGCACCTTGTTCTCTTTTGCCTGGATGGGAAGAGTCACGCGTAAATTCTTTACTGGGGTTATTGTGATTCTATAGCATTACACTTCTATGCATTATAGAATGAAGGACACCAAAAGTTACTGAAGCTACCAGTATTTGAGAATTATTAATGATTATTATACTGTATACGCCTCATCGTCATCCTGTCTACAGTGGTTTCACAGAATTCAAATATAAAAATACTGTGTATGTTTAAAAACCCATAATTTTACCTCAGAAACAAATACTCATTTCTGAAAGAGTGAAACAAAGACAACTTTGCTAAAACAAGCTCTTTTTTCCTGTTTATTCAGGTGATCGTAGTATAATAGGTCATATTGCATAATATAAACATGTTATTTATTATTTATTGTAATATCGTCTCACTCCCAGCGGTAAAGTTTGACCGTTTCCTAGTCCCAAAGCGCCAGCCCCCCGCTTACCTTTCCCAGATTTCTAGCTCTGGAGCTTTCCTGGCTGGCTCTCTGCTGCCTCCTGCTCCCAGGACAGGAAATGCAGAAGCTGAAACCCTGGTCCATTACACCAGAGGTGCTGTGCTCTGGCTGCATTCCTTGTATCGGGACCCTCGGGTGCACCCAGGCGAAGGCCCATCCCAGTGGGCTCCACGTCGATACAGAAACTTTACTAAGCAAGCTCCAGCTGAACAGTCGATGATTATTTCACTAGCAGTGGCTAATCTAATATGAAATAAACATAAACATTTGGATATAGATAAAGTAAGGCACTCCAAATGACTGAATTAATGCTAAATGTTTCTTAACTTCTTCCTCTCTTCCTCCACCACCTAGAAGACCAGGAAGGATACGAGTAACTTTGACAGAGAGTTCACCAAGATGCCTATCGAGCTGACGCCCACTGACAAGCTCTTCATCATGAACTTGGACCAGAATGAGTTCCAGGGATTCTCCTATACCAACCCTGAGTTCATCATCCAAGTGTAGCCCAGTCATGGACCACACGTTGCGTTCTCCTGTGCGACAGTCAGTACGTCCGTGTATGTGCGCATGTTCTCTCAGGTGCCTGTGGCCTCGTTTCTCAGCTTTCTGTATGGGTACTGCTCCCTGCGGCATCTCGAAATCTCCCCTCCTCTTCTGGCCCCTCACTTTCGATCAGCGCTGAATCAATTCAATCTTCCCAGTCTTAAACCGCCTGATGTCTCAGGTTGCCTCTGTGAGGCCAGAGACTGTAACAGCCTCAAACTTTAAATCATCCCCCAGTTTATTTACTTGTTTTCATAAGGTGGACGTGCTGTGCCCACGTCTGCCGGACTACCGCCGTTTATATATGCCAGTTTGTGCCACAATGCTTAGGAACTGCAAAAACTAAAAAATAAACTGCAGATCGACCTTTTACTGCTTTCAAAGCAACAGAGCAGTCTTCAGTTATCAGACTTAAGGATTTCTCATCTATGTTGTCGATGGAATGTTTTCTGTAATCTGCAAGTTAGAGTGTGGAAATACCACTACTTTTTCATGTATAGTATTAGTGTATTTTTATAGTAGAGTTTATGAAAATCTCTTAATATCGCTTGCATACCGTTGGCTACCTTGAAACCTAATGTCTCCTTTCATTCAATCAGATGTATTTTATTTGTTCTAAAATATAAGAAAATTCATGTAACCCTGCCGGCATGGTCCATTATATTGGCCGAACGTTCTGACGGCTCGAGCCGCAAAACACTTTTGTTTCATACAAATCAGTTCCCATGTTAAGTGCATTATAATGACATTTTCTATGTATGCTCTGGAAGATGAGTGGAGTATCAGACGTAAATACAAAACTGAAACTCTAAATGGAGTATCTTTGCCTATGCGCAAAAAAAAAAAACAAAAAAAAATTGTTTAGTGAACTGCCGTCTATGCATGCCTGGTTTGGTTGTTAGTATGATATTTAATGTTAGTACTGTACATCAGATGTTCTTACTGCAACTGGTGAAATGGTCGGCTGTACGTATTTAGGAATAATTCCGATGTCTCTTAAAGTCTTCCAGTTAGTAACTACGAACTTGAGTTGTTTAAAAAATGAAAAGTGCAGAGTTTTTCAGATGAATGGAAAGCGCAGGCAGGGTTAGACAGATTGAAGTGCTCCTCTCTCCAGGCAGCTTTGTCGTGTCCCCACAGCTGTGAGGAATAACCACTTTGGTCTTTATCTGAACGCATGGAGGGGCAGGAGTGACTGCAGTAAAATCTACACTCCAGAGTGTCACTGGCAGCTAATGGCAGTCTGCAGGGCTACAGCCTCTCCCACACGTTATCCACTGTTTACAGACAAAACTCAAATCCCAGTTTCAGGTTCACTTTGATGGCTGGAGTCAAAAAGGGACACATCTTGGAAGCTTTGTGATGGCCCTCCAATCAGCAGAATGGCTTCTTCCGCTACTAAACGAATGTCAGCTTAGTTTAGTCATACCAGCTTTTTATAGGTCTTTTTGTAATAATTAAATGAACCTCAAATGACAGACTGAACTGTTCATATGTTTCATTAATTCCCATTTTAATTGACAGTTTAATAAAATCTGATTGGGTGCAATACAAATATGAGTACGAAAGACTCGATTACCATCTGGAGCTAAAATCACGATTTTTTTCCTCTGATTTCTTCTGCTGCTTGATCTGTTATTAAACTAGATGTTAAACTTCTATATACTGTACATACTCATTGATATTTTTATGTTAACTCGCTAGCACACATACAAGAACTCTACCTGGATAGCCCTTCAGATATGGTCACATGGGGGAAGTGTGTTTCTAGAAGCATCCACCCTGTTCTTCACTTTTCTAAAGCTCAGCATTGTATGGATCACCCTTTTTATATAAATTTGAAGATCATCCCTGGTTTTGATGGTAAAATTAGTTCAATTTTGTCAGTATGCAGACTGGAAAATGATGTAAAAGAGTGACAGAGGATGTACAAAGAAAACAGATCATTCTCTGTAATTGTTACATTTAAAAGTCTCGTGACAGCTTGTGACAAAGACTTAAATGTGGTTCCTGGAAATACCACCATTTATTAATAAAAGCCAAAAAGAGAAACAAAAATGTTACTATGCAAGATGGAATATTCTCTACGTTAATGCAAACTCTTAGCAAGCTGGTGTTTATTTGAAATACAAAGAAAATCAAGAACTGCATATTTATTTTCCGACTTAAGAAATATGTTGCATGTTCTGTGATTTATGGTATATAATACATATTGTACTTATATTTGCCAAAATCTGTTTGTGTTTTTCTTTGGGTGTTTTTGTGAAAATTCAAATGAATGGTGCTGTGGAGAGTGACAGCTCCACAATGAAGTGAAGTAAGGGTAAGAGTTGGCTAAGGAAAGATAGGTGTCTGCTGCGAATGTTTGCATGTCTGTCTGCGTGTGAGTGTTTGTCAGTGTTTGAGCTCCTGTTTATGTGTCATCATTTGTGTGTGAGCATTCGGGTATGTTTATGTCAATGCTTGTGTTAGTGTGTTTGTTTGCAAAAGTTTACATCAGTTTGTTTGCGTACATTTATGTGTCTGTTTGTAAATGTTTCTCTGCTTGTGTTTTTTGTCTGTCAATGCCACATCTGTGTCGGACCAGCTTTCTGAAATCCCGCTTTGCAGGTCCTTAAAGGCGTGTCCATGCCAGTGCAAACATTGGTCATCTCAATCTTGCATTTGCTCACAGCGATGCATTTTATGATAAATATGATAAATCACATTTAAGGGAGATCATTTCTGCTCGCCCAACATATTCAGATAGTTTTCCATCTTTCTCCTTTCTGAGTGACTGAAGCCGTACGACCACGGCTACTTCAACTTTTGTTTTGCCTTCCAAAGTGACAACTCGTAAAACAGAAGAATGTTAGACTCCAGGGGTTTCTGATCTCTACGTTTGAAAGTGTAATGTGAAAAGAGATTTTACGAGCTTTGTTTTCTACAGTCAAGGTTCTGCTGTCAAAATTTGTTCTTTGCTGTCTGGGTGTGGAGTTGTATCAGGAGACAGTTATTTATGACATTTTGTATCTAGATTAGATTACTTCCCAGACCTCCTCCCCTCACACAAGTGGAACAAGATAAGCAAGGCCAACATTTGACTGTAGGGCACTAGTCCTTGTGCAATGAAGGATGCACCTCAAAGCAAGTGTGGAAATCCTACATTTGGTCGCTTAACAAAACACTAATGCCGGTAAAGTCTGAACTGAGGAATTTTAGTTTTTCCTGAAGTTTAGCACAGCGAGAGGGTCAAACCAATGGTATTCATTATAAAGAACCCTGCGGAGGTGGCGTGCCAATCGCCCGGCTTGTGGTGCCTCATTCAGGTGAGTGTCCTGTTTGCGCTGCCCTTCTGTGATTCACTGCACCTCCTTTTCTCTCCTGCCCGTGTCTGACACTTAATATCGCACAGCATGAAGGCGGCCAGGAATCAGCGAAGCGTGTAAACCAGTGCGATTATTCTGCTATGTCCCTGGCCGAGTTCGCGCAAGGGCAGCCTACGAAGGAGGAAAGCATGAGCTGTCCGTGGCGATCCATTTTCCATTAGCTTCAATTAGCATCGTCACAGTTCCTGGACATCTACAGAGCACGTGTGACACTATACTGCCTCATTTGCGCGCCATCCAAACAGAACAACGAACTCGACACCGTTCGCTCCACTGAGAAATGAATTCATTAGCAGTTTTCTTCTCTCCGCAAAACAGCTGCTATTAGGGAGATATTCATTTAGCGATATTTGCTAATTAATTTATCGGAAGTGGAGCACTTCTGTTAATGTGCAATTGGACAATGCTTTCCAATAAGCCGTTTCCTCTTAATCTTCCTCTTTCCTTCTGGGCTGTTTTCTCCTTAGCCACACCGTTACTGCTGCGGTGTTGCCTTAACTGCTTGAAGCGCCTCAGCAGAGATTAAAAAAAGATGCATGAAAAATGAAGATTTGTTGGAGAGTTTTTTTTTTATTATTGAAATGTGATTGCTGCAGGACAGTTGACTGGTTGTGGAGGAAGTGTTTCATGGGGGACGTCATTATGCTTCGCACCGAGCGTGATTTGTAAAGCTGCTCCCCCCTTCTGGATAGTCCTGCCTTCACTTTCGGCCTCTGTCTGGAGCTCTAGCTGATGCGTTATGGTCCAGCAGTCTCTTGGATCTAAAAGTGAGGAAGCGGTCCTAGGTTGGCAAGGACATTCAATGGAGGAATTCAAGGACAAACAGCCTCCCTTTTATAAAATCTAGGCTTCCCTTTCATTTTCTTCCTCACTTCAATTATACAGTACAAGTTTTTTGGGAATCATCCTGTCTATTCAAATCTAAAACTCTGCATGGTAATGCACATGATTGATCTTTGATTTTCATGCTAATGATACTCATTTGTCTGGCTATGCCATTCAGCTTAGAGGACTGTAAATGAATATCCCTAATATATAAATGTGGGGCATTTCTGAAGTATAGTAACTTACACTTGTACAAGGTCCAGGAAGAAGCTGTACAAGACTGACTTCCTTACAAGAGGGCATATCCATACATTTTTCTTTTCAGGTTTCCCTAGCAAAATGAGTGATGCTTTGTTTCTTAAAGAAGGGAGAATATTGAGGTTCTGGTTTCACTCTATCAGTGTCTGAAACATGCTGTCGGAAAGTAACTTCTGGGCACCCCTTTGGTTGGCTCGTTGTGTCCATATGCTGGCCTGTAGTTTGTGAGGTGCCCATAACGAATAAGGAGTGTAAATATGATGATCCTACATCTCCTGCCTTTAGGGTTTTGGACTGAATCCACAGAAACTAAATTAGGGATGAAAGTGTGAATAAATAAATACTTAAAATAGAAAATTAGAATCTTAGAATTGTTTAACCCACCGCAACCCTGGGATGGATGGACAGGCTGGCGAGCTTTATTTGAACACTGTATCATTTCAGGATGTCATCTTGTGGATCAGCAGTTGCTTTAGCTGATTTTAAATAGCTTGAACAAAGAAGTGATTGTTATCAGTTTTATTTAACTGCTGAATTGTCTAAAAAGAATGTTGCCCAGAATTAGATAGTTGGCTTGCTGAAGAACATTACTTAGCTTCTCTAAACCATTTGAAAGTGTCTGAAATGTTTGCCATTGCCCTTCACCCATTGGATGTAGATATGAATGAAAGTCTGCTGGGGAGCTCAGTGTGATTTGGTTTAAAGCACGTTTAGCCATATTTATATTTGCTGGAATTCACGCCGGTCAGGAAGAGAATGATGGGAGAAGGTTTTCCTCCCACATCGTCCACATCTGCTGTGCCTCTGTTAGCAAGAGAGCGAAAATGATGCGATTTATTTCACAAATAAAAAGAACAAATCAACCGCAGAAGGTTCCTGCACACTCAGTCTGGCCTGAAGCCAGATCACATCCTTGAAGCTTGACCTTTTTCCCGGTGATGAACTGAATGAACAGAAAATTAAAATTAAACCAATCATAATGCCGCATGACGCCACAAAGCATTCCAGCAATCCTCGTACATGTGTTTGTGATGAGGTCAAGGAGCAGTTTCAAGAGGATCGTGATCTGTTTCTGTGTATTTTTTAAACTTTCAAACAAGTGCGAGACAAACACCTGTCTTCTCCTTAAAGTAATTATATCCATACATCTTTATATTGAAATGATCATTGCAAACATAGTTACAGTGTCAAGGGTAAAACATTATTTTTAGTCATATTTTAAATGTGAGTAACATGCAGCTAGTGAGTTCCCTGAGTATTTTAAGCCATATGTTAAGTGTTTTAACTAATTTTTAAAGTAATGGTGGCAGCTGAAAGTCAAGAAGGTGGGCGTAGAGAACTGAGGGGTCCAGAGTCTGCCGGGTGCAAGTGTAGAGACGGGGCATCTCCGGTGGGGTATCCACACAGCTGCTTCACGCCTTCCATGCTTCTCACTGTTACCGGCACAGCAGTTGTTTCATTCTTAATTACATCACATCCTGAGAGACATTTGCATTTATATAAGAACTAGACAGCAGAGTCATCTGACCCATCCATCCAAAGAGACTATCTACCTGTTATGATATGCTGGGTGCTGATTTGAGGGCTTGGGTGCTATTATTTGTTAACCCCATCCCCTGAGCCATAGATAGAAATTTGGGCCCCCGAAGGAATATTGTTCTGGCGCTCCAAGCATATGCAGCAGTGTACAACATACAGTGTGGGATGTCTTATAGGGGCCCCCTCTAGCTGTGGGACCATACAGTCATCACTTTCCACCCCATTAGGTACAACTCATCCTGTCAATTATATGGTTAATGTTAGCTTTGAAATATCCCCGAGTGTAACTGTGGAGTTCTGTTATTGCAGAGTTGTGGTCCATTGTGAACGTGTTGTCCGTGGTTGTCAGATTGTGGTTTACTGCCATGGTTGCTTGTTGTTTCATCCCTCTTCTTGGGTTAAAATTGGTTAGCTGGACATGCGATTGTGTTTCATTGTAAAGGTCTTGATACATATTGTAGTGATGGAAGCTTTTTATCCGTATTTATGTTTGTATTAGTGTACGTATTTATGTGGATTTTTCCCTCATCATTTGATTGTTTGTGATTCCTTACTTTTTACAGCCTTTGCCTAACTATGCCTCGGTTGTACGTAACGTGTTTGTATGTAGTGTAAGTGTTCCAGACAGGCAGTAAAAAGGACAAGGCCACCGTGTGATGTACTCCCGCAAATGGGATGAGGTGCCATTATGCACTCCTTCATTTTCTCTGGAAGGTGAGCCTTACCCTTAATGGAGTCAATGGTGGAGAGTCCCAAGCGGAGGCAGCGGCACAAATATCTTCATTTGTGTACTGCCTCGCGGGCCACGCTCATAAACTCCTGTCACTTCTGGTCAATCGAGGCCAATATCCTCCACGCATAGACCCCTGATCCCCATCTCCCCTTGACCGAGCCATGCCCCTCGCCAGCCTGCACTCCTCCTTCCTCCCCTCCATCGCAGTCTCTACCTTGATTGGTGATGACATCTTCATTTTGTCCCAACCCTATAACTCCTAGGCATTAGCCCCCTTGTCATTGGTTCCTTTACTACATGACACTCTCTGCCTTCTTTTCCACACAGTCGTTTCTTCTGTCTATTGACACAAGCAGGTCTGTCCTTCATCATCACCACTCTTCCTCATTGTACTTTCCTTTGCAAATCCTATATCAAATTTGTATATATTCACACAGAGGCGTCTTTTCTGCTGATTGATAATTCATAAGAAAGGAGAAGCTGACTGTCATTCTAGACTTTGGTGTGAAGGTAACAAGTGATTCTAGAAAAACACATTGCTCCTGAAAATAAAAACAATTGGTGACCACAGACCTTCTGGTATTTCCCATGCCCCCCCAGTCAAATTCCAAGTGACCAAATTAGCTGCTTAATTCCTAGTAACCTCTACAGGGCTTTTTAATTTTCAGTAAGAGTGAATCAAAACATGCAAGTTTACCTTGTGGTCCCGTTTCAGCAGGGAGACTTCTGCAGATTGTCTGTTGCCCTCTGCTATTTGAACGTGGCCGGTAGCATTTAGCATTTACGCGGCACTCGGTCATTCAGAGAGAATTCTGGTTGTGCTTTAATTGACCTGACAATGTTCTTGCCAAAAATTACATTAATTATATTATATTATATTATATTAATTATATTAATTTTGTATGATATACAAAAAACGTTTAAATAAAGGTATGATGGTGCCACGTTCAATGTGTACAATGTGTGACTAATAAGAACTGATCTGTGTTTTTATTAAAACAAATGCTTCATCTGGAAATTTAATGTGAGATTGTGAGTCAATCCAACAAAATCTGGGTCCATATCCAGCAGAGGAAATGGATTGGATGCCAGTCCATCACAGGATACACACGCAATCAACAGTTGAAAGGCACCAGTTCTCCTGTAGTCCCTAGCAGAAACCCACAGAAACACAGAAAGCCTGCAGACAGGAGTCGAACCCACAGCCCTAGAGGTATCAGACTATGGTGCTACCCCCTGAGCCATGTCCTGTACTTTACACACGTGAAAAAAGTATCGTGTATGATGTTGCATATATTATGTATTAAACTTGTGGTTTTGCAAGGGTTAAATTATTGCATTTTAAAGGCAACTATTTGCTCATGACAAGCAGCAAATAATAAGCAAATTGAATTTGCAATCAAATGTTTTTTTTGTTACACGTGACATCTACTTATTCCAAATTTTTCCTGTTAGTAAATTAATCTCACAAAGAATGAAACATTGCCAAGAGACGCTTCCATTTATTTGATCATAGATAGATCGATCGATCGATCCCCAAAGGGTAATATCATATCATTGTGCATAAAGGTACTTAAGACAAACAGAGCTCTCACTGAAACTGAAGTCTATTCATACTATGAAACATTACAGAATGGGGGCTCTGGGAGGACCCAGTGGGTCACATGATTTTTAGCCAATCAAAGCTGGCATCTTTTGTTACAAATCCTGCCAGGAATTTATCCATCTAACCAACTGTGAGCAATGAAAAGTTTTGCTGCGATGAAAGAAGAGATGATTATAAACATTAAACAATTAGAGTTTTGAAAGCTAATGAGAGCCCAAAGGGTAAGTTTGGAACTGAGGAGGCCCGGTCACAGGTTCTACACTTGGCCCGGGTTCAACAGTGCTCGTGGCTTTGTTTGCTATTCTAATTGCATCGTGCTTCTCGAGCCGCACGGCAAGTAAGTGAGGACAGGTCACGGGTGGTTCTGACAAGAGCACCATTTCCCTTAGGCCCCAAAAATAATTACTAAGATCAATTGAAATCTCGCTTATTAATTATCAGTAAGCGTATAACGTTTTCTCATTAATTATCAGGAAGTTTATCCGTAGATAGCAAGGTTTCAGGCTACTGGTGCTCTTCACGGGGTTTGTTTGTAAACATCACATGGTTTATTTTATAGTCGAACTTGGGTTCATCGGTGTCCTCGAGGGATGATGGAGCCCGTGATTTTACCGTGCTTCCTTCATCTGCGAAATATTGTGGATTCTTGGCGTACATCACTGGCCAAATTGGTGACTGTTCTGCCAGGCAGTTGTTCGTCCAGACCAATCATTCCAAAGAATGGCTTTTTACTGAAACTAGACAGATGTGAACGTTGGTGAGAGCACGTCCCTTTTGCTGCCCTTTTGAATGACTTAAGAGGATTCAATCCTTTATAAAAATTGCCCGTGGTTTCAGTAAGTGCTTGAACAAGACCAAAGTTACATTTGATTGTTTTGTCCTAAAGAGTGAAAAAATCATACCTCATTTCTGCTAATAAAAAGGGAGTGTTGTCCAGTTTCTCCCTCCCTCAATCGTTTGCTGGTAAGTAAATCTCTCTCTCTCCCTCTTCCTTTTTTATGAATGTCGATGCCAGAGTTACCTGTGCAAGGGCAAAAGTGCTCAGCTGCTCTGCCTCTAAAGTCATTTCTATGCTAATAAGACTCTCAGTAAGATAAGACACTCAGTAAAGATATGCCTCTCTGACACAGACTTTGTGACACAGAGGGGTGCTAGAATTCAAAATGGCTTTTACTGGCCTTTATAAGTATAAATTCATACAGGAATGTGCGTTTGTTTATGCTTCATTAAAGCAGACGTCCTACACAATTACATTTCTGTATACCGTTTGAAAAGGATTTAATGACGGCATCTTGCAGAGATGTGTAAACAACTACAATCCTGAAACTAGAATGAAACAAGTGGTTAGCATAATTCCAAGACATACGTATTGCTTACCATTTGGTAAGATGCAAGAGAATTCTACTGTTTCTACAATGTTTGGGTTAATTCCAGGAATTCTGCTAATATTCAATTTATTGAGCAGTTGAAATATACTTCAGCTATTATCATATATTGTTACCAAGAGAAACACGTCTAATATCAGTCACCACACAGGCGTGTGCATCTATTACCTGATTCTGTGAGAATTAGACTGTTATTAACACAGCACTTCCTGTCCAGTAGGTTTCCATGATCCACAGTACATCTCCAGGTAACACCTCTGTGTCGTCAGAGACCTAATCAGAGGCGTGGCCGTATCCTCTGGTCAGCATCCCGAAGGTCGAGGAGGACTACAGTGACTCCAGCAATGGGTCGGAATCATTTTCTCAGGCCTTAGCTGTCAGTCCATCCATCAAGCTCAGCGCTTGAAGTGACGGGCTCAATGCACTGCTGACTGACCTTCACGTGAGCACTCCCCAGGCGATAACCCCTCTCCCTCATTTGCATCACAACCTATCTGCCTCATTAAACTTCATCCACATCCATTCAAACTATTTTAGGGGAATCAATCACATTTGCGGAGCCCTTCCAAGTAGTGGGAGAGAAAAGGCTCAGAAGTATTACTGGGATGAGATTTAGCTGCACCAGACCTGTTTTGCAGCTTCCTGCAGTATTAATTGGTTTTATTTTACAGACCTCGATTGTCGGAATATTGAACAGTAACTCAGTCTGTCGTCATGGTACCATGTGGCTGCCAGACAAGTCCTCAGATAATCAGTGAACGAACGGCTCTGAACATAATTTCGTAGCTATGCCAGAAAGCAGCTATAATCCTATACTTTAGTAACCTTAAAGTCTTTTTGACTTATGTCAGGATTGTGCATCAATTTAAACTTAACAATGCCTTCAGGATACCGAAGACTTTTCCAGCTCCTGAATGCAGGTGCGTTGAATCTACCGCACTGGGTAAGTGGATCTCTTTGAGCGTGTACCATTTCAAAGGTTAAAAAACATCTATGGCTTTCAGTCTTATTCCTTTCAGGCTGATTGTATTCAGTTGGTGCCTGATGTCAATATGTGCTGGATTTGTTGAGTGGACACCAACAGGTGCATGACACTGCTTGTTAGGCAACCCGTATTTTAGGCATGCTAGGTAGCCGACCACAACAAAAGTGATGTAATGCAGCTTGGCAACTTGCCATAAGTAATCTGAAAATGAATTTGCTCCTATAACATCGTCAATAGCATTATCATTGCATATGGTTACATTTGCTAACATGGCCTCACTTTACCAACATAAATTTGGCAGCCCTGTTATGCAGGCCAGCTTGGATGAAAGGAGCCGCTTGGATTTGTGAATTAGATTAATAAATCAAAAATTATCAGACATTCCAATGTTTTAAGTCTAAATATTTAACAAAATCACTGGTACCATGACCATGTAAAAGGCGTTAATTAAAACCACAGGAGTAAAGAGTAGGACAAAAGTAGCGAATGGCTTGAAATTGTAGGATTTATATAACACGTTTAGAAGAATTCTGAAAAGGTTAAGAAGTTATTAGAGAGCCAATGACTTATACTTACGCAGTTTTGTCTCTCTCTAGACAAATTCCTGCTTGACAAAGGTTTTGGTCCAGTAGAAAATTAAAACTTTGAAAGGATCACAAATGAAATTAATATTTTTGCAGACAATGTGGGGGGACACGTGGCTTAGTGGTTAACGCTGCCACCTTGCATCTCCAAGGTTGGGAGTTCAAACTCTGACTCTGTGTGTGGAGCTTGCATGTAGTCGATGTCCTATTTGGGTTTGTTCCTACAGTCCAAGTACGTGTGTTGTAGGCTGAGTGGCAGGGCTAAATTCTCCATAGTGTGTGACTGGGTGCAGGACTGTGCCTTATAATGAGTTGGGACCCCACAGAGGGTGTCCCCCATCTTGTGCCCTAAGGCTGCCTGGGATAGGCTACAAGCCTCCCCATGATCCAGAATATAGGATTAAGCAGTTAGAAAATGGATGGATGGAAAGGTATCTAATCATCAAGCTACATAAAGCTGAGTTACCCAATTCAACATTTACAGTTTGTCTCAGTCACTTTCATTTCACTCACTGTTTCAAAACTTCTTGTTCAAACTCCACGTCATCTAGGTACTTGTTCACATCACATAAGCAATGTCTCGTTGTTTTAAACAAATTACAAATCTGGCATATTCATGCAAATGATTGTGTACAATTGTCTGCTGTTTCCTACATTATGGATTGCTTATGTCATGTTGATCAATGTGTATTATATTGGTTCTCTGTTAAACAGTATTACCCCCCAAAACATCTAGGCATGAGTCATTACATGCAAAATGGTTGAAGAAGTTGTCATAAACTGTCATGCATATTTCTATGAGACTTTTCTCGTAAATACTGTATGTCCTGAATTGATGAATTTGTTTTCAGGTTTATATTCTCAGGTGAATTTTGATGTTTTCAGCATTAGTTTATGCAACGATCAATCAGTTCTCTAAAATAACTCAGAGGTGCATCTCATGAACCTTCAACTGGCAAGTGTGTATTGACAGAGCACGACATTGTGTTATAATTTCCGACAATGGAAGAGCAACAAGGAAATGAAGAGGGTCAACAGCTGTGAAGAAGAGGAGGAGTAAGGCTGTGTGGTGGAACGGTAGGGAGGCAAAACAGATAGAGGCCTTACAGTGGCTGAGGCTGGTCGAAGGGTACAGCTGAATCTTAGGGGGAAAAAAAAGTGTCCTCAATCATTCAAACATTTTGTAGAGACAACGGGTGTGTAATCCAAAAATGTGACTGTACTGTCAAACTGTATACTTACCATCCTGCTTCATATTACAGTATCCCACTTGAATTTTACAGTATAGAGTAAATGGACTTTATACAGACATATACTGTACACATAATGTAACACACAAAACACGCACATGTGTACACAAATATATAGTGCATATATATACATGGGCCATACAGAGTGCGTGTATCACATATCATGTAGAAAAACTGCAGCCTTGTGCATTTTCAATCATTGTCATCAGAACCATAGTCATAGATCGCATCAGAAAATACTTAGAGTACGCTGTTATATTCACAACACGGCTAAGCATTTTGACTATCTTGTTAATAAACAATGACACAACGACTTGTCATTCTGATGGCACTGGCATGTTCATTGACATACGTATTTACTTTTGAGAGATAGACTGAAGATTCAGAGTAAGCTACGGGCGTTTGCAGGTAATTCATTGTGTCGTGCTATTTGTACGAATTGTTTTGAGAAATGCACTTACTGTTTTGCAAATGTTAAGGACGACTCGAGAAATGTTTCAAAGCAACTGAGAAAAATGGTAACATGCAAAACAAGTTTTGGAATCTGTTTGAACCAACATCACTATTAATTAATATAATTGTCCATCCATCCAGCAGAATGTCAGCCATTTTGCATAGCGGCATGTCTGAGGTAGGTTTGGGCAAGCTTGCAGTCTATCCCAGTAATCATAGGGAGTGGTGCAGGGTACACCTGGGTATTTGCCTTTTTTTCATGAGAAAATGACTGTAATAAACTAACATTTCAGTCCAAAAAGAAAAGACATTATTTCATGGACAGAAAATAGAATGTAACTGAGAATTAACTAATATATGTTTGTGGTATTAATGATTAAAGCATTGGTTTCTGAAAAAAAAAAAATGCAAAACTGCCAATTAAACTCAGAAATCAAATACATATGGTTGTCCCCAAGCTAAGAGTACTGCAGTTCCTCCTATTGCCAGTGAAGCCAAGCTTTAATGTGACATTTGGCTAAATTGTGCTTTACGGTGGGTCAGATTGTAATACCTTAAATTGAAATCAATGAGCAAAGAAAATGGGGTTATCTAGTTTATTTCACTAATATAATTTGAAACTGTTTTCTGAACGTTCTGTTTATTATTTTCATTGAATTTTCTTGCTTGAAAATTAAGTTTCCTGCTTGCCTTTTGTAGGACAAAATGCCAGTGGCATTCAGTTGATGGACTGCCCGGGATTTCCACGTCCATGTGTTTCGTTCCCATCGGGTGGAAATGCAAAATGGGACGATGCACGACTGCTTGTTCGCCATCTGCTGCTGGAGCTCAAACGTTCCCCTGGCCGGTGATCCTGTTATTTTCCTGCAGGTAGATCAAATGGATCTGTCTTTTTATTAGTGTGACGGTTCGCCTCTAAGGCTGTCAGAGATAAGCCATTCCTTTCAGAGGAACGTAACGTCATCTTCAGCACTGACACAAACACGACAGCACAGGAAAGCATGCAGTTTGGCACAGGGTATTTATTTTTCAGTAATCTAGCTCCAAGGAATGTAAGAGAGGCTGCACTTTTTGACAGTGGACATATTTAATCCATTCATCTCCAAACAAATGAATTAAGCAGGCTGACAAGGACTTCAGAATGACATTTGCAATCTAATACAAGTTCCCTGCCCGGAAAAAGCCTTTTTTGATAACAACACAATAAAAATGGAAAATATTTGTGTGAAAATGTAAAATCCATATGTATCACCAAAGATTGGCATGTTCTGCATGACTGAGTATAATTCAGATAAAGCTGCTCATAGCTTATACTTCTCTCGTGTACAGATATAAGCCCCTCATTTCCTGGTGTTGAAACGGCCTGCCTATTTATTTAAATTTGAATTAGACTTTATGGGTTTAATCTCAAATGGGCCAGTATGGGGTTAACATAGGTCAATCTGCACCAGACTATCCTTACCTTTTGATGTATTATACTTGACTGTAAAGTTTTTCATATTACCACAGTCTTTTCATATACATATCATTCTGACTTATCATTAAGCAAGAAAGTATATATTTTAAATAACATATGTATTCAGAGATGCACAGTGTGGAAAAATGTTTGTGCTCAATTTTCGTTTAAAGGTCAGCTGAGCAAAAATTCAAAATTTGATATTTTTCGAACATTAGCACCTACATGAAATCTTTCAAGTATTCAAATAAGGTAATTTAAAGCAATAAACATATAATTAATGGCTCCACTGTCTTGTGTGTATTTTATACAGTCAGAGCTATAACGTTTAATGTCTATATATGTGACTTTGATAGAAACCTCAAGTCCTACATTTAATACTATATTAAGAGGTTTCATTCTCTTAATGGAGAAATTGGTCTTTTCAGTATATTCCCATTATGCACGAAAAATACATGTATAGTACTGCATTATATTTGTTTTATGCGGAAGTTTTTCCTGTGCATTGTGTTTTTCTTTTATTTTTTAAACTGTGCATTTTGGTATGAATGATCTTGTATAGACGCGTTCATAAATGCAGTGCTAAAAGCGTTTGTTGGCTCTTTAAATGTTACTGTCTTCTCCAGGGACTGACTCTCTGTGCATCACTTGTCAATATTTTTGCATATGGAGGCCTAAGTAGCACGTTGGAGGGGCCACAGGCACTGTGCAGGCGGTGGCGAGGGGAAAAAGCCAGAGATTAGAGACTGGCTGCTCCATTCAGGACCAAGGACAGCATCCAGCGCGAAGCATCCGCGATGCTCAGCTCTCCCTCCGGTGCCACTGTGGGCGTTGCTTCACAGGAGCCGATTTGACAAGAATGTGGCAGCCGCCACGATCATCACACCAGCAAGAGCCTGCATCAGTACTTCTGCAATCGCCGATAAGTGCGACTATTGCTGTTAAGAAACAGATCGACTGGACTGATCTTTTCGCTCAGATGCATCTTCTGGTTGCTGCGATGCATTTTAAGAAATTTCAAATAGCGTCGCGGGGTGAAAATTAAACTGTCTGAAGATCTCGTCGTACGACGATACAGTGCAACTCACTCGTGCGTTAGGATATTTGTTGCATACCACAGAAAAAATACCGGATTTATCACGGGAGAGCCCCGGGAATAACAGCAATATCATAATGTTAAAAAACTGTTAAATCCAGACATGCTTATAAGTGAAGCTCGTACCGTGTGTGCAGAGTCCGTTCATCAGAATGTGTGTGTGTTCGGGAGGATGTCCATACGTAAGTAATAACGCATGCTGAAGCCCTGACGTGTTTATTTGAGGGAAAAGGGGGAATTGAGGAAGGAAATGCAGCCGATCGTAAAATGCACTGTTAATTTTCATCCCTTTGTTATCACTTTTGCAAACCTGATGTCTCATATCGTTATTGCATCTGCTCTGGCAGTTTGTGAGAAATGCCGATTTCGTTTCATTCCTCCATCTGCCGCCTGTTGTTCCGCCTTTAGGGATGGAGACTCCTCGGGAGGTTGCACGGAGTGTTCCCACCAGCCTGCGTGTAATAAGCGGACATTAACGTGCCGGCGGGATCGGAGAAGTTAAGGGACGACGGCAAACGGCGCCTGAGTATCAGTGAAATCGTCAGCTCATCATAATGTCATTCCACGTTGAGTTTGCACCCAAAAAGAGGCAATCCAGGCGGGCTTGAAGACTTTGCTAGATGTTCCCTCCCTGGAATGAAGCATAATGAGGATGTGTGACAGAGGAGTGCAGATGTTAATAACCACTGTAGGGGCTTTTGCCGCTTTCAGTCTCATGACCATAGCGGTGGGGACCGACTACTGGTTGTATTCAAGAGGCGTGTGTAGGACTAAGACTGCCAGCGATAACGAGACCAGTAGGAAAAACGAAGAAGTGATGACCCATTCGGGACTGTGGCGGACCTGCTGTCTAGAAGGTATTGTGTTTGACGTCTGATTGATTTGGTGATGGGAAATACACACATACATTTTTCCTGTCAGTCCATGTATTCTAATTGAACGATCAGTCCCTATTAGGCGCCGTCGTTCCCACGCAGTCTAATTGCAAAGTGTGGAGAACTCCTCTCATTCAGCTCATAGTCGAATCGCATGCAGTCACACTTAGCTTGAAAAACAGCTCAGTAGATACAGCTGGATGCTTGACCGCTGTGATAACCTGTGGAATTCAGTTGCTGCGAACTTAAATCTGTAAATTGCGTAACGAGGCTAAGGAGGAGAATCGCATCTTACCTGAGAGTGAGCCAAGGGTTTTGCACACAAGGATATGATGAGTGATTTAAATGACAGGAATTTAATTGAAAATGTGATTGTCATTTTTATGCATGTTTTTATGCTTAATAATCTTTTTTTTCTCATAATATGCAAAGAAGCATTGCCATATCATATTGGGGGCACATAAAAATATCATTGATCATAAATTGAACCTTGGCTGTTAGCGCCAACTCTCCTTAGTGCGCTGTCGCATCTTTCAGTTTTTCTGGGCAGCTATTTAGATTGTTCAACTTTAGCACTTTTGCACACAACGCATATTATGATAAAAAATTGTTATATCCATGCGCATATGAATACACAAATATTTTAACACGTTTTGAAAGATGTTTTTTCGGGGTTAAATAATTTGCCTGAATCATTCTCGTTTTTAAACACATAAAATTAATCTTTTTAATAATCCTGGAGGTTTTACAGAGAGACTGAATTGATTACATTTGTGATTAACAGAAACCTTGTGCAATTTTTTGGGTACAAATATATGTACATGTTTTTTTTTTCAGTTCTAATGAATCATCTGTGGGATCTGCTGTTAACTGTCACATGCCTTGCATTGTTGCTAAAAGTTGTCTTTAACCTTGAAGTATGACCTTGAACCCTACTCAGTCTGCCCTTGCATTTTTGCACTGTTATAGAAAGAAGGTGACGTATCGATTCTCTATAACAGAGGTGGCTATCATCTTATTTTATTCAGCAATCTGTTCCTGCAATCCTGCAATGATATTGTTTCTATGTAATCTTGAAATCATGGCTGTTATTTTGATTTGAACATTTAATTTAGAAGAATATTGAGAAATGAATTATTTCATAGATATGCGAAGCCCATAGATGTAAAAACACAACAAAGAATGTGTTTTGAATACAAGTGGTATTTTTCATCCTCTTTCGCCTGCTCGCAATGCAAAGCACATCTGGTAACATGCAGCATTGAGTTTTCATCCTCTTGTCACCATTCTCATATGGCATAGCTTACTGTCATGTCTGTTGTAAAAGCAAAAAAGCATAACTCAACCAGCCATCCTGGGAGGCTCCTTCAGATTTTAAAAAAAGGCCTTCTGCAGCATGCAGTAGTGCCTGTAATAAACAAGATCACCATAGTGTGTCAGCTGTAATGTCAAGAACCAACTGGAAGTCCACTGCGCTCTGTGAGAGGTGCGTTACGCAGTGCCATTCTAGCAACTTGATCACACAAAGGCTACAGCTCTCACGTGTGATCCTGCAAATACATGCCGCCACATGAGAAACAGGATTTCACACGCCGAAAGAGAATGTTGATGATACTGTTTGTGCAGAGGACAGAGAATCAAATGAAAAAGCCAAACATATTTCACTTCTGAATAGTCCGTTTTCATTAAATGTGGCTGATTTGGTGCAGTGATGTAAGAAATCAACACTCAAACAAATTAAGAAAGCTGCTTTGATGTATTACTACCTGTTCTATGAGTTTGAATACTGTGCCATGAGTTTAATATTCACCTTTGACTATTCTTTCTGCATCATTAGGTATAAACAAGTATACTGGAAATGCCATAAAAAGTATGGTATTGTGAAATAATGTGTAGTTAATGCATATCCATCACCCCAATTCATCAAATGAAATATGTCAAGGATTGTAAAATATTTGTATATAAATACCCCTATATTTAGGATACGTACATATGTAACGTGTCTACATCCTATACCATGAAACGCTTTATGACTGCTATGGGGGGGAAGAATCATATTTACAGCACCTACTAATGGACCCAGACAGCATGTTCTTCTGAGCTTTGATAGTATGCAGGCATATAACCACTATTTATTTAGTTTATGTTGGCAAATAACTAAAATCCTAAAAATTGCACAAATTTCAGCAAGTAAGTCAATTTAACAGTACAGCCAGCAGCTTTTTGGAAAGACCAATCTTTTTGAATAAAAGACTTATTTCATATCAAGGCGATAAACGGAAATTCGGTGCCTTCATAACGAATGTGTCATTCAATTTGCCAAGATAACAAGGAGTAGATGAAATACGAAGTTATTCTCATGTACACGTTAGGAATTCTTTTACAGATATTAAGCAAGTAAAGAATCAAGAGGAGGTGTACCAAAAATTGTTCTTTCTTTCAAAATGAAAATTGCATTACTCAAATTTAACATTATAAGCTACTAAAATCTCCCAGTGTGTAAGAATTTTTTATACAGACAGATTAAATAGATCATGTGTAAATGCTGGCAGGTCCCGATTTCTACTAAACATTTATGATGCTTGTAATGTGCATTCAGTGAATATCACTGCTTGACAGCAACCCCTCCCATAAGGGACACACGTGTTTAGAATATGGAAAGGTAGTGCCCAGAAGACACTGGTGCTGAGCACAAATAGGAATGGGAATTTTCCCTTCATACGTCATGTGTCTGAGTGCAGTGAAACTGGGTGTTATGGGCATAGCGAGGCGAGAAATCAATAGCCTACAGGTGGAAGTGTGTCCCAGCTGAACGATTGCTCGATCAGCGGATAAACAAGGGAGCAAGAACTGAATAGTGGGAGAAAACATTCAAGCAGTAATGGGGATTAGTGAAGAATGAGCTGGATTCTCCACTCTGTGCACTGAAGCAGAACTTGTCCTATATACTCTCATCACTTTGCTTCTAGGTGACTGATTGCCCTGGTTTGGCTAAAAGGCCTCTTCTGTCACTACATGCCTGGGGTCCCTTTTGCCTCTCAAATCCACTGAGGATGTAAAGCAACCTGCATGTCCCAGACTGTGTGGGCTGTAAGGACTGAGGACTGTCAGAAGCCAGTCTTAAGCACATGCCACGTTGCGGCTGGTAATCAGCATGCTCACAAATCATCGGGTCTCTTCTGGCCCGCAGTGACCTTCTACAGCACATCACCATACTCTTAAACGCATTCTAGGCTTTCACTGCACTTTCAAGACTGGTCTGCTAAACTATCAGTTGCAAAAGTTGTTTACAATGCAGAAACGTTTTTCCACCATGAAATTCAGAACCAGAATTAGGTCCAAGTTTTAGGATGTTTTTCCCCTCCCAGTTACCGAAGCATTCTGTGGCGTATTCCTCTGTTTTGTGAAACAATCATTTTCTATCACTTTTTTGGTCGGAGACTTCCAGTTACATAAATAGTAATATGCACTAATGAAGTGGCATGGCATCTGTGAAGCAGCGTTTGTGCTGCTTGACTGCGAAAATCCGAAGGGAATAGGCTGAGTACTCCTCCTACCGAACTCAGTGGAACGAGTACGCTTCAGTGAAACAGCTCCCCCTTGAAGCGTGCAGGACTCCGGGCTACATATATTAATTCCCCTGAGGGGTCAACAAGCCACAACACGACTACACTAATTAGGGAAATGTACATCTTTCACCCACACTTATTTGAACAAGATATCTCACTCTAAACACAGACACATTACTGAGATGACTTTTCAGTTTAAATAGATAACCACTATGATTAGAAACGGTACCATTAGATTCCATTGGATTTTGTAAAGTTAGCATGCCCCGGTGAGGGGGGGTCAGTCGACTTTGGGCTACCAGAGGTTTTTTTTTTTTCTCCATGCTGGGGAGATTTTGTTTCATCTCCTCCTTTGTCTTCTGGCCTTTCAATCTTCTCTCTCTGTCTTTCTGTGTCATCCACCATTTACTTTCCATGAAAGTAACAATGCATTACCGTTACTTGCTTGGGGCTTCTCTGCTGTGAAAGGCACAATATAAAAATACAATTAACTAAATATTTTAATTTGAAAAATATAAAACCAAACATTTGCTTTTAGTGATATTTCTTAATGATTTATTGAAAATATACTACAGTATTAAAAAGTCATAAAGCTGTACAACTTACTGCACCTGGTGAGATTTTGCATGATTGTTTTTTAAGGGGAAAATAATTTTAACTTGAGCTTTGATGTCAGTTCCACTAACTGTGGTTATGATGGGTAGCTGTTTTTGGCATGATAAAGTCTAGTGTGAAAATGATCTATTTTTCCATTATCAACAATGTGTTGTCGATCACAATGTGCTGGTTAGTGTGTATGTAGTGTATCCTTGGTGGACTGGCGGTCCAACTGAAGACAGGTTCTGGAACCTGATGGAATGAGGGACTGTGAGAGGAAAAGTATGGCGGACACTGAGAATACGGTTCCATGGAGAAATCAGCTGACAGTTAATAAGAGGAGAGCCATTTGACAAGATAATTTGAAATCCAGCAGGAATCTTTTGGCTATGGGTGACTCACCCTTCTCACCCACTCTCACTCTTTCCATCCTTCCTTGGTGGTTGATGGAGTGTCATCGCCTGCTTTGTAAGTCAGAACAGTGACAGGTAAGCGTGCAAAACAGAAAATTATCTAAGATCAAACAGTTTATCAGGTACCTGGAAATGAAACGAGCATACACACAATACAGAACCTCAAACTTTTAAACGAATTATCGCGTCTCCGAGATCCAAAGTTCAAAAAGGTACAATTGGCCTGAAAAGTATGATTATAATTAATATCGGGCGTAGGGCGAATTCTCATTTTCATTCATGTAGCGTAACGCCGGTTCCTCTCTGCTTGGCACTTGTTAACTAAATGACTGAGACTGTTCCGATAATACCGCACATTGATGTCGTGTAATCCATCACGATCAAACGCTCATGCCCACCACCGTCTCGCCTAAAGTAAGATTAAAGACAGGCGTCATGTGTGACGTGAATAAGACCATAAACCAGAGAAAGAGATTACTGAAAGATCCGATGAAGGATGACGTTATTTTCTTTTAGTTCCCGTTCCAATCAAGGAGCCAAGGAGACTGGATCTCATCCCACCTATGCACTATTTAGCATCTAAGAGTGAAGTTTTTAAAGAATGCTAATCCAACAAAGCAATAAAACAACACACATAATCCTTTTCATTTGTGATTTTTTTTTTTTTAATATGATCATCAGCTAATGCCATGATTTAATCTAATTTTTTGTCCAGATATCTCTTTACTGTGTAGTTTTGTCTCTTAAACCCCAGATCTACCAGTAAGTGATTAAGCTCCATCAGAGAAAATGGGAGCAGCCTATTTAAAGTTAAAAAAAAAAGCATAGCCCAATAATCCCCGCACTGAAGGCTGACAAACAAGTAAATCTGATCGAAATCGGCACTAAAAAACTTTTTCCAGGTTCTATAAACATGATCCCTCTCAAAGTGTTAGATCAAACCATCAATCAGGCTAATTAGGGTCATACCTGAAACTGTTAAAATACACACGCATGCAATATACATGGATGTCATCAAGTGTGTGATATCTGGGTAAAACAATTACAACTAGGTTGTAAACCAGACAACCATTTGTCTTATCATGTCAATGCAGTCAGATCACCTTGTAGTGAATTACGTCTGGTGGTTTCTCAGATAAATCTAGCAGTAACCGTATAACAGTAATGAAAGCCAGTCACACCAGCTGTAATCTGCACTGTTCTTAATAGTGTATTTGCATGATTGTAATTACATTTAGACATTACATTTAGACTTTATAGAATATGACTCTCACGTAGCACAGTGAATCAGTAAAAGTGAGCGAGTTAACGTGGTTCATTTCAGATGATCTTGTCCAAATCCAGCACTTGTACCTTCCACAATTCCGAGCACACCCTGGAGGGGTGTGCTGTACATGTCTAGGTCCCGAAATGGGACTGTGACACCACTGACGACTCGTCAAAGGATTAGCACACGTCAAAGCGGAACGCATAATTAAATTAAATTAAATTAAATGTAATTGTTTCCTTTAACTGCCTGCAAACCCCAGGCGTGGTTCTCAACTGTACTTTGTAGACGCTGATCTGTGCCCGCTGTCACCCCTGTTTGTTTAATTAATATTAGGAGATTTTTGCCAGTGTGTATCTACTCAACAACGCAACTAACACGTAGTTTGACAAAAAAAAAAACACATGTAAGTTCCTAATGACCTTAAAACTGCTCACGGGCGATGGTATCCAGTGTCTGATTTACTACCAGGTCGTTTCATGGGTTCCTATTCGGTGGTAGTGGCAGTAAAACAAATGTAATGATTGCACATTTACGTTAAGCTACATACGTATCTGCCAGAATAACTCATGGCTATACTCACATACTAGGTTGTATGTTAGTAAAATAAGTTCCTAAAACGTAGATGCTAAACGTACATATCATCCCTGATTTGCACCGTTTAGTGTCGGAATTTTCTATGCATGCAATATTAATTATTTTTACCTTATTTATAAGTCATACGTTGTATTACAAAAAAAATATAAATCGGCGCATGTGAAGCGCAGTGTAGACTGCATAAAAATGGGCGCTGACATGATCCGGAAAATTCTGCCACAAAATACAAACGATATACTCCAATATGAGAATCCACATACACCATATAACCGATTTGCATCTTTAATTACAGCCAGGATGTTAATCACGTCTAAATACTGCCCAGAACTATCTAAAACAATGTAAAGATTTTTAAACTCAAATGTAAATCAGGCGACGGGCGATGCGCTACGACAGTCTCAGAATCAGATTAAACTGTCAAATACGTGGTGGATTAACCAGATCCGCTCGGCTGACATGTGTTCATGTTGCGTTCAAGAATTCGGGCTTAAGTACAGCCTGCAAGAATACACGGAGAATCACTGGATCCTTGTTACTAAAGGGAAATTCTGGAAAGCGCACATCAGAGTGGAGCTCGCATTTTTTCCCACATGTCAGAGAATATGTCCACTGAACGTCCACAAGATGCCCATGAAATGGTGTTCTGGAAAAGCACTCCATATTGGCTGCTAGGTAACCTATAGAAAAATATACCTGAAGCGTGGCTGATGAATCAAAGCGAGCAACATACGCGTAAATAAACCTTGTGTAAATCGAGAATGTTGAATAGACATGAAGGCTTGCAAATGAAGTGAGTCATTATTCATGACAATATATATATATATATATATATATATAGACACATATAGAACCTATCCCAGGCAGTCTAGGGTACAAAGCAGAGGACACCCTGAATGGGGTGTCAACCCATTACAGGGCAGACTCACACATCCAATTATATACATTAGTAAAAAGTAAATATTTAAAAATTTAAGTATCATGCAACTAGCTTTTTAATGACATTTATTACCAGTACACCGCAAATGTACCCTTTCTTTGAAATTGTGAACATTTATGCATTATAGGACACCTGTGTGTGTGTTTACTGTTTTAAACTGTTTACTGTTTCATGTACTTTGGAGTGAAGGGGAAGTGGGAGAGGGGTCATGCCTGGTACTCCTGTTATCTTCACAGAAGGGCAGAGCTATGGCACTGTGGGGGGGGTGGTGCGGAGAGAGAGTGAAGGGGGTGCAAACACCTCACTTCCTTGGGCATATACTGCAGTGCATCCTGGGATATCTTTATTTAGTTTAAAAAAATCTAAAACCAAGGAAACAGGATCCTGTGGTTGCACAATATTTTGAATCAGAATTAAATTTTAAGAAAAGCAGAGTAAAATATGAACTATGAGCTAACTCTTGTAGTCATGTCAAGATAGCTGGTTGGTCAGTCAGTTGATACTTAAAGATAACCAAAACAGTTTGGGCTTCACTGCTGTATGCTGTGAACGTCAGAAACAGTGTGAAAATGGTTCCATTTATCAGTGTGTGGTTTTTGGCTATTTGCCTCGAGCTAAGATAAAGTGCCTTAGTAACAGTCTGGCCCATGCTGCGTGCTGAAGCCAGCCATCCATCAGTGCCTCCGAATCTGCTTAACAATCTTCCTCCTGTTTGTGTCGGAGACCTCCAGGTATTTTATGTTCTTAAAGCAGACAATCGATCGGACCAGTCCTCATAGCGAAGACTGCTCATGGTGAGATATGAGCCGTGCCGTAAACGCCTGTTTATGGCCCAGAAATAGTTTATTATCTGCTCAGAAGGTTCAGGATCAATTAAGTTTTTGAGATCGTCTTCGGTGAGTGTATCTTACAAGGCACGAGTGTCGTGTCCTGGTGTGAGCCAGCGGTAATGGCTTTGTCTGTGTAGGCTGTCAAGCCCTCCCTTGGTCCTGAAGACAACAGCTTTCCGAGGTATAGGTTGCAGTCAAAAGCAATGGTTATAATGTAATTGAAATCACCGTCCTCACCAAGGTTCAAGCTTGTCTCCTGTGCTGTAGCCAAATATTAAAAAAAATAAAAAATACACAGACTGAAAGCAGGCCGCACCTTTTCCCAGCGTCTGACAGTTTTTTGACAGTCCAAACATAACTACATGTAGGCAGGGTCCTTGCTCACTGTCAGTCACTACGAATGGTCTTTCATTTGTCTTGATTCCTGGGCTTTTGTTAGCAGCTGGCAGATCTCTCAGGCAGGCCAATATCAATCCCTGCCCCCACTCTCTATCAACAGGAAGTCATACAGAGCCCTTTGCCCCATCTGAGGACACCGATGTTACCTGGAGGGTTCTGTGTGTGGAACCAAAGCCTAGATCCGGTGGAACCACATAAGGCTCATGAGATTACGGCACTTCGTAATTTGGCCAACTCGCCACCCAAGCTGTGAATGAGTGGCAGGAGTTTTTGACAGCACACGCATTGTTTCTCCTCCAACAGGAATTTAATGTTTTGCGAATTCATGCTTTTCTTTAAATAAGATCACATGACACACTAACAAAAGGCACTGGCTGATCAGGGTGAGACAAAACTCCTAACCTTTAAAAGGGTGTGAGTCATTTTCTCTGGAGCTGTTTAAACATATCCTTTTATTGGAAAATTTGAGACGTGTTACAGGCTGCCTTTCAGGTGTTATCTACCTGCCGTGTGTGTTTCTTGGTCAGAATTAATTGTTGTGGGGCTTTGGGAATTGAAATATGATGGTCTGACTGAGAGAGCCTGATGTGAGCCCTGGTCGGAGGGGGTTTAGCAGATGACAGGTGACGGAGCTCAATTACAATAAATGTCCATGAGGTTGTGATGACCGCTACCCAACGAGTCCATGTTTCTGAAGCATGGCCACTGCACGAGGGTGACATAGCCCCAACTCCCACATTGCTAACATAGTCTCTTTCCTTTGGCCGTCATTACAGCATCATTTTGGGGAGAATGATTTCAGCAGAATTGGTTTGCTAAGCTGGAGCAAAGGCCTTCTACTTTGAGGAAACTGCAAGTTTAAGCAAAAAAAAAAGAAAGAGAGAGAGAGACAGAAGAAGGGAAGCCGAAAGACTAGGAAAATAAGTCAGGGGTGAAATATGAAGCTGTTAAATCATTAGTGGCCTCTTTTCCACACTGTTTGACATCACAGATGATCAGTTTATGATAATGTACTCCACAGAAACAGGGCCGAATGCAAGACACCTCACTCTTACATTTATTTTAGTAACACTTCTTTGATTGAGTGGTCCGATTACACCTGAAAATATGCATTATAGCTATGGAACTATTCAAGAAAAAAAAAAAACTTTAAAACCAATTATTATATGGATGCCGGTCTAAGAGAACCACTGCATTCTTCATTGTTTGGTAAACAAAGCCATGATGAATAGGCAAAGACCCAGCGGTGCCAAAGGCTTTAAAGGAATTCTTTCCTCCAAAGTGGGTCTTAAATTCTGTCTACATCTGCAGAATTTACAAAACACCCTATGAAGTCTCCGAAAATGAGAAAGACAGTTTGGTTCCTGCAAGCCGTCATTACTGTTACTGCCTCTTTCTCCTTTAATTTGTGCTTTAAGACGCAGCCAAAGTGTGTGGAGGCAGCTTTGACACAGCATCCACACAGGGAGGCTTGACTGTAATCTTCCAACATGGATGAGACAAAGATACAATAATAAAAGGCTTTCAGTGCTGCAACAAAGATTTGCTTCGAAGCTTTAAGGGTTGCCTGGAAAATGTTACAGCTTTTGAGGTAGGCATAATCAGCACAGAGCACCGTTCGCTGCATAGCGTCACGTGGTGATGGACGCAGCATACATTGTGTAGATAACAGCACAAGAGATTTGAACGGGCACCAAATAACCAGGCTACCAGGAAATTGTGCTTTTGCCCAAAAAATGCCCAAAGACATTTTACTATGTGTTTTGATGGCAAAATGTACATATTCTATGTATGGGAAAAAAAACATAAAGTAAGGATAGGATTCGTGACCATCCCAATGAGTTTAGTGACCTGGTTTCTTCGCTGTCCATTGGCTGTAGTAAAACACAGAAAACAGAAGAATTTGGAAGTAGGGGTGTATCTGGAACTTCAGAAGGATGAAAGGATGATATGATGAAAATTCAGTATTTCGTCCTTGTAAGAGTCACGATTCACCACATTTATATCTCCATAGTGCATATACACTATATGGATGAAGGTAGTGGGACACCGGGGGGGTTCACATACTTTTGGACTTGGGTAATTAAGCCATACTCATTGCCAAGACAGGTGTTTATTAAGCACACAACCATGCAATATCCAGCAACGAACACTGGTGGCAGAATGGGTCATACTGAAGATATTGGGTCACTGTCAATGTGGCACCATCATAAGACGCCACCTTCCCAGCAAGTCAGTATCAAACTTCTGCCTTAGTTAACTGCAAGTGAAGTGGTTGTGATATGAAAACTTCTATAAACAACAAGAGTTTAGTTGAGATGTCATAGGCCACACAAACAGAAAGGGAGTTGATGACCCAGGATCAATACCCAACCTCACTGATGCTGTTCTGGCTGAATGACAGCAAATCCCACCAATGACACATCAAACATCTAGCGTAAAGCCTTCCCCAAAGAGTGGAGGCAAAGGAGGACCAACTTCTTCATTGTATCCTTGGTTTTAGAATGAGATATTGCACAGGCAGGTGTCCCGATACTTTTGTCCATATAGTGTACATATATAGATAGATTTAGACCAAAAAATCTCTCCTTGAAAGAGAACTGCAGCTGTACCTGTAAATTATTTTGCTTGGAAAATATGTGAGTTGTTTTGAACAATAGCATCTCACCAAGGAATCAAGTCTGCTATTGTGATATTCTGGAAGGCATTTGGGAAGGGGGAGGCTTTGAGATGTAAAGTTAATCACTAAACAGGCCAAGTCTGCATCGAAGGATGGTAAACTGGCTTAAAGAGAAGGACTCTGTGTCTCCTTTTCCAATTGGCCTGTTAAGGAAAACAGGATAATAAACAATTTCACAGGTAACTAAATCTGATGGTCTTATCAATTCTCTATGAGGAAACCAGTGATTTTTTGCAGAGGTATCAGGCAGATGCTACATGTTTTTAGTATCTTTTGCTTTTCTATGTTTGGCACAAAATAACAGAACTAAAGAAAATCCCATAGAGATAGGTCATTGATGGACAAAAATAAACACTACCAGAGTTTCACTCCATAGTCCTGCTGTGTTCATGATGGTATGTAATAAACAGGGCCCTGGTGTTCCTCAAACGATCCACCGACAACATGGCCCTGGACTTTGACTTTCTCCTTAGATGGGAAAAGTGTACTGAAATGCAGATAACTGGAGATAACCTGGTGTTGTGTTTCAGTGACCCAGGAGGTTCCAAGTCTCTACTAAAACTCTGAGCTGCATACCGCTTCTTCCTTTAATCAGGCTCTTCAAGGTTCTTCGAGCTTTCCCCAAATGCGTACACATCAGCGCCAAGAATGAGATGAAGGGATGAGCAGGTCGGCTGTGTTATTCAGAGCTTTCCTCCACACTTGACTCTGCCACTCGTGAGCCACGTACCCCTCAAGCTCCAGGTTGGTGCTCTTTGTTCTGCTTCAGACTCAGAGTGCATTTTAAAGCGATGCTCTGTTTCATCCCGGTTGTTTACGGATACTGGGAGCTCTGTCAGGACGGTTCCTTGAGGTACGTTTGCAATGTCTACAGCAAATTAATATGAGCTATTTATCTCAGTCCAATAATCAAGACCTCAAAACCCAGTCAGCATGCCCAAACATTTTGACTACAGGGAGCAAAGGTTTGTCTTTATCTTTTTTTTTTGTCAAATATCCAGTGATTACAGTTCATCTTATTAAAAGTTTCTCTGTGTTCAAAAAGAGGTAGTTTGTTTTGGTGCCTAAGGGGACCCAATAATTATGAACAAGTATGCTGTGTAGCCCAGGGGTCCGTGTGAAGAGTCAGCTTCCCTCTTTAAGACCTATTCTCTCACTCTCAGGAATGGCAGAGTGCAATATGAAAGATTTTCTGACTTGGAATCCCTTGAGTTTATTTTTGGTTTGGTTCTTTTGTTACCTACCTGTTTTGTAGTAAAATTCAAACTGTGCATTAGTTATTGCTACATGGATGCATGGATGGACATCGGTCCTAGGGAAGACACTGGTCATAAAACACAATACAGCGTTTGCATCAAGTTCTCATTGCGTTCTCTTCCTGTCCTCCGCCTGCCTTGTTTCTGCCTTGTCCTCCTTGCCGTTCCTTGGCTTTTCTCACTCTCTTGGACTCACCAGGGTGAGCAACAGTCCAGGCTGCTTCTTCTGTCACAGTGCGGAAGCCGCCATGGGTGATGTGCAGAGGTGGGGATGACATGACAGGCAGTCTCATGCCCATCAGCTCAGGACATCGGCCTCGTTCCGTGGTTAATTTCTCTGTGTCCCCTCCGAAGGAGCCGTCTTCTTTCTGGGCATCTTTATTGAATTCTTCCCTTCTCTGGCTTCTGTTTTCTCCCACCAACGTATCCGGCGCTCTCCAGCCCCTCCCCCCAGAGCCATGGAAACGGACGCAGCGCGGCGCAGCCGAAGCGTGGCTCGAGAAAGCTCTTCATGCAGGCCCTCGCTCTGCATTGCACCTCCAGATCTGCAGGCTGTCGGATTTGGCACCATGCGTTGGCACTGGTGTGTCTGCTTAAAAGGGATTTTTCCAAACACTGGGGTTTTCTGTCCTCTCGGCTTTGCAGATCTTAAAGCCAAGACATTCCAGTACCACCTGTTGAAGTGTTGCAGAGATTCAGACAGCTACATATATATATTCACATATATACCACATAGCATATGTGTGTGAATTAAGTATAGATATTCTGTAATCTATGCTGAGATTACCATCACACTTCCTAAGGAAAAACATTTATGCTGAATAGTAATTTTATACACAGCAAAACTGATTGCTGTGACATTAAGATTCATGTTACGTATATAAAATGCGTAATATTTTTAAGAAACACTTGTTTCTAAAACAATCATTTCTGGGAAAAAGAGAAGAAGAAACTACATTATAAACTTCTTTCAGGCAATTTGCCTTGTACTAATAAGGTAATCACATCAGTGTTTCTGCTAAGAGGATAATCGACTCTCCTTTACAAATTACTGCTATCTTTGTGTGTAATCTATTAGGAAATATCAAAGGAGGGGTCAGATCAAAGTTAGAAAACTACATCTTTATTTAATGCAGACACCTCTTTAAACGTAGAATTTTCGACCTTCTGAAATATGTGGTGTTGTGTAGGAGGATCACTTTGTATCTTGAGTATTTTACCGTAATGGCAATGTAATAGATGCTAAAAGCCACAATCTGCTTTTGCAGAGTTTAAGAGGTTGTTTTAATATCCAAGAAGGCAGGATAAAGGTGACCTTGGTGGACAACTTTAATATTCAGAAGAAACCTTGCTTTGATCGAACATCTAATTAAATAGCATTTTCCTATAAAATCATAAACATAACACTGCCTTTCTTCTTGGTCTTTATGAGCGCAAAGAGAATTAAGCAGGTATCAGTGATCCTGTAGTCCCTAAGGTCCAACAGCACCAGTCTGGGTATCTTTGGGGCAGAACCATTACCTCTGTTCCCAGCTATAATTCTCCCCAGTGATACCAACCCCCAGACTCCTGATTCCCATGCCATGCTGTCTGACAGCCCATAGTCATTCGCAGGAGATTTGTAACCACAGAAATGTAGGGACCATTACTGGAAAGTACAGAACACTAGCTGTGCATTTTTGAGGGGCCCCCAAACTGGGCGACGACCTTCATTACCGGCCCCGGGCCCCGCTGTTCTGTGCGTCTGTGCTCTAGCACAGACTTGGCCTCGCTTTAATTACCTATTAGGAGGACCCACTTCCCAGAGGTGCTGGGGGGCAGCTGGCTGCCCCTCTCATGATTCCGGCAGCGTCCTTCTGCAGGGCAGCTTTAATTAAACCCATAATAGACCCTGTTTCACTTACTATTTAAGACTTTCCAAGGAGGAGTTTTTTTATCAGCATTTTCTTGTTTTTTACTTAGCATTCAAATTCATCCCCTGCCGATTTGATGTAAAAATTTTGTGGTCAGTGTTTGTTTCTGTCTTTGAAAGGAGGGTCTTTTACTGGCCAGTTGTTTTATTCTGTTTTCTATTTGTCATTTTTTATGTCATTGCCCATTAAAGGTGTGCAACATCTATCCTCAAAACCAGTCTCCCACACACACACAGACACGCAAACACACTTCCACTCTCCAAGCACCAAATCTCTCACTGATCCATCCTTCTGCTCTGCCACGTTAGGGCCGTTTTCCTCCAATCATACAGCTGAGTCGCTGTGATTGAGACCCCCCCCCCCTTCCGACTTGGCACGCCAAACACGTGCAGCCGCAGACCATTCACGACTCTGAATTTGTTGCCATTCTCTCCCTGAGATTCTGTCTCCATGGCGCCATTTCTGGCTGTGTCTAATGAAGGGAGAACAGACAGGAAGTTGTGGTCCCTTCCAGGAAGGAATTCAGGGCAGATTTCTCTTAAAAAAACTCTCCAGAAAATATCATTAGAAATGTAAGTAAAGACAAGGTACTATAAGATTTTCCTTATTGCCTTGGATCCATTCTACATTACCTGAGTCACTTTAAATTTCTAGTTTATTATTGGATTTTTTTGTACCTTCCTTGCTTTTGCATTTAGTTGGCTGACAGTTTTGGCTTATTGACACAATGAATTTCTACCCTTATCCGTTGCACTGCTTGGCTTGCCGAGTGCTTGAAAACCATTCTGTGACTGGATCCCGAATGCAGACACCTCCCTGCCTGTGAGCAGCCGGCTGAGAGCACTGGTGCATGCTTCTCCCTCACATAATCTTCTGCAGACACCCGGGAATCTCCGGCTGATTAGTCCCTCCCTCTCTCGCTTGACTAATGGCTGTTTTGTTCTGCCACTAGCGGCTCCTAATCGGAATTCCAACCGGTGGATGAGTCAACTCAGGTTCAAGTTGCACTCAGGAAGAATGCCTGACGTTACCGTGTGCTGCATTTTAGCTCTCACATTTGTAATTGATCAAATATATTGTGTAGTTTGGCTTGTATAAAAGATTTTGATATTATAAGATACATACCCAGTTCAATAACCACTGGAATTGGATTTTATTTGCAACAATTTTGGATTTTCGTGTAATCAGCACTTAAAAATGTCAGCAAAACAAGTTGCTAGGCAACACATAGATCTTGCAGTACTGAAAAAGTGTTATTGACATGTCTCATTTCTAGCTGTACTAGACTGGGATATAAGGACATTGAGATGAGAATGATGACACAAAACCTGAGACTGAGTGTCACCAAGCATGGAGCAACATGACATGTGACACGGCTCCCAGAATGCATCCTGCTGCCCCTGTGTGTGACCTTCCTTCACCATTTAACTTTTAATCATTAATTTCCATCCCACATAACTAATTTTCTAACCATGTTAATTTTACTGGCAGTACTTTCATTCACCATAAATGGCTCTGAACGAGTCCATCCATATGACATCCAGTCATCATCAATGGCAAAAAACCAAGCCTTCCACGTGACATTAACATACCATAAATGGCATACCATCTTTCTCTACTCTGAACTGTGCTCTCGGCCAATAATGATGTTCTGTAAAACATGTCCAGATATAATGATCTGATGGACATAGTCATGCCTGATTCTCAGTCTCAGTGATAGACGTGTTCGGGTCTTTTCCGGTACACCTTAAGTAGGCTTTGTGTGGCAAAACTCTCAGTGAGTGGAGTCAGAAGTCGTGCCAGTTATCAAGGGATGAAGATTTGGGGTTTTAAAAATAGATTTTTACTGGAAGGATTTTTGAAAAGTAATTGGATCAAATTGAATGATGAGGTGAGGTTGTTTACAATATTTATCTGTGAAGCTTTCTTTACCGTCCTTAACTGTGAAGGTTTATTACACTCCTAAATAGTAAAGGGTTGTTTACAGTTCTTAACTCTGATGGTTTGTCATAGACATTAACTGTGAAGGTTTATTACAATTGTTAACTTAGAAGATTTTTTTTTTCCAGTCCTTAATTGTGAAGGTTGTTGCATTCTTGACCATGAGGGCTTGTTACATTCCTTAAAGACTAAAACCAACTTTCACATTTAACTATAAAACTTTGCTACAGTCCTTAACTATAAAGGTTTATTACAGTCATTAACTGTGAAAACGTATTACAATTTTTAACTGTGAAAGTTTGTTACAGTCCTTAACTGTGAAAGCTTGTTGTAGTCCATAAATGTGAAGGTTTATTTACAGCCTATAACTGTAAAGATATGTTTTACGGTCCTTGACTGTGCAGGTCCCAGTTTCTGTTGACATGTCTCTGTCCAACAGTTTTACTTCCCTATCTGAGGCGAAAACCCTACTGTTAGGCAGCATTACCCAAGCCCCCCCCCATTCTGTTTTTCAGTTTTAAGTTTGAATGAGAGACTTGTACAGAACACAAACTCATAGAGATTACTGCATCCTTGCCCCTCCCGGCCCCTCCCCCCCCCCCCCCCCCCCCCCCACCACCCTCCCACCACGATCATACTTTTCCCCAGCGGCGTACGTCTTCAATCATGTGTGAATGCCAAACTGAT
>JAACJT020000075.1:18462960-18479106 GCA_009936485.2 Gymnarchus niloticus | reverse complement strand
GGTTTGATCTCTTTGCAATCCAAGGGACTCTCAAAAGTCTTCTCCAACACCATAGCTCAAAGGCATCGATTCTTCGGTGTTCAGCCTTCCTCATAGTCCAGCTCTCACAGCCATACATTACTAGTATAATATAGTATAATATATAATATATAATAGTATAGTATAATGATTACTGACATTTAAATGAACCTATTTATAGATCTTGCTTTTCTCTGAAGTTCAGCACAAGGACAGTGTTCAACTGAAGACTTGACCAGCTGATGTGTGTCACTGTCACATTTCATGTAGGCCTATAAACAGAAGCATGTGATGATGGCAATGAGAGTGAAAGAGAGTCAGTGGGGGGTGTTTGATCCACCCTACGGTGAGGTGAGCCACATGGATTCTGAGAACACAACTGAAGGTCAAAGAAAGAGGGGCAAGAAGGAGAAAGATCCTCTCAGGAATGCAATGTATCCGTGAGCAAGAGAAAGAGTCAGGGAGGTGGTGAGAGAGAGGGAGCCAGAGAGGGAGAGGGGAAGGGAGGGAGAGGGAATTAGATGGAGTAGAAGGGGGAGAGGAAAAGAGAGAAGGAGTACAAGAGAGGGAGCAAGGGAGGGAGGGAGAGAGAGAGTGGGAGGGAGGAGTGCAGAGAGAGGGAGCAAGGGAGAGGGAGAAGGGAAAGGAGGGAGAGGGAATTAGAGGGAGTAGAAGGGGGAGAGGGAAAGAGAGAAGGAGTACAAGAGAGGGGGCAAGGGAGAGGGAGACGGAGACAGCGAGGGAGGGCAAGGGAGATGGAGAAGGTAGAAGGGGGAGAGGGAGAGAAAGAAAGAGAGAAAGATGGAGAGAGAAAAGGAGAGGGGGAGTGAGGATGAGAGAGAAGGAGAGGGAGAATGGAATAGAGGGGAAGAAAGAGGAGGAGAATGAATGCAAGGGAAAGGGAGGGAGAGAAAGAGATGCTGGCATGTCAATCGAAATCAGACCAAATTTGAATAACGGGTCAGGCTGTGACCCCTACATGACCACACATTGAGCAAAACAAATGAGGATGTTTCCTGTATTAATATGGAAATTAAATTTCCTGTGATGGTAAATGAGCTAAATAAAAGTTTGGATCTTTTCCCAGACTCCTCTCACTGAAGACTTTTAAAGTGCTCCAAGACTGCCTTTCTGTGCATTTGACTGATACTGCTGGGTCCGGGGGATGCAGATTGCAATTAAATGAAACTTCAGGGCAGCAGAGCGATTGTATTAAGTCTCGTGCAAATGTACATGTCACAGCTGTCAGCACCGAGTACATGAGGACAAAGGGCCAAACGCAAAAACATCCATCCATCCATCCCTCTGTCTGTCCACCCACCTGCCTGTCCTTCTTCTATGAGCCTGGTCAGGGAAACGCACACACACAAACATGCCATGACCTCATGCCTCCCACTAGCACTGCTTCCTCCCTTACCACAACAGCACCAATATGACAAACTCTGGTAGACATCTTTTTTTGTCTATCAAACTGTATTGCCGTTTATGGTTTGCTCTTGTTGTAAAGTCACACTGAGGACCTCCAGTGGTCCTGCAAGGTGTACCTGACCTTTTCATGCAATGACTGACTGCTTTTCTCTGCACCCTCCTGGTTCCTACACCTTCCTGTGATGGTTACCGGCCATTTTGAAATGAATGAAGAGCTGTTCGGGCAAATGAAAGCTACTGGGGTGGCAGATGCTTTCCAAGGAAATCAGGGAAATGAGGAATATGGAGAAGATGTGAAAACACCCTCTCGACCAAAGAAATATTAAGGAGGTGCACCTTGGGTTCTTCTCTGATTCTCAGAAGAAAGTGACAGATAAAGATGGGAAGAGAGTGCAGAGCGGGGCCTTGTGTGGAGAATGCCAGAAGATGCATCGGAATGACAATCACAAAGCAATCCGCTTACCAGCAGAGAATGGAACGTTTTTCTGTCTGAGACGTGCACCTCAGTATAAGCTGTTCAGCTTCTGTGCCCCATTGAATCAGGAGCTGTAAGATTGTTGCTTTTAGATATGGAAATGCGATATAAAAAGGCTCGTGTGAGAGGCTGTCCCCAAAGTGAGCTGATCGTACCTTAATGATTGTCTGCTACTCTTCCTGTTCCTGGGAGGGGTTAGTTCTCGTGGTTGGTTGCATGCAAAATTATACTGTGATGAGTGTAGTAGCTTGAAATAGTTGTAGTTCAACTTTAGATTATATTTAAAACAAGGATATATGTCAATTATATCATTCTGAGCAGATGACTTTCAACTGAACTCATTTTGTCTTTAATGGTATCCAACAAATTCTTGGACTTCTTGGAAGCAGGCAAAAGTGACACCCTTAGTTTAGGCTCTTGTGTCATTGAGAGATTTGTATTTCACCACAGAAGTTTATGAAGGGTGGGTTTGTCTTTACCCAGTATATTTTCCTCTTGGATAAATGGGGACGGCAAACTGAAAACTGGGACAATGGTTTGAATGGTGGATTTATGGAAGGGCAGTATCAATTCCAGGTACTCATGAGGGGCTCTGCCTTTGCCAGTTACCGTTGATGAAAGCTTGACACCTTTGCTAATACCTTTGCGAGCTGACAGCTTTCTGTAAGATGATGGCTTTATAGGTCAATACGCAGTGACCTACAGACTAACGATACTGCTGCTTATCATAAGAGTCTCAAAACTTCCTCTCCTGTTGCCCCCCTGCCCCCCCTACTGACCTGCCTCGATCTGGATGAAAGTAAACAGCTGTCACCAAGAGCCGGCATGTGGTGTGAGTGGGTTTTCTGCTGCAAGCGGTTCTGAAATTAAACGCTGCATGCAGCACAGATTTCGGACAGACGGTTCTCCTCACCGCACATAATCTGCGAGGGCCTCTAGGAGCAGAGGATCCAGAGCGCCACACTCCACCACACTACCGGCCGAGGACACGGTCCCTCGTAACAGTTTTAGATTTCGGCCACATTCTGCACACTCCAGGCTGGAGTCAGATATCGTGCAGGCATATCGTGGGTTTCGATTCAGCTGCTGAGATAGGAAAGCCAGGTTGGCAGGGTTTGTCGGTGTGTGACGTCCTTCGCCCGTCATCCTTGTATCGCCTGCCTTTCAGCTCTTTTAAAGGTATCACTTACAGTTTGTGTCCTTTGCTTCATCTCAATCGATGCTAAAGCTAAAGGCAGTGCCAGTCACCTTTTGGTAATGGTTTAGGATTAGACTTGGGGGTTTTTAATTTTGGATAAAGTATAAGAGAAGGAGAGTAACTCCTCTGTGAAAAATGTAAACCCACTGATATACCTCACTAATAAAGAGTGGGTTATTCTAAGGTCCATATTGTCCAGTTTTTCTCTGATTGAAACAGACAAATGCTCGGCAGGATCCATTTCCCCAGATCAGTTTTCAGTGGATCGGTGTCCCCGTATCCATGTGTTGATCCCGCAGGGGCCGTCCGGGCATCCAGTGTCTTCCCCATCCTGAGCGTGGGACTGCTCTTCCTTGGGGGGCTCTGCGTGGCTGCCAGTGAGTTCTACAAGAGCCGGCACAATGTTGTTCTCAGCGCTGGAATCTTCTTCGTTTCCGCTGGTGAGGATCACTTGGTCTGCTTTGGTCACATTAAAAAAAAAAAAGAAAAAAAAGAAAAACAAGCCACTCTAATCTCCAGGAACTTTCTTTAGCAGGTACTTTAGAACAAAAGGAGCTTGTCCTGCTTTATCCATTCCCAGCAAACAGGGAACGTTACAGGTACGTTACAGGAACACTAAGAATGTAATGAGAACATTATTGGATGTTGTGGGAATGTTCCCTGTTTGCTGGGTTGATGCTTCACACAATAACTATATGATGAGTGCGAACCCAAGGGTCTTTAGGCTCTAAGCTGCAGGCACAGATCTGTGTGAGCTCAGATCAGTAGGATGAAATGCCATTGGACCTTTGGACATACCTGTCACCGACACGGCTGGGAATGTTGGCTTGTGTGAAACAGCAGGCTGCAAATCTCCCATCTCCTTGTTGAAAAAACATTTAGAGCATATCATTAGGCAACAGCAATCCTAATATGTGACTAATTAAAACCCCTGATGGAGACGCTACGTAATCCAGGTATGCAATGCAAATTTTGAGCTCAGTTTGATGGTTTGGAATGCGACATAAATATTATACTGCTAAATCAATACTGGCTTATTTTTCTGGGGCGCAGCAAAGTTTTCCTTGTAACACTTTGGCGCAAATCTGTCAACATCATGATTATGCAGAGATTAAATTTAATCTAAACACCACCCTCCTGTTTTTTGATCCTTTGCATGGCTGCTATTTGTCGTATACGTGTGCGGCAATACGGTAGGAGGAGCCTTGGCTGAATGATATAACTGACTGCCTCTTCCCCCCCCCCAGGCCTTAGTAATATTATTGGGATTATCGTGTACATCTCAGCTAATTCCGGAGACCCCGGTCAGAGTGACTCTAAGAAGAGCTACTCGTATGGCTGGTCCTTCTACTTCGGAGCACTATCCTTCATCGTGGCAGAGATGGTAGGCGTCCTGGCCGTACACATGTTTATCGAGAAGCACCGGCGGCTGCGAGCCAAGTCCCGCACCGAGCTACTCAAGAAGCCGGCCTTTGGCCGCATCCCCAGCTACCGTTACCGCTTCCGCCGGCGCTCCAGCTGCCCGTCCACTGAGCCACGCTCCCGAGACACATCTCCCATGGGCAAGGTGTTTGCGAGCCCTGCTGCCGCTGCCGCTGACATCTCAATGTATACGCTGTCCCGGGACCCCAGCAAAGCCGCCATTAGCTCCCTCCTCAACTCCGAGCGGGAATTCCTGCAGGCCCATAACTCCATCCCCAAGGACTTTAAAGAGGCTCTGCACAGCAATACGGCAAACAGGAGGACCACCCCAGTGTGATTGGAATCCAGACAGACAGACAGAGAGTGAGGCAGTACTGGAGGATGATAGCAGGTCTGCTGAGGCTACAGAATCAAAATGAAACAAGAAAAAACAACCAGGGCCAAAAGCCTAACAGCTGCTACAACACACAGGTTGCAGGGTTGGAACTTCTTTATATATACAGTATATGATAATTGTTAGATCATTGGTGCTTCCTTTTATTTAGCTTTCTTCCATTTTTAGCCCATACTTGATCAGACCCTCCACAGACCCGTTTTATTTCTTCCTCTAAAACGTGTATTTAATAGCTGATGGGGCTCTCGTTTATGGGTGGAGGTGAGCAGTGATGCACCTGGGACAGAAAATGGCGTGGTGGTGATGGAATTTGCAAACAGTACAGCGCAGACTCCTCCGTCATCCGCTCGCTGCTCTGTTTGTCAACAATGCAGGCCGCCCGCATCATTCTCGGACCCGGCAACCTTTGCTGCAATGCTAGCTTGAAGGCCCATACTGGTGTCAGTTATGCTTCTGCTAACATCCTTATGCCAGTGGTGTCTGTGTCACAGAACAGTGCCTGTCAAGGTCGTGGTCTCCACTCACCCCTAAGGGACCCTTACCTTCCTCGACTCACCTTCCTCCTCTGTTTCTTACCCCCCCCCCCTTCCCCCATTGTCCCCTTAGACTGCCCACTGCCAACGTTTTATTTCTCCATTCCAATAGATGTGAAAGCCATTCTGTTAGATTGCCAATTCGGTAGTATCATATTATGCAATAAGAAAAATGTATTTGGAGAAAAGAACAATAAAGTTAGCCTCTCTATGAACACACATTTTCTGTGATGCTCTACAGATATTTACAAGAGAGCCCCGCAAAAAAAATAATAATTCCTGGCATTTGGATTTGGCATGCTTTGGTGTCCCAAAGACCATGAGTAAAAGTCCTTATGTTCAGTGATGGCTCAATATTGCTTGTGGTATTTCATTCATAAATACTTCAAAGGTAGTTGGATGATCTCCTGAGATTAGTCAGACTTCAGGAATGAACATTTAAATGGACTTATTATTTTGATGCTATGCTGGGACCTTGTCTAAAGTGACTTACATTTTTACCCACTTATACATCAGAATAGTTTCCTGGAGAAATTCAGGTCAAGTACTTTCATCAAGGGTACAAAAAAAAAGAGCCCTTCCCAGAATGTTTACTAGTAAACTTCAGGTTAAGTTTACAAGGTCTACCATTAGACTAAACACTGCATTGCAATGGCTTTGCCAATGGTGGACGATGGTTCTTTCTGCATCCGGGTGGGTGCAGAGCAACACTTACAGGCCAGCCTTTTTGGCTTGAGCATTCAACACCATGTGTGTTCTAATTTAGTGTTTTCATTCCCATCTCCTTCAAGCAAGGTGGTTCCATGACTTTACCGCGATTCACCCAATCAAACACGAGACTGCAGCCACTCCCACAATCCACACGGATATGTAATCAACATACTTCCGTTGTCAGGAGAGACAGAAGGACAGTCATCTTCAAATACTTTTGTCATATGTTTGCATCACATCAAACCCTCCCCAGATACTCCACACTAGAACTTTAAAAATAAAAAGCAAGCTTTCTTTTAGTCAGTTATCTAGTAGACACAAGTGGATTCCAGCTGGCTATTTAGGGAAAATTATAGTCGATGCTGAGCAAACTTACATTAAATCCTCCCCCCTTTATAAGTAAGATGTAGTGTTGGCACTTGCTGCCCGGTCTTCAAAGCAGAACTAGCCTAATCTCACATAATGGCTTTGGGCCATATACACCAATGAGCCAAAACATTATGACCACCCCCTAGTAGAACAGTTGGCTCTTCCAAGCAGCCATATGGCGCACCTATAAAGGTACAAATGAGGGGAAAGGATGTAAAAGGACATGTGGATGCTGAGCAGAAGCAGCTGTGTTGAATGCTCCATGCTACTTGTCTTTCCTAGTGAAGACGAGATAATATTTTGAACTGCTGGTACTGTGCTATTGCCCATTCCAAAGTTAATTTGTGTGTTGCATTACTCCTTTATTGGTGTCCAGTTGCTGTGTTCCTACATTTAATTATGAGATTAGTGACACAGAAGGCTGATTATCCTGTTAGAACCAACATACTGTATGCGTTCAGGGTAGACAGTCATCATGATGGGGTGGATCTGGTTCACCAGGATGGACAAATGACCTGGAGCATTCAGCACAACTGCTTCTGATCAGCATGTGCCTGTCCTTTTACATCCCTTTCTCAGTTGTACCTTTATGGGTGTGCCATGTGGCTTGGGGAAACAGCCAACTGTTCTGCTGGGGGTGGTCATGATGTTTTAGCTCATCGGTATAGATGCTGCTGTCTCCGGAGCAATGTGCTCCAGGCATCAGAACAGTATCAAATTGGTCTGCTATTAAAGTCCATTAAAGGGAACTTCAACTCAATTTCCATTAAACTTACTACCCAAATTTAAAAAATGTACAGCACTTCATCTTGCTGCTGCATAGGTACCAATTTCACAGATGCTCAGAGACGGTCAAGCACCCATGAGGAAATCTCAATTAAATTGGAAACACAACCACCAGATGCCAAAAAGTAATTCAACACACAAAATTAACATTGGAATGAGCAATACTGCAGTACCAACACCTCGAAATTTTCTCATCGCCACACCCCTACCCCCCTCAAACAAGATTCTCATCTTGCAGAACAGGTCCACAGCCGGACACTCCAAGATAATGGGTCTGGTTCTCTCCAAACTCTACCATCTTCCTACAGTGATCTTAAACAGTGATCTTTATTTAGTTTCCCCAGCTGTTTTGTGGTATGGGACTCCTTATCTAATCAGCATCAGTCCCACCCCATTGTACCTCAGGTCAATGCCAGGAGAGTGACCCTCTGCTAGACCCAAATGAGGGTCACTCACAATACATCCAAAAATAAAACCAAATTACACCTCACAGTCCAGACCAGTGATTTTTTTTTCCCCCCTTCGAGATGTTCACATCTTAAATCCTTTTCCATGCTCTGCTGGAAGCACGTTTCATTCCTCACGCCAATCCAACCATGCAGTAAGGAACCTTAACTTAATAGCCAATCACTGGGTGTCCATTAAACAAATCACACACGCTTATCTCCATTCACCAAAACATTTATTTGTTGCTTTTTCTCCTTTGGTAACCCAACCAATCAACAAATAGTCAAATGATAGCAAAAATAAAAGATCAATCATTATTCCCAAAACCATTTGTCTAACTCAACAAAAGTGATAAACATTTCAAATACATGAATAAAACTGATTTCAAAAGAAAGGGCATCAAAGCGCATGAATGATTTGTGCAGACTCAAGAAGCAAATGCTTACAAAAATGCAATCAGTTCATCTACATGTATGGTGATCTTTTCTAGGAACCTAAAGACACTAATTTGTATTAGTAACATTAAATTACGTACTTCTAGATGTAAACATTTTTTTCATTAACAATTTGTTCTTTGTATTAAGGGGTAATTCCCTCAAGTGTAACAATTTAGCATTTATGGCCATGGTTAAGCTGGAGGTGACAAATGACTTCAGAGGATGGGATTTTTTGCAGTGTGAAATGGGTGCCTGATAATGGATCTGAGGACAACCTAAATCATGCAGATGCTCCACTGCACTGAGATGCCCAGCCAGAATGTACCATTTCATTAGAATAAAAAAAAAAAAAAAAAAAAAAAAAACCCCAAACACAATACCCCCCCCCCCCCCCCTAGGAAAAAAAACCCCCCCTTTTTTCAAAAAGCCCTGAAATATCTTTTTCCCCCAACATAAAATTATCATCATCATATATTCCATTAAATAAGGGGAAAAGTGCGAGTACGTTTGTTAATAAGGCAAAAGAAAGTGCATTTATTCCAAAAAGATATGGGATCTTGTCTACACACCCCCACCAATTTCACCACACTCATTGGAAATAGGAGTAGTAGGTGCTGTCATCATGGCCACCCTCCTGGCAGATTTCCTGCAGGAAGCCAAGGGGGTCAATGGACCGGTCCGAGGCCCCAGGAATTTCAGTCAGCTCGGTGGTCTTCAGGCAGGAAAACCTGTGGGGACTCCCATGTCCTAGCTCTTCTGGGAGAAGCAGTAGATGCAGGAGGCAAAAGACAGTGAAGGAGGTAGGTCAATACAGTGTTCCGTCAAGCAAAGAACTCCTACAGTACACGCACATTCAAGCACTGTGCTTGTCGTTGTGGTTTTTCCACCACCCTTTCTTCTACAGCAACCTTACTCTTTTCCGCCAAAACCCAAAATTCAGCTAATAGCACAGCAATTTCATTTGGATTTGCAAGCTGATAAATACCTTTAAGAGGGGAGATGGGGCATCTGGGGTGGGGGCATAGGGCCCTGTCACACGCCAAGACAGCCGACATCAAGGGGGGCTTCAATACCCTTACACAAGACAAACTAATTCGCTGTGGGTAATGAGCTCTGACAACGGCAATGAATAGGAACAATCTAGCTGGTTCATCAGGTAGCCAGAAAGGCTAAGAATTTAGTATGCTGAAGGGAGCAGAGCTGCCTAGCGGCCGGCGCTCTTAAAAAAAAAAAAAAAAAGAATCGATAGATGCTCCATCTCCAACGTATGAGTTATGGGTATTTTTTTTTCCCCCTCTTCAATAATGAGGCAGCTTTGCACCGAAGAAACGTCGACCCTGACTAGACCGTGTGTGGCCCCAGACTGAAGACGGATTCTGGCTCTTCCTGTGATGGATACAGAGGCCTTAGAATGAATATTCATGTTCCTCCTCAGGTTTACCTACAAGTATACTACAGTCTTTAGGAACTTCAGAGTTTCATGCTACAGAAAATTGTTTTTTTCCTTCCCACTTTAAGCTGCTGGTCAGTCGGTTTCCTAGAAGCCAAACTGCCCAGGTCTTTCATGTGGTCACACTACTGCTAACAGGAAAAATGGTCCGAATGTGTCTAGGCAGTGGACCTTTTCCCAAGCAGTTGGCTTAAATGATTCATGGCTTTGAAACGCCTCGTTTTATCTAACTGCACAGCTCCCTAAAGGCAGGCAAATCCAATCTCTCAGGAAGAGGGCCAGATCAAAATCACCAACAACCACGCCCCCCCCCCACTACCCCTGACACACTCGGCTAATTCTGCTACTTTCTGCCCCGCCTGACAAAAGACCATAATGCGCTTCATTGTTTCATTGATAAGATGCAAGCATTGAGCTATTTTCAGACTGAAGCATTAAATATTTAAAAGTGTGTGTGTCACACAAAGAGTACAGGCTGGAGGGTGTAAACTTGACACTGTTTTGAGGCACATTTACACAAGTTTTGATACCGCAACCACCACACACACACACACACACACACACCACAAATCGGGGACGATCATCCTTCCTTATGCCTGAAGGACCATGAGGGTGGCCACAGCACAATCCTCAAACGCTCACCTCCCCCCATCCTACATCTATTGCTCACTGAGACCTTTATCCAGCAACACCACCCTATTCCAACCTGGCCCTCCCAACCCACCTGCCGTCTTCACATCCCTCTCCCAGGCTGAGTCGGAAGCCTGTGATGAAAGGGACCCAGAGTGGCACTCGGTTTGGGCCTGGGGGGACTCGCCCGGTGGGTGCAGAAGGGTGGAGCTACGCTGATACAGTCTTCGGCCACCTGCCTGCTTGGGGAGGGAAGAGAGGGAATGGTATGGAAACAATTAAGAGTTCACTAACCTGCCAGTGTCACATTAACCCGGCTACCATTAAAGACTGTTTCCTCACATAAACCATTCCCTGGTTACTCTCTCCCAGGCTAGCGGACTTGCCACACCTTCCATCAAACGGAGCTCCCTGAACCTGAAGTGAATTCGCTCGTTAGTCTAGCTGAATTATGCAATCGGACATGAACCCCTGTGTCTTCCTGCCATGAGTGACAGCTAGGTCAGAGCCCGCTCCTGCATCGCTGCTTCTGCCCCGGGGCAGAACACCCCCCCCCAAGCAGCCCCCTGCTCCTGCACCCCCTTCCTGTTTTATTTATTCATCTCGCTCACGGACAGCTGTGCAGGAGCGAGTGGAACGTGGAGGCGTTCAAAATGGCTTCCTCCGGCGCGAGTTAAGAGATTGAGCTGCTATTCATAAGCGGCAGTGAAATAAATTTCACGCGCGCTTGGCTCGTGGGGAGATAAGCGACTCAGGCAACGGCACAGTCGCCAGGCTTTAACAGATAATGGCCGAGCTGGGGGCCCAAAGAGGCTTCCGGGGAACGCCGTGGGGCTAATGTAGGAATAACGGGGAAAGACGGAGCAGCTCATGGAAACAGCCTGGATGACACATCGCCTGTTCATGGACAAAATAGTCGAAAGGATAAACGTGTTTTATAAAAAGATGTGAAGTGTGGCAGTTTCACTGATGTTGACTGTTGAGTAAGAGACATCATCACATGGAGTATGAACACTGGCTTTTCAGACATTAAATGCACAGATGGATGTGTCAAGCAAGTTCGGGCACCAAAAAGACCACGTTGGGGAGAGAGAATGAGGTGGGTGGTGTGGGAGAACAGGACCGACACAGCGATGCCCATGCAGTGAATGGAAATGAAAGGCAGAAGCCAATCTTAGGAAGCTCCATTATAAGACAGGGCTACCTGAATCTTCACCAGAACAATGGTAACAAAGGCCAGCCGCTCCATCTTCTGAAATTCAAGCTGAGCATGGGGACCAGCATCCCAAATTTATAGCAGTATGTTTAAAGTGCGAAGGCTGATCTGTGTGCCTAAACATTTAATCACACTAAATTATAATGCCTCTTAATGGAGCCTTAAAAAGATAATGATGATGAAGCTGCCGTCAATGGTTAACGTGCCGCCTGCCCCAAGTCTGAGGAACACCTGTACACTGGGACAAGATGGATGGGCTAGAGGCTATCATAACCTATATAGCTGAGAGTTTCAGCACCCCCTGGTGGCAGGTATGTTGGACGCATCTATTTATACAGCAAACTACCTTTACTATGAATTACATCTACACCAAACGTCTTGTAACCAGCCACCTGATCCGACAGTATAGAGACTCAGCCCTTCCTGTGCCCCTCACAGCTTCATTGTTCGTCCTCATACACAAAAGATCCACAGTGATAATGAGAAGGGTGTTGAGAGTCCCCTGTCAGCCCCCCCACAATCAGAAGCTACCACCTGTATGGTTCTGCTTGTTCGGACATGGCCTTCTAAAAAGGTGCCAGCTACCAGTCAGGCTGAGAGCAGTACCGGACGCCACATCAGGTCTCACACAGCCTGCCTCAAGACGCTTCACCGAGTAGAGAATGTGACATGACACCACAAGACGAGGATACAGCCTTACCACGTGCTCCGCTTGACTCAACCTGGGGCTCGAGTAGAGCTCTGCCTGGGGCTGGGAGAAAAGCTTCTGAGGTGCAACCTGGAAAGCTGGGGGCGAGTTGAAAAGCGAGGGGGCAAGGTCCGATTCCAGGAGGGGGGAGCAGGGTGGTGATAAGGAGGGACAGGTCTCCATCCGGTAGAGCTGGGAGGAAGCCTTCATATTTTTCATGCCGGGTGTGAACGAGGGGTTCTGATCAGGACAGGCGAGGTGCTGCCACAGCTTTTCCCTGGAGAAGACACTGTATGTCCCAGGTCCCCTGACATCCCCCCATTGCACTGGACTCTGCAAGCTAGGAATCAGAAACCATTTGGCTCAAAGTTGTTTTGGCATTCAAAGTATAACAAAGCTGAGGGAATAGAAGTTTTTGTAACATTTTCCTCATGATTAAAATGTCATTTTGGCATTTTTAAATGCATCTTGGATCCTGTCCTCAAAACAGAATACCATTGCTTCTGAGAAATCCAACAGGAATGGGACATTATGAGCATTTCTTCAAGCCCCCAGATTCCTGAGTGACACCCATATCCAGCCTTACACTGGTTGGATGAGGCTCAGATAGACTACAGGTGAGCTATTATCAAGTCATGCGTGGCAAACTCTGCAGTAAACATATACATACATATCCACCTGTTGCCTCTAAGCACTTAAAGTATGGGGTCACAGCTAGGCTGAACCCTATTCAGGAAGCATGGGACACCCTGGATGGGATACCAGCTACACATGAAGGGACCAAAAGACAAGCGGGTGACCTCTGTGACTGTGCAGTGATAACCTAATATACTGGGAGATAAACATAGTCACAAGGTCATAAGTACAAGAATGTTTTGAAACACACACATCCTAAATGGGCTAAGAAAAAGGTTAATGCATACTGTGAACTCACATTGTTGACAACAGCACAACTGGGGGAGGAAAAAAAAAAATTCCTTTTCATAACTGTATTGGCCATCTCATAGGAACTACCTGAAAACATAAATAATGGAGAGAGGCAGGATGGAGGAGCTGCCTGCTGGCAGAGTGATGGCTCAGGTGTTCCACATGGTCCTGAACCAAGTCCCAGCTCCTGTCTTCCAGCCCCCTGGAGGAGCGCTCCAGGTTTCCCCTATCATAGGCCCAACACCCAGCAAGGGCACGTAGGGTGAGAAGATGCTAGGAGACCGCCATGCGGATCTTCAGATTACAGCCTTGTCTAAAATCTCCAGCCAAAAATGTCGGAGGCACCTTGGGTCAGAAGATGCAGCGTTCACGAAATGCTCCCTGTCACATCATCCCTCTTGCTGCTAAACCACAAGTGAAAATTATATTTTTGCCTGTTTATTAGCCTGTAAACTAATAATTTGTTCATTGTGACTAACCTTAATGTCAGCCGTACAGTGCCAAATATCTAAAACGGAGAAATCCTTACCCCCCCCACCATTAAATGTGGCAAACCTAGTGTTCACTGTTTCACAGGTGACACAGTGACATTAAACCGTTTCAGAGAAGTGGCAGGTTCAGAATCAGCTTGCAAGGTTTCAACCAGTGATTCACAAGCTTATTACAAGGAATAACATTTGAAATTACTTAAAGGCAACAAAAATCACATTAACTGAAAGGATACATATGTAGATATAAAAATAACTAGCAATATTTCAGTGATGCTGAATTTAACCATGTCCGGTACAATGTAATTTACATTTTTCCATTTTTATTATGGGCATTTTTACACAGAGCCTTGCGACGGACTGAATAAGCAGGTAGAAGATGGACAGATGAGGCAGCCTATTCTTTCTTTAGTAAGACAGACTCAAAACACCCTTCAAAATTGTCTAAGAACTATCCAGTGAAGGAAAGCAAAGGACAGCAGAAACTAAGGACCTGGAATTTCCAATCTCCAGAATGCAATCCCAGAGAACTAGAGAGAGAAGTCAAAGGAAAACAACCTAGAAGCATCGACATCTCTACAGAAGAGCTGGGTAGGTTCCTGCAGAAACATGTTAACCAAACAATGACCATTTTGAGAGATCCTAGATTTAGAGATTAGTTCTAATTCATTTTAAGAAACACAGCATTAGTATGCTGCGTTATGCCACCGTGCCTCCAGTCTGCCTGGAACTGCAGTCTCTTAAAGCATGTCAAGGTGATACATATGACATCAGCCATTTACTATAGGTCAAGGCCTCTGATGACCGAGAAGAATGATTCGCGCCAAGGCTCGAGCGGCAATAACAGAAGTGAGAACATGTTTTCTGTCCAGATGGGACAGCTCTGGCACGGTAACCCCATTTAACATGGTATATTTGAGGACAAGCTTGGTTGAGCTCACAGCATCCCTCACCTCTCGTGGCCTAATGGACCAATGGTCCTGCTGGTTGATAAAACTGAGGGGGCCTCCCACTGCCCATAACGGGACGACGGGGAGTGGAGCAGACCCCCTGAGTTTTGGGTTTGATCGGACCATGAAGAATCCCTCAGAGGGCTGTCCAGGGAGCTTCTCCAACTTGCCCTCAGGTTCACTGCAAGGGGAAGGTGGGATTCAGTCAGTATATCAGTACCACCACTTAGTAGCAATAGGGTCAACCCTCCAGCCATTATAAGGTCTTGATAACACCTACTGTCATCAAACTGCCATAACATTACTGACTACCCAAAAAGTTAATGGTCTTTCAACCAAGATGATACTGTTGCCCAAAACACTGAAACAAGCCAGAACTGAATGTACATGAAAATAATGAAGACAGTTAAAGGCTTAATGAGGGCATGCTGACACCTTCCCTTGAAATAACAAACATGACTCTTGTTGGTGCCTGAAAAACTCTCTGTACCACAACTTCCACCTCTGGAGGGACTATGTTCAATGAATTCAAACCAGGAGGGGGGTCCAAGCCCCGGGGACGTCGAGGAGTAAGACTCACAGGATTTTGGGGTCGAGGTCTGGCAGATGTCCTGCAGTGGCAGGGTATGGTTCCACTGGAGATCAAAGGTTCCATCCAGCCGAGCCTGGATAGCAAGGCTGCAGTTAGAAACTGCAGAGAGCCAGCAAGCAGAACGTACACGCAAAGCCAAGCGGTGCATCGGAAATGAATAGCAGAGCATCCGGGTAACTGGAATAGATCAGCACTTTCCTCTGCCTAACCTAAAGCAACTTCTATGAATACACACACAGACAGCCTTTCACTACGCACTGGGATTAAAGTGCCTTGTGAAAATCTCTTCCTGCACTCTGACCGTCTCTGCAACCTTCTCTTCCAATCCCCGGGTCTCTGGAATTTCATGCAAAAACCATTAAGGTGGATCTTGCTTGTAAATGGGGATGTCTTCCATTAAAACGCAGCACTAGGAGGCAGAAATCATTCAGGGACGATGTGCAGGAAAAGAGCGACGGGAAGGGTGACAGAAGTCAACATCTGACTGCAGTGAGTGGAGTCATCACAGGGTGCGAGCACAGCAATACCAAAGCGGAGTGTGTGTCAACGCAGGATGCTGGCCCTACCTGCTCACACCCATCGGCGTCTCCCCAGAGCTGCAGTGCATGCAGGGCTGAGCTCCACTCGCTCCTTCCTGAAGGCCAAAGCCACATCGCGCACAAGGCAGAGAGGAAGAACAACACGCAGGAATCAGAATAAAGCCATTTCTGCAAGATTACTGTTGGATACTTGCTCTTCCACCATCCGAGGAGATTAAAAAAAAAAGAATGGCAGGGGCTCTGACACCCATTACTGCACAGTACAGTCCATAAAATGATTATGGAATTACACATATAAATATCCTGCTGATCCTGGTTAAGAAAAAGGTTATTTTTCTAGAATAGCTCCTTTTGAGTATACCTACAGATGGTTTTGCAAAGAGATCAAACCAATCTATATTAAAAGAAATCAATCCTGACTGTTCATTAGAAGGACAAATAATGAAGA
>JAACJT020000075.1:18452493-18462860 GCA_009936485.2 Gymnarchus niloticus | reverse complement strand
GCGCCGGCAGGCGGGGGGGTTCGAGCGGAGGACGGGGGAGGGGGCGCGACGCAGGAACAGCTGGAGGGGGGGGAGGGGGGGGGTGGGGGTGGAATAACACTAGTGACGGACAATTGAGGCTTCAAAACCCGTGGTGGGTCTAAGTATCCCGAACTAACCAATCAAGGCTTGCGCTAAATGATAGCCAGTATTGATTGGACGTACGGGTTCCTCCCACACCACGGCTTTTGAAACCTCATTTATCCCGTCGCTAAATACCCAGCAAACAGGGGACGTTACGGCTACGTTAATTACGTTATTAGACGTTGTGGGAACGGTCCCTGTTTGCTGGGTAACACCGTAACGTTGCACACAACGGCTTATATTATTGCATTATGGAAAGACGCTGAAATCTTTATCACCGAGTGTTATAAACGGAGACACTATGCCGGCATTTTGGATAAAATATTTGCAAGTCTGCTGCTCCTAAGAGTATATATGCGGGGTAATCTACAGCGTCAACAATAAGAAATACAAGATTTCAATGTTTTAAAGGTGGTACTTAAAATGTAGTAAATCACTGTATTTAAGCAACAGTAGTAAAATGAAGCTTTAGCATCTCACCACTGCTACTATCCTCTTCAGCTTCAGTGAATTTTTTCTACAAATAAAAATATTTTTAGTGAAACCCACCTGATTAAATTCGTACATCAAAAAAACTACGTTAAATGTTAAAAGTTTTATGACAAACCACTTGAATGTAATTTAAATACAAGATGAACACAATAACAGGTTTACAAAAGTAGCAGCTACATGTGAAAGGGGAGAAAACGGCAGAAGCTACCAGCTGGATAAGGGCATAGACACGGTAAAGCAAGACTTGCAGGCGGACACTGTGCTCAGAAGTCGGGGAGGACAAGCAGGGGGTGCTGGAGGGACCGGGCAAGCCAGCTAATATCTCATCGCAGCATTGCAGGGCCAGCTGGTACTCCTGCCTGCTGAGGTGTTCGCATGCCTGGGCGCATAAGACATCGGGCTTCCTCTCACCCATTCCTCACCACTGTAATCATTACAGGAAACGTAAGTAAAGGGAGGGAGGGAAAACATTTTAAAGGCTTTGCTGCCCTACATAAAACCCCATAAACTTTCCTGCACGTCTGGCGTAGGGAGATATACGTAATGTAGGTTACGTAGACGATGTCGGGTACATTTGAAAAAGGCATAAACGACGTAAACTGGAGATGCTTCGTCTTAATAGTTTCCTTGTCTGCAACATTAAGATTACTAAACAGAAACCAAATTAAATTTACACTTAGATGAGCATAGTCACAAAGACTTCGGGGGTGTTAATTTAGCCGTGTATCTACTTCAGAAAGTTTGGAGGTGCAGTTCCTTTAATGATGCTCATGTGCACGCGCATATCTTGGAGAGGAAGACGGGCACGCGCTTGACAGGCATCGGAAAAATAATCCCTTTTCTAAACAGCGGGGGTCTAATACCGTTTGTGTTTATTATCATACACACTTGAAGTCCGCATTGTGTTCTTACTAATAAGTGCAATACCTATAATCGTACCGATCCAACAGAATACCAGTTTGGCGTGGCAAACGCTTGCCCTCCGTCGAAATACAGATAGCCAGAAACACACAACCCACCTCAGCACTTGACAACGCCATCTTGGTTTCAGCAGAGTTCCAATTCACTCAAATCTCGCCATTTGGAGTGACGTCACTATGAACTACTTACCTGTAGACGCAACCGCATGCGTAAGAGACGAGAGGAGTCAGAGGTCGACGTTGTATGATTCTTCTGTTTAATTGCATTCATATGTGATGCTGACATTCTTTCGTAATATAGCCTAATGAGACTATGTATTAATTAAATGAATATTGACATATTTCAGCTTTAACTGAAACGCATTGAGTGACTCACTGAGTAGTACTGCTGCCTCACCTATAAGGTTGAGGGTTTGAATACTGCCTCTATTGTGTGTGCGGAGTTCACATGTTCACATGGTGTGGGTTTTCTCCTACAGTCCAAAGACAAGTTAGGCTTATCAGTGTCTATAGTTTGCCTGTAATGTATGGTTGTGTGTCCTGTGAAAGGATCACTGTTGGAACCTAGAAATGTATGGGGCATGATGCAAGGAAATATAAATGATGGAAATGGATTACTTAACAGCTGGCATCTTGGTCATTAGTTAACTTACTGAACTAAGGTACTTTCAGGCAGGTGAACACACTATAAGAAGGGTATCAGAAAGGCTGCACCTGTATACAGTACTGTGAATGAGAAGCAAATATCAAAGGAATTTCATGGATGCCCCTTAAATAAGACAGCTCACACCTGAACAACTGGTCCAGACGAACAAGAAACTTAAACATTTTAAAACCAGGTTCTGGGTGCAATAGACAAGACATGCAAACAAAGTGTATATTCCTGGTGGCTGGAGATTGGAATGCCAAAGTCAGAAATGTCCCAGAAATACAAAAATACTGAGAAATACTGCTGGTCGGTATGAACTTAGAAACAAAGCTTGAGAGGGACTTCTACTCACATCGCAGAGACATGATGACGAGCAGATTGTGGAACAGATCACGAATCACTTCTGTGCAAGTTCCAAAACAATGACAAGGCAATCCAACTTCCAAGAAATGTTCTAGAGAATATGCTCAATGCCTTCATGGAAAACATCAGAGACTCATTTGAAATGCTGGACAAATTTGAAAGACAACCAGAAGAACTGTTCAAAGAATTCAAGAGAGCCGTTCTCAGTCTTGTGTAGAAATCAGGTTGCTTGAGGTACAAGCTGAATTCAGGAAAGGCAGAGGAACAAGATACATCATTACTGACACACCACAAACAATCAATAAAACCCAGGAATCTATAAGGAAGCCAACATGTACTTTATTGATTACAGATGACACGTTGGACTGTGTTGACTGTATCAGACTGTAGAACATTCTCAGGAAAGCAGGTGTACCGAATCATCTCATGGTCGTTATGAGGAATGTCTACAAAGGGTGAAGGGGCTCTCTTAGAAGCCTGTCACTGCACATCTACCAAGGCATCATATCATCTCATTACTTGTCAGCAAACAACTCTAGTACTCAGCTGCAGAAAGCTGTGTCTTATTTTTCAAGTTTTTCCTTAGTTGTGAAAAATGAGGATACAATGGTGCCAAGTCCTTCCTGGGCAAAATCTCCAATCTTTCATATTTCACAACTTGCAGCTGTAAGGTGGCATCCAAACATGTCTACTTCTCCTCTGTATATGTATTGATGTTGCACAGTGATTTTATTTTTACAATATTTGTTCGATCATGGTCCTGAGAGAGAAGGAAAAGAATATTTCTGAAAGATATGTATGCAGAGGTAACTCTTTTTGAAGAGTCCATTGTATTGCTCTGTGGCTTCAAAAAGGTACAATCAGAAACGATGATTGCAGTTTCCTGTCTGTTGGCATTAACATTGAAGCAGGTCATGGTTCTGCCTTTTGGCAGTTTAGAAAGTGTGTTTTAAAGTCATCTAAGAATGCAGTAATTGCCACGTTGTTCAAATGCCTTGTATCACGCTTGCTGATATTATTATGAGGTGCCTTCATGTTTACCGCTCACTGTTCTTGTATTGTATTCATTTATCTTCCTATTCTTTTATTGACTCCAACATGTGGGTTTGGTTTTGAGCTGTGCAAGTCAAGTCAAGTGGTCTTTATTGTCATACCATCCATAAATAGTACTCAGTTGCAAAAGATAATATTCCCCAAGAATCGCGGTGTACAAAACAGACAAGGTAATGCAAGATAAGGGAGTCAGAGGCACTTCTTCAACAGAGACTGCCTTTCTCTTTGCATTAGTTGTCACCAGTGCCTCTTATATTTAGCATTTGACTTTTTTCCTCCTGGTTGGTTGGGTTGCCAATAGGATTTTATTCTGTATTTTCTCTGTAGGTCTGTTTTGTTTTTGCGGTACAGGAAGTGAGCTTTGACTCCAAAATAAACAATAAACTTTTATTTAGAGTGAAATATTAGTGTCATTAATAATATTGCATGACACATTTCATCAGATATATGTATATTACACTCATACGTATATACACGTGTATATATATAGATGATTTAAGTGTGTAAAATATACACAATACTATAGATTACACACTCAAATCATCCATCATTCTTTATCTATTTTGAATATGTTGAGAAGATTTCATAGATTGCCCTGATACCAGTTTTGGAAGCTGTTGTCTACAGTGTTCGAACTGACCAGTGACTCTTGGGTAGGTTCCCTAAATATCAAGATTAACTATATTGGCATGAAATTTTCTTTTATTGGGGGTCTCTTATGGTTTTATTTTTAGGGTTTTGGCGTTCTCAGACCCCCCTCATTTCAAATTGTGGATGTCCAACCAAAATGTGCCCCCAATCCTTTGTTGGGCACTGTTATACAAAACTAGTATTCAATTCAATTTTATTTTATTTACATAGCGCTTTTAACAAGAAGCACTGTGTTACATCCCGGCTCTCTAACCCTCTGTTTCCTCAGTGTGTCCTAAACGGGACACACCTGTTTTGCATTTTCCCCTTCGTTAGCTCTCTTTAAGAGAGCTTCCCTGGCCTGTTGGTTTGGATGGTTGTTGATGTTGTTCCTGGACCCAAATGGATGATAAGTGTTTGTGTTACCCTTCATCGGTGGCCGGTCCACTTGCTACCACACTGTTACAAAGCGCTTTACATAGTCCCGGGCACACAGTCCCCAGAGAGCAAGCCAAAGGCGACAGTGGTAAGGGGAAAAACTCCCTCGGGAGGAAGAAACCTTGGAAGGAACCAGACTCAAAGGGGAAGCCCATCCTCCTCAGGTTAGCACCGGGCAGGACAAATTAATTAATACACATCAGAACAATAGATACAAAAGAGCAAATCCTCCAAGTTTGATGAGCGCCATTTACGCTCCAATTTGCTTGAGGCGTTTTTAAGTTCACGGGTATGGTCAGTATACCAAGGTGCATATTTCTTATCTTTAAGCATTTTCTTCTTGCGAGGAGCAACCAAGTCAAGACTGCTGTGAAGCATAAGGAAATTTATGGAGGTCATTTCTGTTTCCATGCTCCCTTTCATTAATTCCATTCTTTGAGTCATTTACCTTCCAAGTGGTACTCATCTTTAGGCTTAGAGTCAGTCTTCACTCCAGGTCCATCATCCAGGTCTGAATTCCACTCCAAGGAGGTCAGCTCATAGTCACCACATTTGTCTCCAAGGTAACCAATGCTTTCATCAACTAGATTACTGACAGCAGGGGGGGGCTGGAGGGAGCAGGCGTAGCAAATGCTGCTACCACTTGAGATTGTAGGCGAACCTCAAGAGCCACGCCTCAAATCGTTGGCCTGATGACCCATTCCAATATGAAGGCAAAACGGAATATTTCAGCCAGCACGTAGTGAGGCCCCCCGTGACAGTTTGGTGTATTACAGCTGGAATGTCATGTTATGCAGAGTGGAAAGAGTGGTAGGACGAAAATGAAAGTGTTACGGATAATCGACACAAAGCTGGCCCCTCTGGCTAAACAACTACACTTCCTTGCAGCCTATATGAACAAGCAAAGTCAGTGACCAACATATGTATTTAAAAAACACAACTTACTGTGTTAATAGAAGTGAAAGTTTGAAATTACCAAACGGACAGTAAGATAGTAAGATGGTCTGACTTGTTCATTCTTATTAGTTTACCTGTTGCTGGGTCCCAGCCCCCTTACAAATGTGTGTCAGCTGCTTTGTTTTGACTGAAACACCCATCAAAGCCTTGTGTAATCCTTCTGAAATGCCAGAGTATCTGTTAGCTGATGTGTAATTTGCATGTTGTTTTCCCCTGGAAAGATGACATTTTTCCTTTATCACCTTCAGTCCATCCCTCAAAGATGGATTATAAGTAAACTCTTCTGGACTGCTTGAAATTCCCAGTGTCACATGTTTCTGGTCACTAAGCCACTCGAGCTTTCCCAGAGGCTGATCCCTCTAGGAGAAGAACTCAGACTCAGATCCTTCCATGCCATGAATGGCATATAGGGCAACAAGGGCTCTCCTTGAGTGCTTGTTGTTTCCATAGCGGTTGTTTTACAAGGATGGGTTGCTAGCCCAACTTTCACACTCACACACAATGGGCAATTTTGCAGTGCAGTCAATTAGCCTAGAACACATGTCTTTGGACTATGGGAGGAAACCAGAGGGGAAGGAGAATAAGCTTGTAGGATATTCACTCAGCCTTCCAAATTTCAAGCAGAAAATATTGCAAGGATAGAAAAAAGCTAAAGATAAGCATATGATAGACATAACATCCCACATTCAGGAACTCTTCCCCGATGATGTTCCCCTAAACTGCCATGAGGGCGGTGGAGAGAAGCACAATGACGGCATGTAGAACATCACCAGATGTCCGACAGCAAGCCTTAAGGCATCGCTCCTCTGACCTGGCCCTGGGGACTGACTGGTGGCTTCTGGCTCTGATGAAAGGAGGAGAAAGAGTCAGGTAGTGGTTCCAGTGTCAGCTTCAGCCAGAGCCCTCAGGCAATCATATCTGGAGGAGCAGTGCCAGCTGAACAGATAGCAGAAGTAGCATAGAAGACTCAAAGCATGACAGGAGGCAGGCAAGAAATGAGTCTGAGTCAGACCTAAACAGCTGGAAAGCAAAACTCACAGATTCCTTATGCATTACTGCCTAAAGTGCTTGGTGAATAACAATGATCCTGTAGTAATCATTCATCCAAGCCTTTCCAGGAATCACAAGAGATGAGTCCATTGCACACACAGAGATACTGATTCACCAAGAGCAGGTTTCTTTGGACTGTGGAGCCCAAAGTGAGCAGCCATTTAAACATGAGCAGGCATACAGCCAGGTATGGTGAAATCAGCCACCCCAGTCCTTGAATTGAAGCCACAGTACAGGATAAGTAATTATGGAAGATAGATGGATGCCGTATGGATGGAAATTCAACTTAGTGCAACACTGCACCTTATTTTGCCACTAGATGGCATCTGCTCTATGGTATTGAACTCGTTTCACATTCTGACACACATAACTTTGGGCCAGAATGAACTGGTATGCGAATGCGATAGCTCAGACTGAAACAGTGCAAATGCTTTAACATGAATATAACAACATCATTAACTTTATATATGAGACATGTATAACAACTTGTGTTTTCCTCACTTGGAATAGACATGTAAAAAAAAGAACACATCCGGTGGAGTCAGTCTACCGACACGTTAAAGATGCAAAAACAGCTTTGCAGTTAGGAGTTTATTTAGAGTTTTGTGAAGAAGAACATTCTCAAGTAGGCAGTACTTTAGGTACAGGGTGTGACAGCAGAACGCCTGTGGTAATGGCATCTCTAAAATCATACTCCCGTGTACCTGGAAGAAGAAACACTTCCCCGCAAGAGTGGAGCCCTTCTTTTAGAGGAAATCCAGGAATGGAAGAAAAACACTTTAAATAATGAAATTTTATGTGTATGTATAAACATGCCATATTGTAAAATTAAAAAATTACTGTTACAGGTATTTATTTAAGTGGGAGACAGACCGCACAAAGTAATACCAGATGTGATGTAAAATTGCAAACTACAAAAATTACTTCTGACAGGTACATATTCTCTTCATATTCAAAACACAAACTTATTTAGTCTTTCAAAAAGATATGCCAGTAGTGGTAGCTGGCTGTGTTTCAAAAGAACATGTGTTTTCAAAAGAACATTATTACAAATACAGCAAATATTGATAGTCAGTACTAACTCTGTGCTCCGGATCCTCAAGGTCTTCCCAGGTTTTGGATTTTACCCACGTTCCTCATTTTACTTTAGTTCTACCTTTACCCTGATTACCCCCATGTGTCTTACCTGGTTCCTTTATTATTAAAGTCTGGGTTCCTCTCTCGTCTGGGTCAAGTGTTTGTGGTGTTGCTCTGTTCAGCTGTGTTTAGAGTCTGATCATTCAGTGCAGTTAGGATTGTCTATGTAGTCTGTAAGGGACATTACCAGTCCTATTTTTAATCTCCTAGTCTGGTTCCTGGCCAGATTAGACTTCTAAATGTATTAAGGATTGTACCATACTGTATAGTTTCTACAGCAGTATTTGATTCCATCAGATTTTTGGTGTAGTTACCAGAATTCTACAGCCACCAAGTCTGCATTGTTCTCACATAGATCATGCATTGGGAGCAGGTTAGGGATCTGTGCTAATCTGTTTTGATGTTTACATTTACATGTGGGTCAGTGTACACGTGAGCAGACCTGCATTACGTGTAGAACAGTTGTTGATTGCTAAGCTTATATCTGAGCTAGGATACTCACTTTTCTATTTTAGGGACCATCAGTCCATAATTTCAAATACATTATATGGACAGTATTGGGACACCTGTCTGTGCAATACCTCATTCCAAAATCAAGGGTATAAATAAGAAGTTGGTCCTACTTTGCCTCCACTCTTTGGGAAAGGCTTTACACTAGATGTTTGAATGTCATTGGTGGGATTTGCTGCCATTCATCTATAACAGCATCAGTGTTGTTGGGTATTGATGTTGGATCATTGGGTCCCTTTCTGTTTGTGTGGCCTATGACATCATGACTGAACTCTGTTGTTTATAGAAGTTTCCACATCACAATCACTTCACTTGCAGTTAACAAAGGCAGAAGTTTGATACTGATTTTTTGGGAAGGTGGCATCTTTTGATGGTGCTACATTGATAGTTGCTAATCTTTTCAGTATGACCCATTCTGCCACCAGTGTCTGTTGTTGGATATTGCATGGCTATGTGTTTAATTATACACCTGTCTCAGCAATGAGTATGGCTTAATTACTCAAATCCAAAAGTATGTGACCCCCGCATTCACTAGTGTCCCAATACTTTTGTCCATATAGTGTACGTCAGATGGATTCAGTGAACATATAAGCAAAGAAAGCAGGGAAATAGAATATTTCAAGAAGCATCTTGAACTGCAAGAAGAGATGGACTTATTAGCAAGTTTGTATGAAAATCCCCCTGGGGATTGGTTTTCCTTTAGAAGGTCCTGAATCACTCAGAATTAGCAGTAGGGGGTTTCTTCAAATCCCGGTACTGGCTATCCACTGGGTAGCACAAATTGACTATTAAGAGAAGTCATTTAGCACTTCCATCTAACAGCACTAACGTGTATTGTGGATCTAGTAATTAAGCGTTGAATTGCTTAATGCAATTCCCCCATGTTGATAAGCATGCTGCTGACAAAGCACAGTGTCCTAATCACAAACAAGCGAATTAAGATTAATAGTACTAATATTCATAATCAAATAAATGACACTCCGTTTGTCCTGTATTTCATTTTGTTGGGGCTTATAACCCACCTGTCGCTCTCTTAAACAACCCGTGAAGCAACACATCACTAAATGATTTGTTCTATGGAATAAATTACTACATGTTAAAGTTGAACTCAATGCTATTTTTCTGCCATTGATATGAAGGAGCTGTTGATGCAATTGATAATTGAAAGCACTTCAGTCAACTGCACAGATTGCTGCTATAATTAGGAGGCTACTGGATGTTTTAATACATCTTCTTTCTTTTCAACGTCACATGCTTATTCTATGGTTTCATTTTCAATTGTATGAATGGAAATCAAAAACAGCAAGGGTGTCACACTCCCACATGCCCACAAATTAGCAATGCCCCCTGTTACAGAAAACTTAAAGAAATATTAACTAGACTTTTGGCTTCCCCTGTGTCTAGTTTGTTGTATAGACCTTTTAACCCTGGCTGTATCACTTTAATTGTGAAGTCTTGTTTCTCTTTCCTGCATGACTGAGAATTAGTGTCTGTTACGGGGTTTCCCCATCTATGATTGATCCTCCATCTTCCAGTTTGAGTCCAGTCAAACATGGCGGCCTGCTGACTTTGATAATTGGATCTGTGTTATGGATGGATTGAAACCAAACTCACCTGGATCTCTGTGGTAGAAACTTTCGGTTATTACAATAGACTTTCTGTGATGTTAAAATGCTCATCTAGTTGAGATTTATTGTTATAACTAAGCTTTGCCTAATATTTTCTGACATAAGTGACACTTGTGTATGCTCCTTGTCTTTCATCTAGAACTAGCAGCCACCTCCAGTGATTCACTCCTCAAGACTTACCCTTCGCTTCTACCTCTTCATTTGGCAACCAACGCCGCCTGTTAATCCCATCTCCATGTCAGAAGTCTCACTGCACATGATCCTCAGGTCATCATCATTCCCTTTCGGCTGCTCCCATCAGGGGTCGCCACAGTGGATCAACCTTCGCCATCTCTTCCCGTCCTCCACATCCCGCTCTGTCACACCCACCAACCGCATGTCCTCTCTCACTACATCCATAAACCTCCTCTTTGGCCT
>JAACJT020000075.1:18437611-18452393 GCA_009936485.2 Gymnarchus niloticus | reverse complement strand
AAACATAAATATAGCGTTCTTGAGTTTGCTCCTTGTTTCAGTTTAGTAAAGTTTGTTCGTTTATTTCAAACTAGGTCGCGGGGGGCAATAATTGACTACTTTTATGATGCAAGTCTAAAATGTACTTCCCCTGTTTGAAAGACCACCAGCCGCCACTGCTTTAGATAACCATAAAATATCTGGAACTGAAGCTTTCATAACAATATTCTCACTGAGAACAGCCAAACAAAAACAGACCCAAAGTTCAGACCACTGGGTTCTTGGCCACATGCCGAAGATAGCAGCTCTTTTAACGGTAATATAATGGGTGTCTCTGCTGCCAGCCTCCGTCATCCAGGCCAAAAGGCTGTAGAATGAGGTGGAGGCTGACCTGGGCATCTTTGTATCTCACTGACATTATTGAAACCGGCATCTCACGGAAGACAGCAGACATTCGGCCTCACTTCACATCTGCCTCACTTTTCCAGCTAGCTAAGATGCTACCTGCTAATTATAGTAATGTATTGTACTCTGTGTCTATATCCTTCACCAGCCGATAATATGAAGCAGGCCTGTGCCTGTGATGCTTTTTGTCAGGTTTCCAGTCATGGTCAATCTGCTCACAGCATCAGAACACCTTGATTGTTTTACTCATACATTGCTGAACCTGGACTGAAGGCTTTAATGTTTTTGAAGAATTTGTGATTTGTTGCAATTGAATTCTTGTTTCAGTTGTCGTTATTTGTTTTCTCAGTGAGCTTTGTCATCTGCTCCGGGAAAAGTGCTTGGACTGCCTCCTCAGTTCTGTGTACCGAAGACTTAATAGAAGAATTAATAGAATAGAATTGCACAAAACAATCATCTACAGAACGGCCTAAGGCAATGTGACAATAAACCAGTTTTAGAATGTAATGATATGAATATGTTAACGTCTTTCTCCGCCAAGATGGAGGTGGCATGTGTATTGAACATGGCTGGAGGACCTTGTGGTTCATTTTGGCCCTCCACAGGCAAGCTGATCCAGTTCCAGCTTGAGCATGGTAGTAGGAGATCAGGACTCAAGTACAACATGCAAAAAATCATTTTGCTGTCATGTGTATTTAAAGAAAATATAAAATTGAACATGGGAACTGTTACTGACCTTTTCTTACGTTTTACGTCCTACTGTATAATCGGAAGAACTTCTGCCTAGTCTTGCTTGTGATTGCCACGTTCGGTTTCTCAGTCAGGTGAGGGTTGTAGCGCTCAGTGCTGGACTGGCACCCAGACCAGGGCGCTCTCCTGCCTTTTGCCAGGTAATGAACTGGTATCACATCCAGGGTGCCCCCCTTCCTTGTGCCTTATGCTCCAGGTTCACTGTCACCCTGTACAGTGTCACATTTTCAAGGGTCTCCCTGAAAATTGTCAGCACATGGGTCCTCCAGAGTTCTCAGCAGAACCTTCTCATAGAGGTTTATGGATGGATGGATAAATGAAAGGAATGAGGGTTAACGGTTGTAATGAGAATAATTTAAATAGTCTGGAAGTTCAAATTGATTTTAGCGACCTTAGATTCTCCACCAAGTGCTCCATTTGTTGGCAATTTGCATTCAATTCCGGATGTTACTTGGAGCCACGTTGATGTGAACAGGAGTTCAGTAAGCTGTGCATGGCACAGCTGACAGCTTGCAGTTGAATGAATGAGAAATAATTTCCTCTGAGTATATTGGTCTGTGCTCAGCATATCACGTGGGGTACCACCACCTATACCATGAGCTCAGAAGTCCTGGATCACTAGGTGGTTTCATGTGGAGGTAACTAGCCTAAGGGATCGAAGGTCAAAAGATTTTTCGGGGTTTACTGAGGATGATTGTTCCAAACTTTCCATCCTCCCATTTTCTGTAATTACTTATCTAGTGCAGGATTGTTCTGAACCTGGATCCTGTCACAAGAAGTACAGGGCATGTGGCAGGGGTCCCTTTGGATGGGAGGCCACATGTTGACATGCTAAGGGCAATTTAGAGGCCAGTGACTGCAAGAGGAAACCCACATGTACACAGAGTATCGGTTGGAATTCGAACCCCCAGCCCTGGCAGCAATAGGCTAGAGTGCTGTCTATCCATTGTGATATGAAGTACAATATAAATAGATGGAACATTTAACATTTTTATTCTAGGAAGTGGAGTGATGGTTATCAATACTGCTTTAGTTAGCCATGGTGTTTGTTTAGCAAACTGAAAATCCACCCATCCTTTCTCCAGCTGTATATCTTTTCAGTGTTGGGGACTGTAGCGTATCCCAGTATGGGGTACATCCTGGATGGGATGCCAATCCATCACAGAGGCCAATTTGAAGATGCCTGTTGCATGGGGAAACGATATGAATTCCCAGTAATGACACCTATTTATGAGTTGGCAGTAGGCTTAGGGTGTGGAGTGGTATCTATCCTATGTATGATTCAGCCTCCAAAAATTATAATGAAACACTGTGGAGTTTAATTATTATCATTTCATGTGTGGTAAGTAGCAGACCACCTTAAAAAATGGTATCTGTAACATTTTAATATTCTACCAATTCCACAGCTAGACTGGCTTTTACAGAATACCAGACTGAACGCATTACCAGTCTGTTTTGCATTGTTTCATCAAATAATTTAAAATGTTTGTTTTCAGTTTTGCTAGCTATATTGAGATAAATGTGTTTTTAATGTCCCTGATTACTTTTTTATATGGGAGGGCAAGATTACGTCAGACCAGCTCGCTTGTGAAGCATGCTGAGTACTGTTAATATGAGATTTGACTGGAGACGGTTCAAGGATGTAGGGAGATTAAATTAAAAAGAGGGGGGCTGAACCACCTCCATCAGGGGGGAGGGGCATACTCCTTTCTGCCCAAGGCTTGAGACGGAGGAATTAAACACCAGCTTTGATGGACACCCAAGTGCCTGGAGCCACGCATGTCTAATGTACTGAAAATGAAGTAACCAACACTTCATAATGTCCATACTGATGAGTCTGGTGGAAGCATTTTTTGATGGAGCAGGATACTTTTCGTCTCTGTGGTTCACTTCAGTTTTTCTACCGGTGGATGTTCGCCATGCCACAAAAAAGTACCATGGTGGTAGAGTTGGCAAATCCGCCATAAATTACAAGACCGACAGGAGAAACTCAAATGTTTTGGTGCTTTTAGGTACTGTAATATGAACATATCTCCTTTATCAGCCCCAAAAAGAAAAGACACGTATGGGTAGGCGTTTGAGCAGTTGGGACCAGGAATCTGCTAATTACCGCACAAAACCGTGTACCGCCTGCTGGCTGTGTAGCCACGTGATCCCTAAACCCTGAGAAAAGAGTGCCTAGTACTTAATATAATAATTGAATGACATTCAATGTGAAGTGACATCACGGTTGGTGACATTACTTTTACAAATGGAGTGAAATTGAATATTATGTTGGCTTGCCACAAGTAATGTTCTTTAGATCATACAATTGGGGGAAGGCTCCCCATGCATTTAGCGACCTTTAATGACCTCGTATCACCTCTTATCTGTTTATCTAAGCGAAATGCATCACGTGTCCTTCAACATAAATAAATCAATTGCCATTTTTGTGCTGCTCATAAAACTCGGTTGGAAATACATGGCCTCGGAATGCGAAGATGCATTTTGGCTCAGTTAAGAGGTCGCCGCAGTGGCCGTGACCCCAGCCAGTTGTCACGGTGCCGGTTGCCAGACTGGCAGTGCGATCGCAGCTCGGAGGCGCTTGGCAGCAGCCAATTGTAATTACACAGGACTGACACTTATGATAATGAAGTGACACATCAAATCAGATTAACCTTACTGATTTCACACGGAATGCACAAAAGAGGGGCTGATTGTTATATCAATGAGGTTCGCTACTGAAAAAAAAATATGATTATTGTGGTTGCTAATAGATGGTGTAGGTTTTTGATGGGGGAAAATAACAATATTAACGAGGGGAGGGGGGCCAGGGCATTGCTGCCTAATGACATGAATTAAATAAAAAGGGAAAGGCTTGGGGAGGAGCAGTGGGGAGCACAGGACCAGCATTTGGGACACGGGTTCAGGACAGGAACGGCGGCATGCTGACTGGGGGAGTCCCCCTTCAAACTGCAGAGGCAGCGGGCCGTGTTGCTGCTCCACACTGACATGACCTTCCTTTGACGGGGACAGCCGTCGACTCAAGCTACTGTTTTTTTTTCCGTTTCTTTTCTTAACCTCCAGTTCCCCTTCTCCGCCCGTCTGTTGTCATCTTTTCACTCACCTGCCTGCGGGAGTGAGCCCCACGGGTACCGTCTTTTGATCCTTACTCTGCCGTGCAAGTGACGTCTATCCTCCCCATGTGTGTGGGTGGAGGCCAGCTTCAATAGCCTGCGCTGGGTCTGGAGTTACTGGTCGCTGGATGCCGACTCCGGGCTACGACACTGCAGCTCCACTGTGCCGCCGCTGATATCGGTTGTGTAAATCTACACTCCTATTTTCATATTGTACGGCCTTCTGGCCCGTACCGCGGGGAAAAAAAAACGCATTTGTGGCTTTGCACACTGCGCGGGATGCTCTTGGTCAGAGGCGGTGTACAGTGTTTGCATGCTTCGGGGACTGTGATGCAACGGGACACCGATACTCAGAATCAGGGATGGGTCACAGTCCTCTTTTAAGGGGGGGTTGGTGCTCAGTCAGGCCATCTCCTTCAAATTAAGCAAACAACAATCACTCGGTAAAGGTAGAAATATGGTTAAGATGACACTACAGACAGACCCAAGGAAGTTCCTTAAAAAAAAGAGTGAAGGTTCGAGTTACTGGGAGCGTTGGAAGAAGACAGTATCCTTGTCGTTGCTCTATATAGGGATAGAGTAACCTGGTCCCACGTTTTGTTGTACCTAAAAACTTAACTGTAACTTTGAAAGTTGGCTCCTTTATCGGTATTCTTCTGAGTTATTATCCGTCTCACCCATGTGTCACTTTCGACAAAAGTGTCTGGTAAATAAATGAAGGCAAATGTGGCACTGAGGCAGTTATTCTACTTAATTCATGCAAGTTCTTCATGCACTTTAGATTCTTCTGCAGGCCTTGAAAATCTGAAAGTCCAGAGCGTTCTCGGAACAGTGCTTTCTTGCCCTGGCTTGGAAAGACGCGAAAATGTGCTTACTTTGGACTCAGTGACTTTACAGATCTTCCAAAGGTCTTGTATTGAAATCGGTCTGGAAAACACTCGGGACGTGAGCCTGTGGTGGTTTTTGCAGACTGGAGCCCTGGCAAGGTTAGCAGTACTATGTGTATCTGGCCCTGATAAATGCATAATTGGCATTGCTGGCTAGTGTGGGTTGTCATTTTACAACCAAAACAAAAATAGAGGGTGACACTGTGCTATTTGGAAAGATGCTTGCATAACACACCCATAGAACTGGAGCAGCGGAGGAGTGGGCTAATTCATGACCGGGCAGGTGGCCTTGGAGTCATTTCACAATTGCTTTATGGTGTCTCCTATATTGACGGTAATTCATTTTGAGCTAAGCTACAAGCAATGGGCGACTAAAAGTATTTGAGCAATATTCATCATGTGTGCTCCTGTGGTATGTGAATTTCTGATTTGGCGAAAGCCTAGAAAACAGAACCTCGCCATATACAGCTTGGCATATATTTTGATCTTCTACTCTCTCTGCTTAAGCCATCTTTATGTTGTTGTCACCTGAGTGTCGAAGCGATATCGATATTTTGTTCCTGCCTCTGACCTCTCCAGCCGTGATGAGATGAGGTCGATCGCGCCCCGTGAGAATCTGCAGCAGATGCGATGCGTCATCGCAGCCGAGGCTGGTGGTATTGCAATAGAGGTGCAGGGGTTATCGCCGCGATACCTGTGGGATTCGGGTGTGGTGCGCTGGGGAACCGGGTCCACCTCACCAGACGTGTCCCTCCCCAATTAGCATCTGAAAAGAGCAATGCCTAGGATGTCCCATTGTCATGAAAATGCTTTACGCCACTGTCCGCTAATGACGCAATGCCTGTCTTTGTGGCTTCTGTGGATCAGCCAGGAATCTTGATTTTTTTTTTTCTATCGCGTTGGATGAGGTTTGCGAAGTCTCAGCTCTATCTGGTGTACCATTACATTTAATGTTGCTCTCCTGAGCGGTATAAGTTGTCGATGTTCTTTTGCGTGGGCGAGATGGTGGAAGACCCACTGTTTTAGATCACAGTGTGGAAGGGGAACCTTGTGAATTTAGGCTGTGCTTTTCCCTGGTGCTGTGGGTGGCTAAGCGGGTCAGTATTACACACTACAGTGCATAACTCACTAGGTACGAAGTGCCTTGTTCCCTAGGTCTTTCATCTCAGCCAGACAAGGTTCCCCGCTGTAATAACATCTGCGACATTAGAAAAAGCAATCCACAGAGCACATGGAGACGTCACACCATAATGACCTACATGCATCCGTTTCAGGGCCATCTGAGGTCCTAATCTCAGGCTTCATGCCCTCTGAGCGAGCTAAAAAATCATCAACCAATCCATTGCCAGCTAACAGACATTTATTTAAATTTAAACACCAATCATGTGGTCTTTGAATTCTGCCTAAGTTCTTTATGTTTTTAAACCAATCACCTTTCTATTCCACAAGCACTATGGTATGTCATTTCCTGGGAACTGTATTAATTGTGGTTTCAAGTGTGGCTATTTTGGAAGAACTCTTTTCGTTTTTTTTTTTTTTTTTTATGGAAGCTGCCCACGAGATAGAATATTTATGGAGCGGCTGTCTCGATTGCAGCAGATCTTTGTCAGCGAGGCACTGTGCTATTGTGCTCTGAAGTGTTCTGTGGATTTGACATTCTTTTCTCACACTATTCACAGCCCTGTTCTCACCCTGATGAATGGGGAATTGCTTTGTTCAAAGAAATAGTCCTTCCAGGCACCCTGCCCTCAAATATCTTCAGACTGAGTCAGAGCTAGAATACTGATTTGTATAGAAAGTGATGCTTCCATCGGAACTTAGTTCGAGTAATTAGTATTCAGCTTAGAAACACAAGATTTTTTTTCTTGCAATTGGTATCCTTTGTATAATTTAGTTACCATAATATAAAAATGAATCATACTGTACAATAACAATTACCCTACAGTGTTGTGTACAACAGAAAGAAATGTTGTCACAGTACTTCGCAATACAAATTCTTTAATTCTTAATTCCTTAAACCTACCTTTCCTTTTTGTTTTCACTCTTACATTGTGAACAATTGTGAGTAACCACTTAAAAGAAACATCTTAGTTTTCTAAACCATTTATACATGCAGCCAGCAGCCTGTGGTATTCGTTATAATAATTGGAATTTATTTTTGTTTTGTAAATGGCAAATATGCAAAACTTTCAAGTATGCACTGCATATAATTTTTTTTTTTTTTTGGTTTCAAAGCGGGAAACCAATTGTAACACAGAACCTTTGGAAGCGAAGGATTCCTAGTGAATCTCAGTCTCTGTGGAAAGAAACCTCACTGTGTACCCTGGCCAAATGCCTTGAAGAAAGATTTTCATTTCCCATCAAGACATTGTGAGTAATGATAGTGGGGATTTCCATGTTCCATTAGGGTTAAAATCCCACTCTGTGTCTGTATGACAGCACAGGTGTTTTGTGTTACCTTATAACAACTTATGAGTAATGTATTTTCACAGTATGCATTACACTTTCAAAGAGGATTGTATTTTAAAATAGCTTCTTTTTTATCGCAAGCAGTCTAGGTTTTTACAAGTGCAGGGCAACTGCGTACATTTATGAAAATAAACCCTGCTGAGCATCATTAACAATAGACTGTTCAGGCAAATTAAATAGACAATTACAAAGGCATAAGTCTACATAACTGTACCTGTACCTCTCTGTAAAAACAGTACCCTCCATTAGTGATGGGGCAAATGAGGCTTCAAAACCCATGGTGGGTGGGAGTATCCTGAACTAACCAATGCTGGTGCAGAATAAGGTTTCAGAACCCACCATTGATTGGTAGTTCAGGATACTCCCATCCACCATGGGTTTTGAAGCCTCATTTGATCGTTATTCTTCATTGTCATAAACAAATCACATTTGTACAGTCGATGTACTTTTTAATTAACACTGTGAATGCTCAGCTGAACTGCTGCCAACTGGTTCAAGTTTATCTTATCTTTGTGTATAAAAGAGGCCAGCTCAGCTACATTTGAGGGAAATGAGTAGCAGGAGAGGACAGCTTTAAATTCCATATTTTGTGTGCCCAGTCATGTGGCTGCCTCTTCTTTGAAACGATCAGAAAATGGGAAATGTGTCCGTGAAGCATGTGAATGTGATTTCAAACTACATTTAGGCTTCTTTAATGAACAAAAAATAAAAAATAACCCAAGACAATCCCATTTTCTCACCAGAGCTTAAAACTAATATTTGAACTTATGCATGCGTTGTTCTTTGGAACTGGTTAAGTAGCTGGTTTGCTGATTAGGCTGTTGGGTCGCTTCTTGGCATCACTTCTACTTGACTTATGGGATTATTTAACCCGTCTGCTTAACACTCAGCAAGTTGCTTCATTTCAGGGAGCGAGAGCTTTGTTGTCATTCACTTCCCTGACTTTCACATGTCTCTTACAAAACAGGGCACCTTGTTTTCATTTCTAAACAAAAGCCTTTCATGTCTCCCATGTTTTTTAATCATTACATTTTCTTCCCCCCCAAGAGAGAACTGTTGCCTGTTTTTTCTGTAGCTGTGCTTTGTGTTACCCCTCTGAGAGACACTCTGGTTTACCACCTTCCCAGGATTTCGGCAGCCATATGGGATTGATCAAGATAACGAACAGTATGTGTGGTAGGGAGACTTTAATTTTGCACGAGCCAGATGATCTCAAATTAAAATAATATTCTAAGGGTCACGGCTCTCTATGACACCCTCCAGTCCTGAAAGTGACAGGAGCAGAATGTGCAGCTCTGATTCCCCGCATCGTGCCCCCGTGAGTACAGAGCCACGACGCCGGTGGAATTGACATAAGTGTACAGCGAGGTGTACACTGCAGCCCCTGCCCACAGGTTGACCCACGGTAAGAGATCGGAGTGATCACTTTGCTCTTACACATACATCAGGAACATCAGGTATGGATGTGAATTATTCAGAACCAGGGCTCCTTCAGCAGGGTGATGCCAGAATGTGTGTCTGTATGTGGACACCAAGCGCAGAAAGGAACATTTCGCTGGCCCCCTTCTAACTGTCGACAGAATCCCCTTAAGATGACCCCAATGAAAATCCAACTCAGTGACTGCTTTACTTAACCAGTGTGAATACAGTATAGCCTAGCAGATGAGACTGTTAATTGCTTGCAAACGGATACCAAATGGGCACCGAGATGACAAGTGACAGTGCGTGACTGAGCTTGTCTAGCTACTGGCTTCCAGGAAGATTTAGAGCTTTCGGAAAGCAAACACACATGAGCTCCAGTTTTGGCTGAGCGCTGGGGCCCAATATGAAGCTTTAATAAAGGTTTGACACTCGGATAGTATCACAAAACCCCCAAAAATTACAACTAAGTAGGGCAAAATCGAATGTTAGACAAAGCATTTTAGGTGATGGTTCCTTTGTATGAAATGCACTTCGATGTGAGATCCTGCAAAGACTTTCATAGACCAACGTTGCCCCTTTCCCACCAACATGGGGAAAAGTTCCATCAAAAAGGAACTGTGCCCTTGCTGAAAAATGTATCCGAGACCCAGCTTCAAAAACTTGCTGGCCGGGCACCAGGAACTTGTGACGTAAATTGCTGAGGGATGGGACAAACTGCACAAACACTAGTAGTTCTCCATTAGCAAAAACTCCTAATGTCTTTTAAACATTTTAATCTGAATTTCTGACAATCTCTTTTAGCTGGATACAGATGCTGAATGGCTTGTCTTTGGATTTAGAATGGCTCGATGCCACTTTTTCATATTCATTACCGAAAAAAAAACCTCATATATCAAGTGATGCTGATAGTATTTTTGTTTCCGCCATATTTAATATACTCATTTTAAAAAAATGTTCAAACTGTGAAACAAATGCTTTAAACCCCCCCAAAGGAGCAATTATGGGATGAAATGCATTTTTGGCAACGCGAAGAGAGGCCTGCACAGATTGTAACTCAATTTTTTTTCAGTAACCAATCCGGTATTTTTGGGCAGAATATCAGATCGACGCATCTCTAATTTGGATGTGAAAATATACTGTGAACGCTAGGAGTAATGCTTTGAAACAGATATGTCTTTTGTGTTGCTGTCGTAGAGGGTCAGTGAGACAGTCGCTATGTCGTCACATCAAATATGGCCCTGACGGCAGTGGAAATGTGGGCCGGTTTGCAGTAGGCTCAGTTTCGGCACCAGCTGAGCACCAGCACCATGTCGGTGGAAAAGGGCATATGCAGGCATTTTTTGACACTGCATCCAGTAGCTGAAGCTTTAGTCCACGACAGCTTGCACTTGTCATTGTTGCATTCATTGTAGGTGGTTAATTGTGTTTCTCCTCCAGAGTGCTCTAGCACTGTTCTATGCCAGGACCAAACCACCAGCCATTTAACTATTGATCCATGTGCCTGTCTTTTAACAAAATATTAACTTAATTGTCTGAAAAGGTTTTCTTCCTATTTATATATCCATCCACACGTGCATCCTCTGTAACCACTTACAAAGTACAGGGTTACAGCGTCAGTCTGGGGTCTATCCCAGGAATAAGAGCGCTGGGCAGAGGACGCCCTGTCTGGGATGCCTGTCCATCACAGGCTCTTTCTATTTATTGTACAATAAAATACATAAACTTTTATTTTACGTCGATGGCTTTATAATACTGTTAATAAAATCTCAGAACAAGGAGGATGGGGTCTGTTTTAGACCTATCCCATGTTTCATTACTGGCAAGGACACTGTGTCCCTGTATCAGGTTTCCTGATCCTGATTCTGGTTCCAGCATTGTGAGAAACGTTAAAGCAGTGTTATCGTCATGTAACAATCATTATGTAACAAGAGCTTTGATGGGAGGAAGACCTGCGCTGCCAGCAGTAGGTCTGGAGACCCCGGGTTTGAAACATCGCCTCGACGGACTGGTTATCCGTTGGAGAGCCTTCCCATCAATTCAGGGCCAGCTCATTTTCAGGCCAGGACATAAGAACAGAACTTTTTCAGCATCGGCGATGGCACGATGACGCTGCTCGAAGGGTGTGGTTTTCCACTCTCCTCCCAGATGGGTCATGTTATTGGTCACCTCCTCCAGTTGTTTCACCTTTTCTTTAAAGGCAATCAGCGGTGTGGATAAAGCAAGCACTCTCCGCCCTGGCTGAAAGGTGGCTATTGTAGACACTGGAAAGCCCATTTCCCACATTTGTAGGCTGTTCTCCTGCCATGCTGACAGACATGACCCCCACGGTAATAACAGCAAACTCCCCAGCCGTGAGGCCCCCTGTTAAGGTGGCTCACTCATCCACAGGTTTACCCGGTATAAATGCTACACTTCCTCTCGGCCGTCTGCCTAGAAAGTGGAGTTTTTCAAGGGGGCCGAGTGGAGGGTGTTGGGTTGTTTACCGCCGCACGGCACCGCTCACCCTTCACCCATGGAGTAGCTACACACTCAGGTTTGTGGAAATTGAAACTCCCCAGTAGCACTGCGACACTGTTTACAATTCCCACAATGCTAGAGGAGTATAGCTCCACAGGTATCAGTCCAGTCCCGGCATTTGTCCAGCCGATGGAGAAAGCAAAAGGCTTAAATACCGATCTTGAAGAGAAAAGGTAGACGACCAAGGTCGTGCGTGAAAGGAGGGGGCGCTTGGGCTGTGTATGTTTGTTTATGCGCAGCCATGCCTAAAGATAGCAAGCTGCCATACGTCTCTTAAGTGCACTCGACAATACGGCTTTCCGATGGCAGTTACAGCCTCCAGGAGACTGAACCTCCAGATAATGATCTACCATGTCTTCATTCATCACGAAGCAATTTTTTCTCATCTGTAATTAACTGTAAGAGGTGCCCCTTTCAGAGGAATTGAAACAGGAAAACGTGAACACAACGGCACTCACACACACACACAGGCTATGGATACCTATTTATGATCATAGTAAAAGGGTAGATGGGCAATTGGAATGTTTATATTTATTAGCTTTGGGGTTGCATTCAGTGTAGGAACCAGCACCTCTACCATCATTTACTTCACGTTTACGTTTTAAGGAGCACGTCACGTGTTTAATCAAAGACGGTGTGTCACTTTGGAAACTTTGCAGTGTATTTTTTCCTAATGATGCCCGAAGAATGTTCATGTCACTCTGGACCGAATGAACTGTATGTTTACACAAACATCATTGGTAGAGTGGGTTGTCATCCCTGTTCGATTCACTCTTACAGCTGATTAATTAAAACTTCCATCCTTCACACTGATGCAGAATGAGGAAGTTACTGGCTTAAAATGCTAACACTGTTTTAATCAGACTAGTCTTCTAAAATTTCTGCATCCTGTGATGTATGAGTACATGTCACGACTAATCGGATGTTTTTTCTTCTGTCAAGTTTCCATTTTCTGGGTATTGATTTGGGCTCAGGAAATGGTTTGAATTATGTGAGAGAAATAAGATGTTTTCACCTTTTATTTACTGTTACATTAGGCCTAGTTAGGGGGGGTGCACTCAAGGCTTCTCAGAACATGGTTCTACTATAGTGGACTGTGGTGGCCGTTGGTCTGTGGCACGAAACCTTTAAAGCAGGCAGTTCAGTTCCACACTCTCTGCTGCATTGTTCACGCAATCCTCAAGAAGAGCTTTGAGGCTTCCTTGCTGTATGGATCAGTGTGACGTGTGTAGATGGAGTGACTCTAGTTGGTATAGGTGAATATTTAATGAAATGGTTATTCAGAAGTGTTGTATTCAAGGGTACCTCAGCTGGAGTCTTGCTGAACCTTCCTATGCCCAGCCCTTCTGTATTTTTACTAACCTTCTGCTCCCATATGCCCTCCTGTCTGTGAGTGGGGATCCCTGTTTTAATGCCAGATAAATCAGCCTCTCCCCCTCTCTAATGAAGCAGTCTTTCTATTTCACTGTGAAGCCGCCTCTCCCCCCCCTCACTGTGAAGCCGACTCTCCCCCCTCACTGTGAAGCAGCCTCTACTTTAGCTTAAAATAGTCTGACAAAGAGAAATGAAACTCAAATATTTATGCTTTAAATCAAGCGTAAAGGCAGCCTTTACAGAGGGTGAAAATGTTTAAATGTCTGCTCAGTTGATGAAAATAAGGCTGGAATTTGATGGATAAAGGAGTGGCATTGTTATCAAGTGAGGTACTGCCATTTGCAGTTTATGGGGGGAAAGACGTATTCTTAAAACCTAGCAAGCCACAACTGAATTGCTGTCCGTTGGCAAGAGCAAAAAGCAAGTTAAAACAGAGTCATTTGAAACTCCTGCTTCAACACTAATGTAAACTTTCTGGTTGTTACGTGGGGGGGGGGTCACTCTGGTAGGATACAAGGTGGGTTTTCTTAATAATACCGCAAAGCACACACATTCTAAGAGTTAGTCAGGCATGGGTTAATATCTTGAACTAAGAAAGATGTCATGGAGTGCTGACTCTGTGTTTGGGGGTGTGAATTTGGTCATACATGTTGGCATAGGAAGGGCATGCTTGTGTTCACCCCACTCTGCACTCTCTCCTAGTAGTGTATGGCATTTACACCACCGTCAGTGAAAATGGTTCGGCCTGAGAAAATGGGACAGTGATTGTTGTACAAAGCCTGCTGTGTCAGCGGCTTCGCAGTGGAGAGTAGTTTTGCTGCTGGCCAGTTCCGGCCATTCCGAGAGTGTGGGACAGTCCATCTGACATCGATTATGAGAATAATGCAGAGGATGTGGATACCAGGCTTCCAGCAGCACCCCGAATGACCAGGAACTTTATACAATGTTTTTTTCAGATGGGTGTGGAAGTCAGCAGACCTCAGCATGAGGCCCTATCCCGTGTTCATGGCATCTTCCTTGTGCTTGTTCCTCAGAAATCAGAACCCATCCTGAACCCCCTTGATTGTGCCACAGCGAATTATGGGGTCGTGTGGAGTGTGTGATGCAGAGATCAATCAGCTGAGAATTGGGTGAAGGATGTGTAATTCATTCATGGTAGCTAATCCCAATCAGGGCTCCCAGTGTAATTAAACGTTCATTTCCCCCACTCCCTCACCCCCTCAAGAGTACGACAATCCTGCTCTGCCCCCGTTTCCTGCAACGGTCTCATACTTACTCAGAGTGCCACTATGCACCCGTCCCTCGTGCCTTTTAGACACCCTGGCGTCCAAGCATCTTACTCCATTAGTCACAATTGCAATGATCAAAAGTGCCTTTGAGGGGGTGCTGTTTGTATACCTTGCACTTTACACTGAGGCCAGCGCAGTTGGCGCCGTTTGCTGAAGGTGCCCTCTAAATGCAACATGCCCCGCTCAAAGCCAGGCTATCCTTCACAGGCAATGCCCTCTAAATGCAACATCCCACAGTCAAACCTAGGCTATCCTTTACAGGCAACACCCTCTAAATGCACCATCCCACACTAAAAGCCAGGCTATCCTTCACAGGCAATGCCCTCTAAATGCAACATCCCACACTAAAAGCCAGGCTATCCTTTACAGGCAACGCCCTCTAAATGCACCATCCCACACTAAAAGCCAAGCTATCCTTCACAGGCAATGCCCTCTAAATGCACCATCCCACACTAAAAGCCAAGCTATCCTTCACAGGCAATGCCCTCTAAATGCAACATCCCACAGTCAAACCTAGGCTATCCTTTACAGGCAATGCCCTCTAAATGCAATGTTCCCCACTCAAAACCAGGCT
>JAACJT020000075.1:18410055-18424171 GCA_009936485.2 Gymnarchus niloticus | reverse complement strand
GTGCCCATTACATTTGATGTTGTTTCATGTGACCCAAATGCTGTTTCTCTCTGTGTCTCTCTCTCTCTCTCTCTCTCAGTGCCAGAACATACCAAGTCCAGTTTAAGCCAGCCTCAGCCTGCCAACCCCGAGAGCGACACCGCCTCCGTAACCAGCGGCGTCAGCGATGCCAAGCGGGCCCCAGCCAGCAGCCAGCTGCAAGCCCCACCTCGACACCCGCCCCGCGAAGTCCCACCTCGTTTCCGCCAGCAAGACCAGACGCAGCCGCTGAAGCAAGGCCAGCCTCTTTGCATCCTCGCCGCCACACTGGGAACGCGAGCGCCTTTTGCCTCTGGCCCAGCAGGGGGCGCTCAGCCTGTCTGCACGGGGCCTCTCCAGAAGAGCCACCTCCCAGGTAATGCATTCACTTCCCCCTTTAAGGTTTAAAAAAAAAAAAAAAAAAAAACAGGACTCGAGGAAAGTTTGAAGGGTACTAGAATGAAAAGTAAGTAACTTAATGCTGATTCTGTTGTCTAGGACTCTCTAATCTAAAATGATCTAAAAACAGAGAGTTCCTGCTTGCTGCTAAATTCTGTACTTGGCCACAGCCAAATGTCCCACAATATTCTTTGCTACGGCCCAGTTACGTCTGCAACATGTCTCTTGTGTGACCCCTCAAAGGTGCCCCTGCTTACATAATCATTGGCTATCTGGCTTTAAAGCATTATCAAATGAGTTGCGTGCTGCTTTCCAAATGCTAACATGCTTAATGTTTCTGCATGCGTTGTATTTTTAAATTGGCAGAAGTACTTGGAGCTTATAAAGCACTGAGGTTTTATTGTATGTTAAAATTTCTGATGGGCTGATTAAAGTTACAGCAATAACATAAATTGCTGTTTTAAGTTGCCGTTGTCTGGTTTTTGGTCATTTCTTATTGGCTCTGTATTTTAAGGACTTGGGTACACATTTTATAGTTTAAAAAGGACCAAGAGGCAGTTATAAGAGTTTTTTCTTTGTTTTTTAAATTGAAGCCTTAAAATATGTAGCAGAAAATTCAGCACCTCTGACGTAAAATTAAACATGAGTTTCTAACATGTCAGACCGTGTCAAACGGTTTGCCGTTACGAAGAGCACGACCTTCAGTGTCTTATTGTGCCAAAGACACGGACACATTGAGGTCTCCTGAAACTCTTCTGGTCAGGAACGTTCATTCTTGTAACTGTGCGTTTGAAAGATGCATCATCGGTTACTGCTCCACTACAGTAGACACGGACTCTGGCTCTGTCCTGTTTTCTCTGTCACCGGTATTTTTGACTCAGGTGCAGTCCCGTTGTTTGCAGTCTTGGTGAAGTTTGAAATCCGGTTTTTCATTCAACCGGTCAGCACCACCTTTTTACAGTGAGGGTTTTAGGGTAGATGAATGTCTTGCTCTGGTCCCATTGTTAAAAGGAATGATTTAGTCCCGGAAGGCATATTTCTGCGTATCAGCTTGTGGATGATCTGTGATCCAGACTGGAGAGAATTCTGTGACTGCTAGTGACTCCGTCTTCATCATCCTGTCTTTTTGGCTGTCTGCTTATTTGATGGCAGGTTTTTCGACCAAAATGCTAAGTGTAACTGGCATAGTGTTTTTTTTAAGTGTCGAGTTTTTGCAACCAATTTTATAGCTTTTCTATTTTTTTGGAGGTATGCTAGTCATGTTAACATCAAGGGGGGGAAAATCATCCCGTAATCTTGTGATACTAGCTTACCCAAATTGCTGTATTCTTCTGCTGGTGGAGGTCAGTGACAGAGGAGCAGTTCTGTAATTCAGATTCAGTGTTTGACTAACACATTTAAGCCTGTGTGTATGTACTCTCATCCTGTATGCCTAAGTTTAAAGTAGCTTTCTTCAACATTTTTTTCCGTTGTCTTCATTGACTTGAATTGGCATGCAGGTAAGCAGTTACAGATGTGGCTTTATTCGGCATGCTAGTCGAGAGTTGTTCCTGCTTGCCTTTGATATCAAGATAGATTGACTCTCAGCCGCCCTCTTTTTCTTTATTCAGCGACCGCCCTTGTGGTCTTGCTCTTTCGTTTCTGTAGGCATGCCTTCCATACGTGATTTGGTCAACCAGTCTCCTAACCAGACAGGTGATTATGATTTCTCACTTTTGATGTCGCACTGGCATTTGCTGTCTTCTAACTGGAGGGGCTTCTAGGGTCTGACAGATGTCACAAACGTAGCATCTGGTTCATCTAGGCAAAGTTTTCTGATGTGCGTCATATGTTTTGAGGTTAAAATGTTAATTATTAATGGATTTAGTCTGATCATGTTCCAAGGAATTTTGTGTTGCAGTGTCCCAATTTCTTTGGTAGTTTTTGGCAATGTCCCGCTCTTAAAACCACCTGAAAAATGAGTGCTTAGGGATGTTTGTCATGTTCATGTGTAAGTGAAACATTTTATTTCCTGGTGTACCAAGCAGACACTGGTAGTTTTGTGTGCAAAGTTGATCTGCTGACAGTAGATGCTATTTCATATATATATGGTGATATGGAGCATTTTATCCACTAGCGGTCCTGGTTAAAGTTTATATACTACATATGAATACACACTAATGCTATGCATTTCCTTTGTCGTGGTAGTTAGTCTCTACTGTTCTAACTTGTACAAGTTGTTAGCTATTTGGATGGTCCCAAGGACAAGTGGGGTAACACGGTTTCTGTGCCAAAACCTTCTGAATTCCAAATGTACATACAAATTGGCTAAACTAGTATCCAGAACTGGGGTTAGCCCTTGTGTCTGTGAGTCCATCCAGTTAACATTAGTTGATGATCCAGCACAGTTAATTTGCAATGCTTGCTAATTTCATCTGGTGCTGAAGTTTTTCCTTAGGTCTGAAGGTTTATGCCTGTAGTATGTTTAAATTGCTTGTGCTGGGCCTGGGAGTCAGTAGGCATTTCTGATTTTGTGTGTGTTTGGTCATCGTCAGCTACACAGTTTAGGCACAGACGTCTCCGTAGACTACCCCGTTGCTAAACATGCACTATGAAGACTTGGCTTGGCTGAGTCATTACCTAAATATAACCCAGAGTCTTCACTTTAACTCATGGATCAGAGGATCAGTTTGCAGTGTAGAAGCGGGGGCTTGAAACGTTCATGACACAGGAAAGCTAGAAGCAAACTTGAAGCTGGCTTGCCTGCACCTATAACAATAACAGGAACAGATTTACCTGGTGGCTGGTATGCATCACAGTGTAATAACTACTCAGGCTGTGATCAAAGTTCTGTTTATACTTTTCATGGTTCTGAGTTTGGCCTTCCAAGCCAGCCAGATGGCCGTTTGCTATACAGTCATCAGACGTTTTTACATGCGCTTGACTTTAATGTGACTGAACATGCTTTGTAGTCAAGTTTTATTTTGGATTTTGCTTTCCTGAAAAATTGTCTCTGGATTGTAGATTAGTTTTAAAGCACTTGCCAACAGAAAAAGCAAAGATTAGCAGAAATGCTAACGCTGTTTAGCTATTACTCATATGTAACATTGTTGGCAACTGACATTTAACTGCATTGTTCAAAGATGCACGTCGACCTGTGGTTCGCATTGAGCTTGCCCTATTGCGCTGGGGGTTAGGGGTACTGAAAATCCAAAGAAAAGGAGATTACACACAAGTACCAGAGACTTCAGGCTACTGTTCGTTGCTACCTTGAGATGAAGGGAATATGGCTTGTTAGCATTTAGCCTGTCATCTGGAATGTATTTCTTGAGACTTGGCACTTTCCTCAGAAGTCTGATATCCATAGGCTTTACCGTTGAGTCCTGCTGGTTCCCAGCTAAGCATCAGTAGCAGTGGGAGTCACAGCTGATTTGAAGAGTACCATCTCACTCATTGGTCCTGTGGTCAGTTATATGAATGCACCTCGCCTTGGTACGTGAGAGTTGCACAGACAGATTAATCTGACTCGTCTCCTGTCTGGCAGCCATTTTGTGGTGTGTGTCAGGAAAAAGTGACCAGAATCTGGAAGTTTCATAGACGAATTTGGTTTATTGCAGTGCCAGGTTTTGGAAACAAAAGGGCCTCAGTGCGGTATTGGATGAATAGTCAAAACAAACAGAAGACTGTTCTGCCTCCTCTTCTCTCTCCCTTTCACATGTTAAACGAAGCAGCCTGGTGCTAAAGATGGCCAAAGCAATTCAACACTGCCAGGTTTTGACTCCAGTAGAGTAGTCTGGAATGTCTTTGCTCTAATTGTGTTTGGATGTCGCAGATGTTCTATATGTGTGAGACTTTATGTCCTCTTACAAATATAAAAAACAACTTGTTCGGTTCATAAAATTTGTTTTGGGACCCAAATTTTGATCACTGCTCACGTTGTGGTCTAGCCGGCCTGTTGAGGGGTGCTGTACTGTAAATATAGAAATTTCTTGTGTATCTCACATCTAAAATGACCTTTTCTCTCTATTCCCCCCAGACCTGAATGCAAGTAGCCTGATTCCTCATTATGAAAATTCGCACTGGAATTCTGGTTCTTCTGGAAGTGATGGCAGCTCCACTTGGGACAGAGCTGCTGTAGAAGGCGGCAGCAGGGAAAAGTGGCCTACCACCGGGAGTGACCCAGAGTTAGCCACGGAATGTATGGACGCTGACTCTGCCTCAAGCTCTGGGTCTGAGAAAAACTTCAGTATGATGGCTTCTGGGAACGGTGGTGGCGACAGCAATGGCAATAGGCAAGGCAATGGACATGGTTCTCAATTCATGGTTGCAAATGGCAGCAATAATATAGACAGTGGGAGTATGAAAGGACCGTGGGGTATGGCCCATGGCTCAATGCTAAGCACATGTCAGAGCTCTGGGGAAAGCCCCAATGGCAAATTATCAGAAAGTAGCCATGGTAAATTAAATGCATGGGGTACCTTAGGTTCCTCAACCAATGGAGGTATAAATCCAAGCACTTTGAACCCAAATGCCAACCATGGTGCCTGGCCTGTTCTGGAAAACAGTGGGCATAATTCACATGGGCCTGTGGGAAATGGGAATAGCGGCACCAGTATTCAACGTAGCACCATAGGTCAAACGCCCAGCAGTCAGAGTAACTCTAAGATGGGCTTCTCTGCCCATGCATCCTGGGGGACCCTCCAGGATGACAATACAGAATCTGACGTCAATGGTACAAGTAAGGTTTTGTTCAACGGGCAACCTCAGAACCTTAACACTGATTTGAATGGACCAAATAACACTACTAACATGATGACCTCTAGTTTACCAAACTCTACTGGTTCAATGCAGATTAATGAGCTGCCCATAGGGCAGCAAGCCTGGCAAGTGAGCTCAGGAAGCTCATCTCAGCTCCAAACCTCCTCGGTTTCTAACGGCACTTCGGTTTCTCAGCGTGGAAACAGCGAGGGAATAAACAGCGGGTCTTATGGTACATCATGGGGAGCTCCGAGAGACACCAGTTACTGCGGAGACAAATGCCTTGTCCCTAAAGGCCAAGCTGTGGGCGACACTGTGAATACAACTCTAATGCAGTCGGGAGTGAATGGCTGCACGGCAAGTGCTGCTGCTTTTAATAATAACAATAATGATGGAAGTGGGGGTCGTGTTGGAGGCTGGGACTCGGGGCCCACAACCTCCCAGACATCATCCTGGGGGGGAGGATGTGGTGTTGGTCCCACAGGGGTCACTCGCCCCTGGGGCAGTGCTTCGTCGTCGTCGTCCTCTTCGTCGTCCTCTTCCTCCTCGAACGCTGGCACGAAAGTCTCCAACGGAGAATGGAACACTCTGGCTGGCAACAATCAGCATTCCAATGATAGTACGAATGGGAACCGGAAGGGAACAAATGGATGGACGTCAATGGAGGAAGACGGGTTAAGCGAGGGTGGTGCCAGGCAAGTCACTCAAATCAGCAGTCAGGGTGGCACCTGGGCCAAATCAACCGGTAGTGAAGGCAGTGGAGAGAGCACCAGCAGTTGTGGGGAGAGGGATAGCCAGCATAATGGCAACCGCAAGAAGCCGGCCTCCCATGGGCTGGTGCAGACTGTGCTCTCCAGGACTGACCTGGACCCTCGTGTTCTGTCCAACAGTGGCTGGGGCCAGACGCCAGTACGACAGAACACAACATGGGACAGTGTGGCGGCTTCTAACTCTGACAAAAAGACTGATAATGGAACAGAGGCCTGGGGCAGCTTTGGCTCTCAGGCTTCTAACTCTGGAGGATGGGGGGACGGGTCTAGCAGCAGCAACGACGCTTCATCAGTAGCGGGTTGCGCAGAGCCAAAACCCGCTTCCGGGTGGGGTGATGCCAAAGGCCAAGATGGGTGGGAGGACAATTCTGTTGCAGGAGTTGGCAAGGGAAATCCATCGTGGGGGGGGCTTAAAGACAAATCCTGCACTTGGAACAATGCACAAAAGGGCAAGCAGGGATGGACGGAAGGACAGAAATCCAACCAAGGATGGGGTGGTGGTTCTGGTGGTGACGGATGGGGTGAAGTTCCACGTGGAAACCAGTGGGGTGAACCGGTCAAGTCAGACTCTGGTGGTTGTGATAGTGATAGTGACCGCTCAGGGTCAGGTTGGAGCGATCACGGTAGGAATGGCCCAAGCAACACTTGGGGTGGCAGTGGTGGGGGAAGTGTTCTCACCAACGATGCCCCAACTAGGTGGGGAGAGCCAACCAAGCCAAATCATCAGAAGCAGGGCTGGGGAGAACTCGGCAAAACCAGCAATCCGAGCCAGGGTAGTTGGGGAGAGCCCGTGAAACAGAGCCACTCTGGCCCGGCATGGAGTGATGGCATGAAATCCTCCAAGTCCCCAGAATGGAACAAGCCACAGGATGCCACCATGGGGCAGGCCTGGGGTGGGATTTCTTCCCAAGCTGGCACCTCTGCAGCAAACAAGCCCTCGGGTTGGCTTGGGGGGCCAATCCCTACCACCAGCAAAAATGATGAATCTACAGGCTGGGAAGAACCTTCTCCCGAATCTATTAGACGTAAAATGGAGATCGACGATGGTACTTCAGCGTGGGGTGATCCCAACAACTACAAGTATAATAATGTGAACATGTGGAACAAGTATAGTGGTGGAGAGCAGGAGGGACCGTTGACACTGCAGCAGCAGTCTCATCCACCCCAAGTGAATCTCCCACCTTCAAGTTCCATGCCCAGCAAGGATAAGAGTAGTGGTAAGTGCACTTGTAGCGCATACAGCTGGTGATGTGAGAAATGAGGCTTCGTCATGAGTGGGAGTGTCCTGATCGAACCAATCAATGCTGGGGATACTCCTACCCACCATGAGAGAAGTGAGGCTTCAAAACCCATCATTACATAAAACACGCAGCTGTCACTTTTACAGCTAATTATGTGCACTTTCCAGAAGGTTTTTTTTTTTTTTTTTTTTTTTTTTACTGTTGCTGAAAGTGATCTTGTTGCTCTCTGCTGTAGTGTGTGGTTTGATTTGTCTTTATCTTAGTGATGCACTTTGCACTGTGAATTAATATACGTTTCCTTAATGTTTGTCGAGCACTTGGCGATGTTTGTCATTTTAATGTCTTGAAATGTAGTGCTGCATTGGCAGTTCCCTTTAATTGCCACTGTTGATGCAGTAAAGGTCAAACCTTGGCAGTTGAAAATGCAGAAGTCAGTACTTAAGACTTTTGAATGTGAAAAGGTAATTGCAAGTGAGGCACATCTTTAAAATGCATTTCTCTGTGCATTGTTGAGCACACGCTCCTGCTAGTCATGTGCATAATAATTTTGTCTGCAGTCAGCTGTAGCACAAAGAATTGTCCTTTGGAGTTATAACATGCCAGTAAACAAGTCAGTATTTTGTGGACCTCAGGAACCCCTAGGTGCATAGTAAAGGTGAGCTAATATAACATCATTTACCCACCTGTGACACACACGGTTAGTAGCCCCTGCACCCATAATATCGTGAACGTGCAGCAAAGATGCATTCCTGTTATGTGCAGGGTGGGGGGAGCCTTATGGATCGGCCCAGAAGTCCGAGTCATCGTGGGGGGAGCCGTCAGGCCCCCCGGTCTCCGTTGACAATGGTACTTCGGCCTGGGGGAAGCCTATGGACACGGGAACCAGCTGGGAAGAACCAGGCAGGCAGAATGCAGGCTCGGGTGGCTGGGGAAGCACGGCAGCAGGGCAGCAGCAGCAGCAACAACATGGCTCCGGTGAGCCTGGGAATGGAGCAGAAGAGAATGATTCTGAGATGCTTTGTCACTCTGGAATGCATTAACGTTCTTGATCATACCTCCAGGTCCCAAACCCATGCAAGGCAACTGGTGTGGTGAGGAAATGCCTTTGGCAGATGCGCACCATCAGAGCTGGGAAGAAGAGGAGGAAGTCGAGATCGGGATGTGGAATAATGCTCCTTCCCAGGAAATGAACCAAGCTGGGAACTGGCCTTTTGTGAAGAAGCCTTCAAAGGTATAGAGCTTCAGTATTTGAACGCCGCAAGCAGCACTTCTAAATAACTCGTGTCTTAGACTGCCTTTTCGCTTTTAGGCAAACAAAGGAGCCGTCAAGCAAGACGATGCATGGATGAATCAGTTTGTCAAGCAGTTCAACAACATAAATTTTGCGGTATGAATTCCAGCTATGTTTATTGCGACATGCACTCCATAACCTCTTTATTGGGTACACCTGCTTGTTAATGGGTACAGCCTGTTCCTCCAAACATTGAATCATGTGACTGCAACTGAATCCAAACAGCATTTAGGGTCAAGAGGTCCAGATACCATTTGGGTGAGCATTAGAAATGGTTAAGACACATGCTGTAGGTGGTCTTTGCTTTAAAGAGGCCACTCTCCTCTAACAGGAAGGTCATAAATTCAAAAATGACACAAGACAGTGGTGTGCCGAAAAAAATTCTCTGAATGCACAACTCATCTACCTGTGAAGCAGTTTGGGAGGGTACTAGCTAGGTGTACCTAATAAGCTGACCTCTAAGCTAGCTTTGTATGGAATGAGGAAGTGTAAAGCAGGTCAAAGAAAAGATAGGGGTCTGATTAGGTGGTGTCTTAATTTTCAATGTGTTTTCACAGAGGGAATCTTCTGAAGAAATCTTAAAGAGCAATAAAATGGAAATATCTGGAGGTATGTTGTAGTTCATCGCGGATTGAAGTGTATACTGTAAGCTTGGCTTTCTTCCCCAAAATTATCCTCTTCATTTGTCTCACACCTAGTGTAATGGGTTTATGGTCACCATCCACAAAACTTATTGACAGGCGAAGCGTTATAGTAAAAAAAATGTATAGATTCCAGACAGATCCAGTGTTGATGGTACATTTACTACTCTTGCATAGTCCCAGTGGAACTATGCAGCACAGGTAGATGTTTCTAAATGACATTATTAAGCACTTCAAGTAGATGCATGCAGTCGTGAAGTAGATGCTTGGTCAGGATATGCATCAGATCTGTGCTGTCTGCAGGGATGTTGGCAGACAAGCGCATGGACATGGACAAGCATGTCCAGAATATGGATTACAATGGTGTGGTTGGAAAGGGCCCCGGAGCACGCCATCACATCTCCAAAGAGTCTTCCATGGACCGAAGTCCCTATTTTGATAAGGTCAGAAGTTAAGACGCCTCTCTGAAATATGTTTTTCCTTTTGCTCACAACTCAAGGCTTAATGAAAACGATCGATGCCTTTTAACACGCTTGTATGTGAGGAATTTTGAAACCGTAGGTAGTGTTTTAAGCTTGATGTACAGGTAGTGAAAAAAATGGAAATAGCAAGGAACTGCAAAAAGGCAGAAACACACAGAAACAGTCACATGCAGAAAGACGTGTGGGTGCCTCATGGGGCAGTTGTATGATTTGCAGGCCTGTGTGTTCGCAGCCTACAGGATGTTGGCTCACAAGTAAAGTGGAGCTGTTGTGGATACTAGGGGTGTAACGGTATTCGGTATGTCATCGAACCTTTCGGTACACATACGTGTATTACGATATTTTGTCATTTTCCTATACATATTGGCACGAATATAAGATGGTGGTTTTTTACCCCCAAAAAACACAGCTAAAAAAACTGGGGTTGTCTTATTTTCGAGGGCTACAGTTTAAATGTCATTATACAACAGCAGATGCCGTAAATTATCCGCCTCCTGGCTATCAGTGCTTTGTATGCATACCGAGCTAGAGAAGAGAGCTTGACTAAACTAAAACAGATATTCTCTTTGGTCCAACGTGACAATGGTGAGTGCTAGTAGGGAGACAGAGAGACACTAATCTGAAGAGGTCCCGCCGTCTTTCGAATCCGCGGTGTGGGAACATTTTGGATTCAGCATGCAATACGATGACGAGGGGAAAAGAAGACGGCAAACAAACTCATTAGGGTAAAATCTCATTAAGTATCCTCATTAGGTGCACTAATTTTGCACTTTATTTTTACATTTAATATTGCCTATACAAGTATGTAGCCTGTTTATCTAAAGTAGAGAAGGCAAATTAGGCTACTTCCAGGTTGTCAAAGCTTAGAACACAGAATGCTTAGACGGGTAGTTCACTTGATGTTAAACTTCATTTAAATAATAAAGTGTAAAATAGAAAGTCAAAATAAAGTTTGCTTAATTAAAGGGTGATGTGTTTATTTTCTTAAGTATATCGAAACCGTACCGTTACCGTGGTCCCAATACTGTGCCACATACTAAATTGTGGAAAATCTACTGTTCCACCCCTAGTGGATACGTGTCGTAAGGCAGCGTCGCAGCCACAGATGGGTCAAAGGGTCAATGCTTGACTGCTGTATTTCAGTTTAGCAGTGGAAAAGACACTTCACACAACAGATTTCTGTGTTTGTCCTTTACGTAACTCCATTGCAATAATGTGCCCTCAGTAATAGTTCTGATTCATAGCATGACGTCTTATTCTGCTGAACTGTTTGGCATGATCTGAGGTGCCGCAGTATACGTAAAAGTAACACCCTGGATTGCACCCAGGGTGTAATAGAATGACACATGCTGCACTGATACTGTAGGTGGTATATGGGCGATGTTGTCAAATCGTCATTCATAATCTGCAAGACCTGAGCTCCGTGGAGAACATTTCTGGTAGCTATTCTCGTGCAAATGTCCACTACAGGATGCTCCTGTTCATGTTCCTCGTATTTTCGTAGGATGGTGCTAATCCTGGCCCTATGGTCCCATTAGTTTTTGCTGGTATCTCTGTTTTTTGTTGGTGCTTGTAGCTTTGCTACTTTTATGCTGCCAGAAATAGGAGCTTATATGGCTTGAAATGTGGGAAGCTTTCTGATTCGACCTGCAAGCAGGGCCATAGCTGAAAGATGGTGATGATTCTAGCGGCCCACAGCTGGAAGGGACACACAGTATACTGCACACAGCTATTTTCATTTCAGGCAATAGAGCAATATTCTTCGTAGCTAGGAATTTGGCACCCCCTCAGTTTTGCAAGCCGGTATCCATAGTTTGACTCCGTGACTGCTGTCCTCAGCCTATTTATGGTGTGATTGTAGCTGTCTTATTCAGAATGCATTCTGTTATTTCCAACTTGGTTGGACTGGGCAGGATCACATCCTGCCATGTCATTAGACCACCAGCTTCATATTGACCAATGACAGTTGAGCTTGCGAATCTTGTTTTTTCTGAATGGATACGAATGACAACATGTGGCAATGCACAGACGGTTAGGTTACCTGGGCAGAATGATCATGGCATACCTTAGCTTTTCTGTGGCGAGGGGAATGTGGGTTCTATTGGCGAGTTTCCACAGCATGGTACCGGCTCAACTGGGCTCGACTCGCTTGGCATTCTGTTTCCATTGCAGAATGCTGGTGGTCATGACGCTGCACGGAGTTCCGGTAATGTCATCTTCAACGTGACAAACGGAAGAAAACAATGGATGATATGAAAGGGATTCTGTATTTGATTCTCAGTATATGGCTATTTGTCACAGCAAAGAGAAGCCTTTTATTTCAGAAGAGGCTGAGTGCAGCAACACAAAACACCGCTGAAAAACGGTGGTCCACTCAGTCGAACACCCTAACAGACGGTCCGCAATGGCAACTTTGCAAATAGTGAAAGATCTGAAACACACATACACAGCACATCAATTTTAATATGTAATAGTAGTTGACCACGGTGTGGTTTTGCGGGCGTCCATATCAGTTAAAGTTAAAAAACCATAGATGGTCAGTCTATTCCAATGTGGCTTGCTAAAATGGTTTGCTCAGTACACCCCGTCTTGTGTTGATGCAGTGCTGTTGATTCTCTTTGACTAGTCAGTAGCCTGTGGCGTTTTCGCGTGACCGTCATGGTACCTACTCACCACGGTTGGAACCACGGCAGAGGTGGTACCAAAAATAGTACCAGGTACTATCCTCAGTTTTACCCAATGGAAATGCAAAAAAGTCAAGTCGAGTTGAGCCGGTTCCATGCGGTGGAAACACGAGCAGACTGATCATGATGTAGCTTTTGTGTGGTGAGGGAAATGAGGGTTATTGTCTGCTGTCATCAGTTGGGCCTTGGGTTCTCACCCTGGTGCAGCTGTAAGAAAAGGCGTTCTGAGAAAAAATCTGACCCAAACGGGCTCGTTCTGCAATGTTTTGACCCTGTGTGATATATAGGCTTACCCATGTATCAACTAGCGGTTCTCATTCATTTCATGTAGGGGGGCTAGTCTGGGGAAAATTATCTTGTTGGGGGGGCCCACATATGAGAAACAAATATATGATTTACTTTGCTATACGTGTTAGCGTTGGTGGGAGGGGGTGTTGGGTGACAAGATTTTTTTTGTGTGAGTGGGAGCCTGAAGTTTTCTTCTGACAGCCATCAGATACCAGCTAATAACACTTAGTCTTGCAGGCATACGGCACTTCACAGGTAAAGATCCATCCAAAGTCATATACTCGGTTGCTATGTAGTACGCTGAATCTCGTATGCGAGTAATGGTCATTATGCTTAGTACGGATGAGACGGTAGGCCAACGGTACCCAGAAGACATGCTATACATTCGGTGGATGCTATGCTATCCTATAGTAGGATATTGGACCTGCTAAGAGGAAGAATGTCACTTAGCTGAACTTTGGTTATTTCCAAAAAAAAGTAACACTTATTTAAATGTGAGAAAGTCCCAGTTTAACTATTGTGTCGAACTGTAGGTAAGAGATGTAAAGCAAACTGGAAATACTTGTGAAAATTTCGGTTGAGAAATTATAAAATGCTGTATCCATTAAACCTTTTTTATACTTGTATTAAAATGTAAATTGTCTATGGCCGTGAAGCTGTGCTGCATGCTTGCTGTGATAAACGCTCCCCTTCAAACTTTCGTGGGGGTCAAGCTAAAACATTTTGATCAGGTCCCGTAACGTAGGAGTGTATGAATGCTTTCTCCTGCATATATACCAGGTTATCGGTCAGCTAGTACGCTTGTAGCAAAATTCAGTATTTTGTGTGCGAGTATGAGATTTTGGATGTACTCAGTTTCACATCTAGGGGCACCAGGACTATTTTTGAGGGGATCCTGATGACAGTCTGTGATTTTAAGCATGTGTGGAACATTGTGGCAATTTCACTGTCTGAAATTTGGCACCATTTTTGACTTTGCTGTGTCATTTTGTTGTTATTGTGAAACTGCTATGCATGTTAAGCTAGTCTGTTTAGGTATGTTTGCAGTGTTACCATGCTTCTGAATTTTTGAGTAGCTTAGGCTACTGTAATACGCCAATATGCCGTTGAAATGTACTTCAGCAAGTATAAGCCATCATTAGCAGGGTCCTATTTTAAGTATAGATTCTGATACCGTTTGCAATTCTGTTCACATTTCCTGCTGTTTAAGGCCCTCAATTTCAGGAGGGTAAAACAGCCTCAATTTTTGGGCAGGACATCATTTTACCTCCCAGTTTCTTCATGGGTTAAGAGATGCTTTTAGTCAGCAGTCAGACCCTCAACATTTTGAATTGTTCTCCAGTGACTTGGAGACAATTTGAGCTGGAATCACACTTCTGTGGTTGGAGGGTTATATACAGAGAAGCCTCTGGCTACAGAACAGTCCAGAATTGTGCTTTTTGGTTATGAAATGGCTTTCAAATAGGAATACCCCCTGTGAGTGAGTGATCCGCAAGGTCCGCCCCCCCGCTTGGTGCTGCTCTCTGCTTTTTATTCTAACCTTGCTCTCCTTCCCCCCCCCCCCC
>JAACJT020000075.1:18383364-18409955 GCA_009936485.2 Gymnarchus niloticus | reverse complement strand
CGGTCCCCCTTTCTTTTCCCCGCACTCTCCCCCCCCCCCCCCCCCCCCCCCCCCCACCCCCACCCCCGTCCCCTCCCCCCCCATGCCTGTTGCTCTGCCTTTCTTCCGTGTGGACTGGCGACGCCACAGCCGTCACTGTCCTTGTCTGTTGACGATGGCACTGTAGCAGAAGAGCCCCTGAGTGCACAGTGTCCATCTAATCGCAGTGTGAAACTCCTCCCACCCAACAATGCTCTACCCAATCAGAGCCCTGGTCTCATGCCGGACTCGAGTCAGCAAGGCTCGAGTTTGGTTAGACAGGTGAGTGTCCAGAGAGAGCGAGCACAGATTTGGCTGGTGCAGTCCGAGCGACTTGTCGTTCTCCACAGGGGTGGGGTGCCCACCTGCTCGCCCTCGCGTTTCACCTGCTGGTGTCCCATCTAACTGCTCGCCGCCTTCCTCTTCCAGAACGTTAACCCCGTGTTCAATGGCAGCAATGCAGCAGCAGCAGCACAAACTAGGAGCTCACAGCAGCCTGCAGCACAACTTCTGAACTCGTCTCAGCCTAACCTCCGCTCTCAAGTGCCTCCTCCATTGCTTTCCCCTCAGGTACCTCTAGGGGTCTCCCCTCCCCAACTAGCACACCATGTTAACAAAAGCCAGATTGGGGTTTAGCATCCAGCTTTGTTTATTGCAAGCTTAACATGCCAGTCTCTTTATGTTCTCCCCAGCCCATTTTTCACGTTGATCACAGGAAATCGCTAGCCTGTCGTACCGTCTGCTGTGTCGTGTATACTTGCGTTTTCTGATGTTAGTGTAATGTTCAGTCGGTGCTTTGACACTGGTTTTTGGGATTCCGGCTACAAAGTGGCTTCTTGCGCTCCGCGCGCCACGACGTTTAACTGTTCCCAAGGTGCGTCATGGGCCTGCTCTCTCGAGCGCAGTCTGGGTGAACAATTCCACAGGCTCAAACGTTCATAAACTGGCACAGCTTGGCATACAAAAAAAACCTTGCAAAAGCGTATAAAATCCTGCAGTCTGTTCTGATACAGCTGGTGGGGCACGGTCTGTCCTTTCTGACACTGTTCACAGGACCGCCTCTTAGTTGAAAACTGATAGTCCTTAAAACCACAAGCCTAGTGTGGTGGTCACTTCTGTTTAATACCTTCTAGGCTGTCCTTTCATAATTCAGTAGGTGAATGTATTTTATCTGTTCATAAATGAACCCACGTGCTTTTTTTTTTTTTTTTTAAAGATTTTTACTCGGTTTAGAACGACAGTTTTCAAACTCAAAGTTCATCTGTTATAATTGGGCCTCTCCAAAGTAAAAATCTGTGGACCACTAGAGGGCAGTCTTGGCCCAGGGGTGCAGAGTCAATGGCTTGGAACTTTTGCCCCTCGCTTACACTGTAGCACTAAATGCAGGTTTTATTCTCTCTCTTTCTCTCCCCCCCCCTTCAGGTTCCAGCATCTCTGAAATATCCCCCCAACAACGGAGGTCTCAATCCTCTTGCTTTTGGTCCACAGCAGGTTGCCATGTTGAACCAGCTGTCCCAGTTGAACCAGCTCTCCCAGCTGCAGGTAGAGTTTTACGCGCGAGTTGAACTCCTGCACAGCTGCATCTGCCTGAGATGGCTTACCCTCTGTGGGTGACTGGTTGCAGTCGCTCGTGTGCGTTTGTCACCTGTATGTGTCACCATTGCTGACCGATGATTCTCCACTCCAGCGACTCCTCCTGCAGCAGCAGAAGGTGCAGAACCAGAGGAACATACCCATCAATGGCCGTCAGCCACACGACCAGCTGGTAGGATTTCAGTTCTGCTTTGCTTTGCTAATCAGATGCAACTTTTTTTATTCCCTGGATTTACTTGGTTTTGCATCTGCATGCTGATGGCCCAGCTTTGATACCCCATACATTAGTGAAGTGGTCTCGTTAAAGTTGCCTTTCTGATCCCTTCTGCAGGGTCGACCGCTGGGCCCGGGTCAGCAGATGATGCAGCCACCTCGCCACCTCGAACCTTCAGCAATGAAGCAGCCGTCCCCCCAGCCGTCAGCGGGTCCCCTGCATCAGTCGGGGTTCAAGTCTTACCTAGAGAACCTCGTGCCCCCGAACACTGCCGACCTGCAGAAAGAGCTGAATTCCTTCAGCAGCTTCCCTTTAGGTTGGTTCCCTTACCCCATCCAAATACGTGGGTGTCTCGCTGCCACGCTGTGCTGGAATCACTTGTGCACCCATGGGGGCAGACTAAATCATTTACCCATCTGTCTCTCTAAATTAACAGTTGGCTCCGCCCCCTAAGTAACGCTGAGCGGGGCTTTCTTAGAGCCATCATTGAACCGTAAGTTGCAAAGATAATTTTGCCATATCAGGTTCCTCCTTTATCCAAATGCACACTGTAAGATCTACTATATATATGGCACCTAACAGATTGTCTTTTTGGTATGTGCTTATCTGTGAGGAATTTTTTTTTGGGGGGGGGTGCTTTAAGTGACTGCTTTGGCCTTTTCAAAACATGTAATGATCAGCACATATCTTGATAGTTTGAAGGTGGCACTTTTTTGGTTGCCTTTTTGATTGAAATGCTGACTCCACTTGAATTTAATCCCATATCAGCATTAGATAAGCATGCATCTTATAACATCCTCCGTTCTGTTTGATATCGATGGAAGCTTCCATGAATTTAGTCCAAAATTACCATGCCATGTATACAATAGGGGGATTTAAATCCACCGTTCTCTCGTTTAGAGTCCCTGTGTATGTTTTAGAGGTGGACTTCCCTCCACACATTACCCCTGAAAATCCAGGATTAGTCACAACCACTTGACATGGGCTGGTGTCATTTTAAACGCCACAGTGTCTGAAATTCACTTTCATACACACTGATTGGACACAGACTTGGCTGGATGGTGGACAGTAGCTCGTCCCTTAAGACGTCCCCCACGTCACCACATCGATGGTCAAATGTGCGGACCCAACACTGTCATTCATTCCCTTGCCAGATGCTTTGTTGTCCTGTGTTACCAGAGTCGTCTCTCTCTCTCCCCCCCTTCCTCCAGGCTTGAATTCAAACTTGAATGTGAACAGTTTGGATGTCGTCAGTATTAACTATAAGGAGCCCCAGTCCCGGCTGAAGAAATGGACAGCCATGGAGATCCCTGTCAACTCGCCCCTCGATCAGAACTCCAGCAAACCCGGTACGATACGTATGGAGGCAGTGCTGTCATAACAAAGCTTGGTTCAGTCGAGTTAAGGACCAGTCCTTTAACACAGAGCCTCTCAACCTTTTTTTGAATACAAGCCCCCATCCCACCCACACCCAGAATACCACAGCTTACACACAACTTGTCCACAAGTTTTGAAATATGAATTGCTAGAAAATATATTCATTGCTACCTGTAACACGAGCCATAAAATCAACATTTCTATTATTTTTCAGTAATAATTTTCAAATTTAACATTAAGGACCTTAACATAGGAATTTGTTAAAATATAGTTGATTTGTTAAAATATCATGCATATTTTTTTTAAGCATTCCCCTGATGCCCCCACAGTTACTCTGTGGGCCACTAAAAGTCCACAGACCCCCCTGGTGGAGAAACCCTACCTTAACTGACAATGTTGTGTATTGGGGTCATACATGAATGGTGTTCCTACTGTGGTCATAACACGCATACCGAAATAGGCCTGTTTGTCTTGTTACCATGGTTACGGGAGCCACTTGTTTCTGCATTTTACACACAGGTGCTATTTCCTCTGGGCTCAGGCTCGAAGACCCCCCTTTCAGCCCGTACGACTTCATGAACGCCAGTGACTCTCCCGTGACCCCCCCAGGGTCTGTGGGAGACAGCTGGCCCAGCCGTGCCAAATCTCCTCATGGCTCCAACAGCGTCAACTGGCCCCCAGGTGAGCTTGCCTGTCCACCAGACGGTATCATCAGAAGGTTTTGTCAAATTAATGATTAGTCGCCGTCCATGCATTGAAGCTTTTGGCGAGCTTCACCTTTTGTGGGCATGCCTTAATTTTAAGGGTTGCGTTCCTGAGTTCACGATGTCCCAGAGAAATAATAGCTTGGGCCACTCATGCTTAATTTTCACCGAGTTTCACTGTCTAGCAGGGTGATTCCGATTGTGTAACACCAGCGGCTTTCTCGCCCTCCAGAGTTTCGGCCTGGCGAGCCTTGGAAAGGATACCCAAACATCGACCCGGAAACCGACCCGTATGTGACTCCTGGCAGTGTGATCAATAACCTGTCCATCAATACTGTCAGGGACGTTGATCACCTCAGGGACAGGAATAATGGTGAGAATGGAGCTCCGCCCACTCTCGGCATCTGTGGATCAGCCCGTCGTGCTAACGTTTCTTCACATTTGGATTGTGTGACGCTTTAAGCATATGGTCAGCTGTTGTACTGACAACGTGGCTAAACGTCTGTTCCACGCACTTTACCATGCATGACGTTTAAACAAAACCTCGGTAGGGCTGGGATGGAAATAAAGGAGACTTATGAAAGAGCCTCTGAGGAGAACACCTCTTTGGAGTCCCATTCTGACATGCTCATCTCCAGTCACTGTGCTTGTTGCCCAGGGGCCTTGAGACAGTGCAGCAGCTATCTACTGAACGTGGTCATGTGACTCTTCATGTCATCCCAGTGAAGCCTTATCCCATCCAGCACTACTTAGGGTACATTTGAGCTGGAATCAATAACTCGTGAATGACGTTGCTTCCACAGGGTCAACCTCATCTCTGAACACCACGCTGCCTTCAACTAGTGCCTGGTCCATTCGTGCCTCCAACTTCAGTGGTTCCCTCAACAGTACAGCACAAAGCACTTCAGGTGGGTGCCCCCCGGAGCCCCATGTCTTTGCTGCCCCTGTGCCCGTCTCTCTTAATGGCACTCATTCACTTGTCTCGTCTCTCTTGCCTGATAGCCAGAAATAGTGACTCTAAATACACATGGTCTCCTGGTACAGTCACCAACACGTCCTTGGCTCATGAGCTGTGGAAGGTCCCCCTGCCGCTGAAAGGTATCGGCACTCCATCCCGGCCGCCCCCCGGTCTGACGGGCCAAAAACCCCCCTCCTCCTGGGACAATTCACTGAGGCTGGGGTGCTGGGGCGGCTCCGATTCCAGATTCTCTCCGGGTGAGTTCAGTATACTCTGCAGTAGTATCAGGGTTTCGTTAGCAAATGTCTTCAGAGTACAGTACGTGATTGGTTTTTTTTTTTTTTTTTGTTTTTGTTTCTTCAAACAACAAATTATTTACCAGTACCCTTATTTGTCCTGAGAAAGTCGGCCTTTTTTTTTTTTTAGTGACGCGCCGGTTTAATATTCATTGACGGTGTCGATGTTGACCAAAAACAATGAATGTGTTATCGGGGAAAAATATAGTTATGCGATATGACACTTGGACAGCTCTTGTATTAAATGCTTGTAGCCTCGCTTTGAGCAGCCTTTCATAAAGAGTGACCGCTGTCTCACATGTAGATGCAGCCTCACCTCACACTACTGCATTTTCATTTCATAACAGCATTTATCAAGGGAAATGATCTCTGTTCACACGGGTGTTTTCACATCATTTTTAAAAACGTATTTCCACCCATTCTAAAACAACCGAAAATACATGTGATGTAGCCATTCATTCTGGTCAATGAGCAGGATTCAGTCAGAGCACAATTAGAGTGTCTTCAAAATTCTGTTTTCACTGATCCACACTGCAAAGCTGGGCTGGTGTTTTCAGAAATGTATGGTTCTGGAGAGTGTTTTTCTGAAGTTTCAGTGTTCGAGGGTTAAAAACGCTGGGGTAGCGTGAACGAAAGGCCAAAACTGAGACCAGTGTCTGGCTTGTTAAATGAAAATGCAGTAGTGTGGCCTGAGAGCGGCGTCCACCTTTGTCAGTGGCGTGGAAGTACTCCACTGGTCCAAAAAGCGAAACAGCCGAATGCAGTATATGCTGCATTAGTGATCCGAGAGACTGGCACTTAAACCTTCAACGCCACAAACCTGATAAAACACTCGTAAACGAATCACGGAAAGGAATACGACGAATTGAAACAGGCAACGGGTGCCAAGAAGAAAGGTCAGCATTCCTGGAATGCTTCGAAGAGAGTGAGGAAACCTTCCCCAGATAGCAACAAAACAAAAAGGAGCAGCAGTATTACATGACTGGGTCACGGTGTGGGCTGTGTAGGGTCATTATTCATTTAGAGGATTAGAGTATTTCTTTGAGTTTCAGCATTTTTTTAGATGGCTATATTACATGTGGCACACAGATGGCTTAAAAGTTGTTTAAGCAGAATAAAAAAAAAAAGTTTCAGTACTGGCCAAAATTTAAGGTTGTGTTATTGGTATCGGAGATGAAAAGATGGTATTTGGCCATCCTAATTTTGAATATATTTGTGTGCTGTATATTGTTGGGTTAAGCACTCTATATATAATTTCTTTAGACTAAAAGCAAAAGGTCCCAAAAAAGATGAATGCAGTGACCGGTTTTAAGTGTTTCCATAATTTGGTTGAGTATGCGCCAAGATTTGAAGCTGCTGACTCTAAGAGCTACAGTTAGTTTCCACGTCAGCGGTGAGCTCATTGTCAGTAGAGACGCCCTGAGTCACAGAGCTGTCTATAAACAGTGATGTGTGGTCTTTCTCTCTCCCTCACACACAGCTGAAGGCCTGTCCCCTCTCTCTCTCTCTCTCTCTCTCTCTCTCTCTTTCTCTCTCTCTCTCTCTCTCGGTCTCTCCTACAGGTTCCAGTTGGAGCGATAACAGCTCAGGGAGAACGACTAACTGGCTCGTTCTCAAAAATCTTACACCTCAGGTTAGTGCCAAGCTTTCTTGTCCATTGTGTTCTTCTTGGGATTGTACCCAAGCCCCAGCAGGTGAATGCCCTCCTTGGGTAATAGGTGATATTGAATCCTGCATCCCCCCTCACAGATCGACGGCTCCACTCTGCGAACATTGTGCATGCAGCACGGTCCACTGATAACATTCCATTTGAATCTCCCCCATGGCAACGCTGTCGTCTGCTATAGTTCAAAGGAGGAAGCGGTCAAGGCACAGAAATCTCTGCACATGTGAGTACAGGACTGTCACTACAGCAAACTTGGCAGAATTAAGGTGAACATCGCCAGTGACAAACAGGGTTGTCGCTGGGGCTGTCTTTTCTGTATTGGCATACCTAAGTGACTGCAGACAAGTCAGCTAAATGTGCTCAGTGCCACCATGTGTCCCTGACCCCCTTTCTCACCACGATTCCCCTTCAGGTGCGTTTTAGGGAACACTACTATCCTTGCTGAGTTTGCTAGCGAAGAGGAAATCAGCCGTTTCTTTGCACAAGGTCAGTCCATGGCTGCCTTGCCCAACTGGCAGGCCCTGGGCTCTACTCAGAACCGGATTGGATCCGTGGAGAGTTCTCACCCTTTCCCGAACCACTGGAACGGTGCTGGACTGCCAGGGGCTGGCAGTGGAGAGCTGCACGGCACCTCCCTTTGGGGTACCCCAAACTATTCCACTAGCCTGTGGGGGGCCCCCGGGGGGGTCGCCGATAGCCGGGGCATCAGTAGCCCATCCCCCATCAACTCTTTCCTCCCTGTTGACCACCTGGCTGGAGGTGGGGACACCATATAGAACACCTTTCACCGTCTGACTTAGAGACTGACCTCAGCGTGGAATAATAATAATAATAATAATAATAATAATAATAATGATGATAACAACAAAAACAAAAGGCACTAGTTTTACTTTTTTCCCAGCTCTGTAAGAAAGATGGGGTCACCCTGTGGAAACAAGTTACATTTCCGCACATTTTTCCACTTTTATTTTAGCCCAAAACATATCAGTTTGAATACTTGAATCATGCAGGCCAATATCATAATGTGAAAGGATATATTTACACTTCCAGGTAGTGCGACTCTTATGGAAAAATGTTTCAAGCTCATTCGTCTGTTCATCCTGTTTCTTTGAATTCCATAGTTTCCTTTTAATTTGCGTTTGTTTGCTGACAATGTTTCGAGTATGAGCTTTTAACTTTGCACTGAATGTCGTTTTTTCTCAGTATAATCTGCAATATCGAGGGAGCCGACAGATCCAGTGTATTCGTTTACTCAAGGATGTTCTTAAGTGTGCGCTCTACTATGCCTTGGTGTACGCCTACCTTATCGTGGTATCGTGGAGTTCGAGATCAAAATATAAATGCTGACTTAGGATTATTTGACAATATAAAAAAGTATTGCACCAGTTGTTGTGTTTAAAACTAAAGAATTTAGCTCTGCAGTGTATTAAAAAGATAAAAATTTAAAGAGAAATTGTAGCCGCAGCTGTGACTTGCAAGCCTGACCTGCAAGCCAGGGGGAACAGCACTTTCAAATAGGCTTTCAATTTTGTTTGGAGGTGTCACTTTGTGCCCTCTTGTTTACAGAATTTTTTTGAGGAAAACTGTTTACTCCATTTTAAAATAAAAAAAAAAAAAAAAAAAATTAAACTTAAAAAAAAATAATAAAAATAAAAAACTAAAAAAAGTTGAAAAAGCAAAAACAAGAAAAAAAGAGGATGAAGCTTTCTATCTCTGGGAATACGGATCAGTGTTTGGCCATTTTTTCTATTCCTCTTGTCTGCTAAGTAATGAGCATGGTTCTCAGGAAATTTACCCAGATCCCCCAAGTAAAAACTCCTTGTAGAAAATCCAACTTTTAGCACTGAAACTACTTATAGCTCTGTAAGTTTTTCTCTGCCAAATAACTGCTTTAAGCTGGAGATGTTCTACATGTTGCTTTCAGAAATGCTGTCTTTTATTAGCGAGTGGAGATTTTGCCGAATTGCTCCATTTGTATCTCTCCTTCCCTTTATTCACATTATCAAGTGGCTCAATGTTTTGCTCTTTGTGACTGTCAGACTTAATCGTTGTACTTTAAAAAAACCGCCGGAATCAGTAACTATGCATACTGTAACCAGATACATGGCTTACAGAATCACCTTTTGTTTATAAGAAATGTTTTAAATGTTTGATTGCGAACATGTTGTTTGCAAGACTCTCTGCCACAATGGTATTTAAACAAAAAAAGAGGAAAAGCGACTTTGTTCATTAAGGTTGACATTCTAACAGTACAAAAGTCACCCACATTTCATTGCCTTGATTCAAATTGTCTGAAGATGCAACAAGTCAAGTGGCTTTTAACTGTTTACAAATAGATTGTGATTGTAACGTGTACAGTTTGGTTTTTCAGATCTGAAGTTCCTCCATATTAATAAATCATAACACGTTCGGCTGCTCAGTACATGTTTGTCGTTGACGTTAACGTTTTGTTGGTTCGTCTTAACACGGAGCCTTTAAATGGGCTTTGGAAGGCTAGAACAGTGGTGAATGTAATCTTTTGCTGGTAGTTTGAAAACGTGCAGAAAATGTGCATACGTGTGTGTGTGTGTGTGTATATATATACAAACCAGATTGATTTAGTCACTACAGTGATGCACAATTTGAAAAAAAAAAAAGATTTCAGCATTAGGCTGTGCCACGGATTTTAATTTATATTGTTTTGTTTTTTCCTTATCCATATTGATACGTGGAAAACGTATTAGTGAACCTTGAGTATTACCCCGACTGTGGCTGCCAGTACAGAACCATTAAGAACATGCTCTACCAAATATGAATCCATCAAAAGATTCTCCAACTACCGAACTTTTTTCCTCCTTTTTGCAAACGTTAAGTGGAACATAAAAACCAGGTTTATTTTTAGACTATATAACAAGATGCTGAAGTGAAAACCCTTGGATTTGCACTTGGTGTGTGTGTGTGTATAGATAAGATTGGTTGTAACCAGTATGTGTTTACATCCTGGACTGATGAACGGGGTGGTGCTCTAGATGCTGAAGGTCCTTAGAAAGTCGGCTTTGTGTTCCTGGCCGCTGTAGTTCGGCTTATTTTGTACTCTTGTTTTTAGCCGTGTTGGTGCACAGTCCAGGTTTTCTCCAGGTCCACCAGCTCCATTCCCTCACAGTAGGAGCGAGGCCGGGCTGTTTTACCCTGGAAGACATAAGCAGGCACTCAAACCCCGAGGCATTACCACTGCTCCTCATGACTACTTGCCTGACTTTTTGAATACTCTTACTTCTAAATACTTAGGACTACAGGTAGCCTGGGTGCTTTCATTTTTGGTTTTTATTTTTCTAAATTTTCCCGGTGTAGCGGTTTCCTCTTTTTTTTTTTTTTAAGTTACGATTCCCAAGTTCCCAGGACTTCTAGTCCACTCAGCTGTGCTGCTCTGCGGACGCAGGCTTGTACATAATCTCGCTGCTCCCAAGTGCTTATGTTCTATACCGAAGTAAATCTGAATGGGGAAGGGCCTGTTTTGGCCCCACCCAAATTCCACTCCCACGCTTTCGCCTTCTGGTCCTCAGCTTTATCATGCACCTACGTAGAAACTGTTTGACGTTAGACAATACTAATTTCACGGGGATCTCATGCCAAAATCAAGGGGCGGGAAGGGATTGGTTCTTTCGTAAAAGCTGGACAATGTATATGCTTGAAGTGATCACCTGCAAATAGCTACTGTGAGTAACTAAAGTGAGCAATGTACAATCCAAGTCACTGCTCTGCAGTTTTCTATAGCCGGGTCTAAGTGAAGGAAAGTGTTGGCCTGGTGAATTTTTACCTTTTAAAATATCCCTGTTTTAAAAGCTCCCTACAGTTTCACATTAGGCTAACACAATTTAACCTTTTAAACTATGAGCACTGCGATCTTCTCATTTTTATATGAACCCTTAAAGCTTTGGTCAAAGCAGCACAAAGACGGGCAGCTGGAAACGTGGGTATATCTTGCGCATGTCCCTCCAGTAAAGGCAGGCATCTGTCGTTTGAGGCTCTCCGTGTGTTTGTTTAAACAATCCTACAGTAGTGGCAGAGAACGAAAACCACTTTTGTAATGTGCCATGTATTTTGAGACGTTGGCCAGTTGTGATTTACTGTATTCAAGTCCCCATATGGATTTTTTTTAAAAAAAAAAAGGTTGAAAAGTCTGAAGTGCTCTCTTAACTGTTATGCACATTGCTTTGGTACTGTTTAAACAATGTATAGAAAACAATAAGTATCTTAAGTGAACAGGAAGTGTTTTTTTTTTTTTGTGTGTGTGTGTGTGTCTTCCTGAGTCATTTGAGAATTTTTATCATGGGGAACCTGCACTTTTTGAAGGACAATCCTAATTTGTTTTGATATAAATTGACTAAAGTCTAACACAAAGCAGAAACTCAATTGTGTGGATGTTTCCACTGATGCTGTCTTTTTTTTTTTTGGCTTGCGTTCAGATTTTAGTGCTGATATTTTAATGTAGATTTAGGTCTTTTTGATTGTACTTTGACTGATTACTGTTTGTAAAGTCATGCTGATCTCTGCATCAGAATACAAAGCTGTTCAACTTGGGTTCAACCCTCAATAAAGTTCCAGCAGTGTGGGTGGATGAGTCTTATTTGCCTTCAATCCGTCGCAGTCAAACCGCACCTACTGCACTAACCCTAGTCTGGCACATGATTATGAATTAATTTCATCTTGATGTAGATTTTAATATTACAACCTGAGCCACACAGCTTGTTTATAAGGACCGGAAGTGTGTGAATTTCTTAGTGTAATCTCAGCACAGGATGTTGGCAGTAGGCACTCACCGGCCTGTGACCACCCAGCTGGTGAAGCAGAGGAAATGGAGTCCACTGGATGGGCTCTATGGGCCAGCTGCACACTGACAGGTCACTAGCCTTCCCAGAGTCAGCCATGAAGTCATTGATGCTGCTGCCACTGAGGTCCCAGTTATATTGAGACCTGGGGGGGGAGAAAGGAAAATGGATTACCTAGAAGACGTTTACATCCTGCTGCTACTTAAAAGAATGAAATCTTAATTATAAGAATGCGGATCACTGCTATAGCTGCCCATTTTGCTACTTACACTGGTTGCAAAGCACGCATCGTTGTGTAATTACCATGTTCTCACGACAACGGAGGTACAACCCTATTACTGGTGTAATGTGGCGTGTACATTCCACTCCTTTTAATGATCTAATAATGGACGTCTTGGAACATGAGCTGGCTAAATCATCCTTCGGCTGGCCACTAGATGGGGCTGCTAAGCTCTTCATTACGAATCATCCTTTCGCGCCAAGCCATCCGTGCGTTTCTGTCCCACAGCAAAGAAATATTGACGGGGGTGACGAATAGAAGTAAAGGACGACATAAGACTGAAAATTGAATACACCAAGGCAGAACTGGTTTTAACGTATATGTTGAATAGACTCGTCTAATGATTTTCTGAGCTTTAATAATTCTGCTAATGATTTAACACGCTATGTGACCTGGCTAATTACAACAGCACTGTGTGCAATTGCTGGCACCATATGGCTGGGGAGACCAAAAAAAAAAAAAATGAACTTGCGTTTATCCTACCTGAAGGCTTTTGCCTGAGCAGTCAAACTGTTCATACCAAATTCCGGCTAAGTCAAAATGTAGCCTCCAACTCTAATGAATGCGGCACATTCAGCCTTGCCAGGAGGGGGCAGTATTACACAGGCAAACTTCAGATGGGGATTTTTAGGACCTTAAAATTTCATGTGGGGGGTTCACCAAATATTTAATAGTTGCTAAATAATAGAAGGATTAAATATTTTAATATTTTTTCACAGAATGTAACATAGAAAATTCTCCATGGAAAAAGTTTCTCCCTTTTTTGAATATTTTGTTTTTTTTTTCCTTTTAGGTTTCATATGGCAAACAGTTCCTTTTCATGAGCAGACTCCTTGGTGAAATAACCTGAGCAATATTTATTTTGTACATATTCACCAGTGATAATGTGGTCACATAAAGGACTAATTTTTGGACTTTCCAGTTGCAAACATATTTAGAGCCTATCTCCTGCTTTCCTTACCCATGCGCGTAGATTGTATTAAGCTGCGTTCCACTTCCATGGCAGGTGGATACAACGGAGAGAGTGTCGTCGTGGTAACAGCAGGCTTGGTCTAGCGCTCGGAGGTGGAGCAGCTCGTTGGAGTGACTAAAAACTGGGTTGTCGAGGGAGTCCACGGAGCCCGGCCAAGATCGTAGCCAGAATCTGCCGGACAGCTCGTCAAAGTGATTGAAACGTCGGTAACTGCAAAGTGGGAATGGGGAAGAGATATGTGATAATGGGGCGGGGGGGTGCTATTCTAGACAGCATGATGTAAACAGCTGGGTACATGCAGGATAGGATACCAGTGCATCATAGGGAATAAACACACTGTGGGCAATTTCAAAGCACTTAACTGGATGTCTTTGGACCGTGGAAGGAAACCAGGATATAACTTAATATAATTTCTAAAAGGTCACATCCAAGGAAAATTATGTCTATTTAGGGAGCCTATGTATTGGAGCCAACATCAGAATCAAGCGTTTCTTTTAAAAATGCAATTTCTTAAACAACACATTTGACCTCACTGCCCACTGTCAGCTGTACGTACAATTTTCTATTTGCTAGTTTAGATTTTCCTCTCACGGTGCACCAGATGTGTACACCACGTGAGCTGACTCTGACCGGAGCAGGATATCAGCAGTGGGAAACAGCTCAGGATTCAGGAAGCCTGAGGACTTCTGGAGGCACGATGAGGAGGACACAGCCCACCATGGAGCAGGCCACCACAGTGTGACCCCCCTCTGACACGTGATATTCAGGACTACGCACACAAGTTCACGAGGGGAAGCCTGCCCCTCACGAACAGGGCATCCCCTGCATTGGTGTGACTCTCTGAAAACATAAGACTAGCTTTTAGCTAATAAAAGATCATCAAGGTTTGTTATTCTAGTACCTACCCATTACCCAAGGACAATGGGAAAGCACTGGTAAAAAATAATGTTAGATAATATTAAGCACTTTTTTAAAGAAGCTTTAAGCTAACCTAAGCTGGAACTGGCCCTTACATAGTAATTACTTTTTATGGAATTGTTCCAGTTAGTGCAATATGTATTTTTATACCGTATTGTGTAAAAAAAGATGTGTTTTTCAGTTTGAGCTCCCCCACTGAGGTCCTACAATCTGTACCAAAACCTCCTAAACTCCAAATTTCCATCAACATTCCACTATCTGCTCTCCCTGCTTGTTTTCACAGGCCCCGCTCGTTCCGTTTCAGTCATTCCGTAAACACAGCACAGCCTGTTAGGCCACCCAGAGCCAGTTTGCATCCCTAATGCAAAGACAGCACTGTTCTGGGTCTTGCCTCCTGATAGCCTCAATGCCAAAGGATTTGTTTGGCTGACACCCAAACAATTTGTTCGCAACACCATAGGACACTGGTATTTTCATATCCACGCTGACCAGGAGGGATTATTTCAGAATTTTGTTTTCCCTTGCCGGATGTTTCAAACGTTCTGATTGCTACTATTTATTCAAGTACTTTTTTTAAGTTACCATAGACAGGTGAAATTTGACAGCTATCATAAACATGTGGAAAACACCAAAACATGGAATCATGCTCGACTGACAAAAAAAAAAAAAAAAAAAATCTTCAGATTAGGGCACTTGAACAGCCTGGAAATGATTGTGTGAGCAGGAGTACCTGCTGCGAGTCTGATCCACCTTGGCCTGAATCAGCATGGCCTTGAAGTGGCGTATGACCAGAAAGGACACGGCAGCCATTAGCAGGGCAATGGAGACGAGCACCCCAAGGCACACGGCTACCAGCCTCTGCTGTGTCATCTGGGAGTCGCACCGTCTGCCCATGAACCAAAAGTTCTCGCCAACGGGGCACCTGCAGCAAGCGGACCAGTGTGAAAAATGAAAAATATAGGCACATCATGCTCAAGGGGGCTGCCATCTGCACTGATGGTGGTAGCGTTTTGTCTTTGTTACTCCCATTTAATTAATATATTAAATGATAATACCAGTCAATTCCTCAGCATTGACCAATGTAGGTGAGGATACAGGTCATACATGGCATGCATCCGATATCACAAGAATCGGGCAGCAACGCTGACGGCTCTGCTACTCACTGGCACATTGGCTGCTGGCCACGGTGGTGCGTACAGATGCCGCCGTTCAAACAGTAATCAGCATGACACAACGAGGTGCAACTGGCATTGCCCGTGCTAGCTGGTACACACTGGAAACCAGAGGGACACAGGAAGAGCCAGGAGCAAGGGTCCAACGGCAGTCCTGCCAGACAGAGGGAGAGTCGGGGGAGGGTGCCATGAAGAGGGACCGTGTCTGGAGACCTGGACATTGGCTGCTTTCTCTCCATGTGCTCAAAATGTAAGAAAATCGAATTTACCCCCCATGGTGATCTTCTCCACCTGAGCGCCATTCACATACAGCCCCTTCGCTACGGCATCACTTAGTCCCGTCACTTCCAAGAGCGACACCCCAGCCACCCCCAGCCAGGGGAGTGCTGTTGCAGTGTCAAATGTGGCCACACTCTGCACCACGGTGGCGGTGCTGGGAAAGATACAAAACTGGAGGATGGCAGACAGCCACACGTACCAAGACATTATGGGTCAACACAAACAGTTCTAATCAAATCAGATTACCTTGTCCATGACAGCTGCAGGTCCTGAAACCCTGATGCTTTTTGCAGGAATGGACGCAGCTGGAAGACAAAAGAGCCCAACCTCGTTATCTTCCCATTCATCTCCTTGAATTCTCAATACATTTGATTGTGTTTCTATGAACGGGCAAAAGTGTGAGTGTTTTACCTTTGCAATCACCTCCTCCTCCAAGGTTTCGAAATGCCCATTGTGTTCATCCCCCAGCAGCCAGGACGCCAGAACGATCTGTAGGAGGAGCTGCGTCGTCTTTTCTGAAAGACGCAGATGTGTGCATGGAATGGTCAAACAACTGGAATGATTGCCACCTGTTTGGGAACTCGTCGTGTTAGGGCATGACTGACTGGTACGCATCCCGCTGAGTGAAAGCCCTTTAAATCCCTAACAGCCCACTTTAAGGGAATGGGCGTGCTGTAGATGTTACCGTCGTCCGACGGTATGGCATGCCTTAATGCTGTTATCACACTGAATCAATCATTATGGTTTGTCGTCAGCTGAAGTTATTGTTTGCGTTGTCCCTGTGTGTTGGGCCAGCACCGTGCTCCCCGAGTACAGCCTAGACCCTGCATTTGAACTGTCATCTGCAGATTGTGACCTCAGTCCCTCTTTGCTGCAGAACAAGTTGAGGTCCTTCTGCAGGTACAGGGAGGGAGCAAATTGTCTTGCTAGAAAGACCATGGAATGGAGTGGCACTAGGGGCATGGGAACCACAATACTTTATTACACATAAATAAATAGACCTTTGCATTTAAATAATAGTTCATAATATTCTTTTTACACTTCATCAACATTCTGCAGTTTGGAGATACCCTGTAGTACGCAGGAGGGAAGGACCTGTGGCTGATGGAGAACACACATCCCTCCAATATTTCAATAAGGTATTTTTATTCTCCCCAATTAAATCAGCATGTGATATAAAATTAATCTCTGTCATAGTTGTGTCCCCCCCCAATGTTGAACTTGCTCCTGCACCCTTGGCCAGGACCAAAGCAGCATCGTTCCCTCTCGTTCTTGCACTGGGCCAGAACAAACACATTAGAACCCCACTCCTTTGCTGAGCTGCTTTGCTGGCTGCTCACCTGTTTTCACTAACATTACAGATTTGGTGCATTTGAAAATGCCTGTCAACATAGTGGCACTTTGCACCTGATTTACATAAAATATCAACACAAAAGCCCTATAACGCCATCTCAGGTCTCTTGCACAAGGCTATGATGGATAGAAAAATTAAAGAAAGCATGTGAAGTATACTTGTTATAAAGCACATCAAAACCCATCTCAATGCAACCTAGACCCATTGAAGTTTGCATACAGAGCTAATTGTTCCACTGAGGATGCAATATCCACCACACTCCATCTCATTCTGACCAACTTGGAAAAGACAAACAGAATCCTCTTCATCAACTTCAGCTCAACTTTTAACACAATCATACCCCAACAATTGGGCTGAGAAGTTGAGGCTGCTGGACGTGGACACTGGCACCTGCAAATTGATGCTGGATTTCCTGATGATGAGGCAGCACACAGAGTTGGGAACCACACATCAAAACCCACCCTAGTGAGCACATGCTAACTTCAGGACTGTGTTCTGAGCCACCTGTTGTTAACCCTGCTAACCCACGAATACACTCCCAAATTTAACTCCAACCACATCATCAAGTGTGCCAATGATACAACAGTGGTGGGTCTCATCAGGAATGGAGATGAATCAGCATACAGAATGGAAGTGGAGCTGCTGAATGCATGGTACAGGAACCACAATTTCGTCCTCAATGTCAAGAAGACCCAGGAGATGCTAATCAACTTTGTGAGATCCCCCTTAACGCCATCCTCCATTGATCATCGACGACGTGATGGCACTGCTGTGGAGAGGGTCAGCAACATTAAGTTCCTGGAGGTGTCCCTGCCAGAAGACCTCAACCATCAACACTATAACCATCATCAAGAAGACCCAACAGTAACTCCCCTCCCTCTAGAGACTAAGGAAGGGAAGTCTCCTCACCTCAGACCTCACCACCTTTTTCAAGGGCACCATCGAAAGTGTTCTGACCTACCGCCTCACTTCCTATTTTGGTAACTATAAAGCAACCAAACTGCACCAATTAAACAGGATAGTGAGGACAGCTAAAAAGACTATTGACAGCCCTCTCCACTCCTTGCTGGAGATTTATCACCAATTAAGACTGCACTCACAGGACCTTCAGCATCATTGGAGGTCCTTCAAACAGGCTGGTGGTCCACCCTTCACACAGGTTGTTTTCTCTCCTGCCATCTAGAATGAGGTACAGGAGCTTCCAAACCAGGACCACCAGGCTACTAAACAGCTTTTTCTCCCCAGGCTGTCAGACTCCTGAACACCCAGTGCCACCTTGCAAGCACACAGATTCCCCACTCATCCCTTTAACCTTCCATCCCAACATTGGTCACTTTAATACTTTATAAACGACTGCTTTTTTACAGGTCACTTCAAATCTGGTTACCGATTACTTTAACACCGGTCACCTGCTCAGTATTCCTTTTGTTTACATTCAACTCTAAATATATATTTTACTCCCTTCTGTTATTGTAAGATCTCTCTATTCCTATGACATATCACAATAAATATATTTGGATATTTGTATATTTGTCTTGTCTGTTATGGCACTGTTTGGTCCGGGGGGAAATGTGTCCCCTTTTGTCATGTATGCAAATAAACACAAAAGAAATGACAATGAAGAACTGTCTTAAAGACAGAAGAAATGAGTCCTGACCTTTGATTATGGCTGGCTGGTCTTCTACGATGAAGATTTTCTCTTTGACAGGTTTCACTGAGGGTCTGGGTGTAGTTCCATTGCTGCTTACGATGGTGTGAGCAGAGGCAGGGTCTGTGGGCCCACCCCTCTCAGGGGTGAGGGGATCCAGCCAAATCCCAGGGGCCTCTGATGTAATCTTGGGAGCAGGTGTGAGAGGGAGTGCAGTTGTGGTCCTGACAGAGCCATGCCTGGTTGAACGTTCACTCAAGCTGACAGTCGGACTGACAGTGACCAGTGGGCAGTCACGGCAATTGTGTGTGCTAGCCTGGTTCACCCCACTTGGCACCGAAGGAGAAAGTCTTTTAGCTGTCCTAGGAGTCCCTGACAGGTAGATGGGGCCCCTGACAGTGCTGCTCACCTCCAACTTGGAGGAAGTAGAAGGATGTACTACAGTTGAGGCTACAGCTCTTGTACTCAACGGGGCCCTCGCCGTTTCAATAGAGCTGACTGTGAGGGTGTGTCCCAGATTTACACTGTGGGAAGGTACTAGTGTAGTATGATCAGTGCTGCTATTGTCATTCTCAGAACGTCCTTCATTGCTGGTATTAGTCCTTTCATCTGGGCTATGAGACACACCGGTCCTTTGGGTCAATGCAGGTGTGATGGAAACCACATGGGGGGTGGTGGTCAGCTCCTGCAGCTCCTGATGAGCAAGAGAAGTTGTAAACTTGTGCTTGAATGCTGTGGGGTTTATCTGGAAACCTATGGTGGTTTGAAGGGTGGAATCAGCCATTAGCCGTGTTCCTTCATGAGATGAAGTTGACCTTTGAATGATATATTCTTGGTTTGTCTTGCCTTCAGCTGAAAAGGAGCTTTCTGACATTGCAGTAAGTGAAATGGTAGTGTAACTATAGCTGTTTGACAGCGTTGAACCACTTGATTCTGGCTGCGTGTTTACAACTTGTGTGGAGTATGACTGTGAAGAAAAGAGAAGTGGGTTTGTATGGGGAACCGATGGATGCAGGTCAGTATTAGTCAGCTCTTGCTGAATGTGGAAGGTGCTGGAGTCCATGATTGTAGTGATGTCACGTATCCCTTGATCCTCCATTTGACCATAAATATCAGTGGTTGTCAAATGACTGCCAGGATGTTTGCTTTGCCTGAAAGCTTCAGTATCCTCTGAGGTGGCATTGTCTACAATGTCGACCACATGTGTAGTGCTCAAACCCTCTGTGTTAGTGAACAAAGGAACATCTAGACGAGGGGAACTCAAGTATTTGGGGAAGCCCTCACCTCTGGCATTTAATTCAGTCCTCCCAGTGGTCATTTGATGCAGTTCTCCTCCCAAGTATGTCATGCCCTCGAGCCCCGAGCCCAAAGGCAGTCCTTTGTCAGTGGCACTTCTCAAACCCCTGCCAATAAAGACGTCGTGGTCAGTGGCTTCATCTGCCTTCCATCCCTGGGAGAGCCCTAGGGTGCTGCCAGAGGTGAAGAGGAAATCAGTGTGTCTTTCGGTAATCTCCCGCTCCCCTGTGCCAAGAGTGCCGCTTGACACAGTCAGCCTGTCTTTGTTTAGGATGTAATCCTTTGTGCCGACATTATCTGCAGGTGCAGAAATGGGCATAGCCATCGGTGAATGTTTTGTAACCGGGTCCAAGGCAGTTAGCCGTAGTTGGGAGGTAGGAGACATGCTGCTGGTGTCAACCTTGACTGGATCATCTTCAGAGAGAACGGAGGTAATCTTTGAGGGGACAATGCTGATGTCAATCTGACCGTTACCCCCTAGGTCTCTGGGAGACGGGGCGTGACTGCTGCTCCCACTCCACTGGCTCACAACCTTGGGCAAGGAGGCTGGAGAGGTCACGGCCATGACTAAAGGCAGTCCAGAGGAAGGAGCATCTACCAGACCTGCAGCGGTGAGGGGAGGCACTGCCTCATGCCTTGGCTCCACATCAGCGCAGCAAGCTGGACTCTGTCTGAATGGCTTGGTGATCATGGGGGAATGTGTGGACGACTTCAAAACAGTAGGAGACTCTGACTCAGAGTCAGCCTCCGGCTTTCCTAAGACTGCTTGCCCTAGCATTGCAGCCATCCTCTCGTTCACACCACCCTCAGTTGTGGAGTGGCGCGGAGTGTCACCAGGCATGTCCGGGTAATTGTGTGACACTTCCTGAGGGAGGGGGGCAGTTTCCTTATCTAATACTGCAGACAGGCTGGAAGATAACCAGTGGGAGGGGGCTGAGGTTGTGTGTTGGAATGCTGTGACGGTGGTGCCATGGTCCAGCCCCTGACCTCCCAACCCCACACGGAGATGAATGTTGTTCTTTTCATCCAAATCTGGCACAGAAGACCTTGAGTACCATGATTTCCCCCGATCACTGGAAACTTCCAAAATTTCTCTAGAGGATGTCCCGTCATGCGTACCAAAGTCTGTCTGGGCATACACACCCCTGAATTCATTCGTATCCTTAGAAGAATCTCTGGCTGCTTTCCAGCCTGAAAAATAAAATAGGCATAATTGTTTGTGTTAACTACTGATGTCATCCACTAATAAGTCATCTTAATTCCTGTAAAAGGTGATTTCATAATTACCATTCCTCCTAATGTGTATTCATGAATATGTACACTAAATCAGTTTAAAGAAATAGACAATTCTGTTAATTTGAATAGAAATCTTTTAAATTATAGGTCTGTGTCAATTTACAGTAACTTTAAAAAGCAATAAGAAATTACTTGTCTGTCAGATTCTAATTCAACATATTGTCATTGCCAATTTTAAAGAATTAAACTAAATTACATAAACTACCATCTATCCATTATCCTAACTGCTTAATCCTATTCAGGGTCACTGAGGGGCCTGGAGCCTATCCCAGGCAGCCTTAGGGCACAAGGTAGGGGGGACAACCCTGGATGAGGTGCCAACCCGTTGCAGGACACATTTACATACACACACAATTACACACTATTGACAATTCGGCCATGCCAATTAGCCTACAACACGTCATTGGACTGTGGGAGGAAACCCGTGAAGCATGGGGAGATTATGCAAACTCCACGTACACAGAGCCAAAGGCAGGAGTCGAACCCTCAACCCTAAAGGTGCTCCCACCGTGCTCCCCACATAAAATACCATTCAACTAATTTTTAAAACAGGATATGCAAACATTCAGTAACGAGTAAAATCATTATGATCTATTTAGCTACCTAAAAATTTCAACATTTATTTAATTTGAAATATACTTTTTATATAATGAAAGATCATTAGGAATATTCTTTTGCTCTAAAAGCAGCCTGAGAATAATCCGTTTTACTGCCTCGTTAATACAGCAAACCTATGTGGACAGTTAAGTCTAAACAGCGTCTCAACTAAAATGTGTGACAAGTTATTTAATACGTTTAACTGCATATACAGGACATAAACAGGACTTAAATTAACTACTTGTTATATTGAAGGATCTCTAAAGTAAGCTCTAACCCTGTTTTGAAATCCAATATCATTTACTCCTAAAATAATACTTTCATGACTTTTGCAGAAGAATTTGAAATCTTGTATACAGAATTGTATTGAAATATGAAATGAAATAACTATATATATATAAAAAAATAGACAATCATTATTACATGAATAGAATTTTTATAATTTGTATAATGACAAAAAGTCATTTGCTATTACACTATGTAACAAAATTTTTACTTTTTCTTTTTCCTGGGCAGAAAGTGTTATTTCCCAATTACTTTAGGCATAAGTAAATGGAAAAGACCAGTTTTTCTCTTCAAATTTTTTCTTTTGTGACCTGCGTTGATACATGAGACTGATTTACGTTGCATTTCATTACCCAGGTCACAAAAGCAAAGCTTGAAGGCTTTATACTTTTATAACATAAGCAATGAAGAAATTACATACTATCCAGGAACACACAGTAATTTGTGTTGCATAGCGTTACACGCCAGCAAATCGATCCTAATAAAATGTTCAATAAACATTAGGTATAATACAGACTGGATTACTACTAGTGAAGAAGATGCTCACTGACTACTAATAGCTGGCATTATGTTTCAGTTTCCACGTAATGATGGTGTTCCCATGCCTGAGGACAGTTGCGACTTCCCTGAAAAATACGGTCTGCGGTTCCCGGGCTCCAGTCAAATAAACGCACGAATCCGATTTACTATATTACTGAATTTTTGAAGGTAGTATTAACAATTAAAATCAGTGTCCTCGATAACTTGTTCTAGCGCTTAGCTGTAAGCTGAAGCAGACGTGAGGCGGTCTCTTTTCTACAAGAAAACCTGTCCCCAAAGAAAAAAAATACAAATTTAACACTTTATATCATACCATAATATACAAATATCGAGCCCAGTACCGTCTTTGTATGGACTCACACGATTTTAAAAAATAGAAATGTTTTTGCAATACCGTTGTATTTTGTTTGTTTGTTCCACGTGTCCAAGTCGAAGGAGAACACAGTTTAAGCAAAAGTCTACAATGTATATGATTTTACTTACCTGTGTTGAAAACGAAAAGAAAAATGACAAGCCGCATTGTGTTGTTTTATACATTCCAGTGGGGAATGTGACAGCTCCTGTAATTCCATACAGATTTCTGAGAGCTATCCTTGAAACGAAGGTCTCCGGAGCCTTTGAACTGGGTACACTATTCCAGTGTGATGTCCAAACCTTTAGTCACTTATCTTTATCACTGAGCTACAACACAGGCGAAGGTATGGCTTTCTGTGGATGCGCACCTCCACCCCTGTCGACGGCTTTACTGTTTCTGGTCCGTCAAGGAAACCCTGCGGATGACAGGCTAAAAGCTAAATGAGACACACGTGTGCTGCAAAGCGACAGGGAATAGGTAGAGAGGGGAAAGATCCTCTGTCCAGTGGCCATCTGACTAACATTACGGCCGACCTGCGGCGGTTCCTGTAGTGCTCTCAATGCGTTTACTTGGCATGCTTCTCAATTAGGCAAAAAGCCAAAATTACGAGCAGGAAATTATTAATCTTCATGGGGAAGTATGAAAGTAACCCAGTGCATAATTGGTATTAATTAAGTACCCTAGCTAGCTACTTGGGAATGATGTGAAAAAGAACATTGAAGGGTTTACACTAAACTAATCTAGCAGCTGGTAGGCTGGTAATTAAGAACAAAGCTTTGTAAGGTGAAGGCTGCCCTTCCAAATCGTGGTGTGTTACATGCCCTCAGATTTTCCAGTTAAATTTGCAGCTTTACAGATGGCAGACTGTCGGTTGAATCAAAGCACTTTAATATTTTACTTGCCATTTGTACAAGTATGAGAAACGTCAGATGCCGTCAAGTCGAGTCCGACTCATGGCGACCCCGCAGACGGCACTCACCATCCGCAGAGCTTTCATGGCAGAGAACAGAAGTAGTTTACCAGGCCTTTTTGTATGCATTTATACTATGGGTAATTTAGAGTCACTAATCACCCTAACTGCAAATGCAAACTCCATGTACACAGAGCGGAGGCAGGACTCAAACCTCCAGCCGCGGAGGTGCGAGTTATTGTGCCTCCCCACAAGTATAAATACACATGCATTTTCTTATTTTGCACATCTTGCTCTCTGTCACACACATTTGTATTTCTAACTTTGTGTAGACCATTCATTCATTTCTATGGGCCTAATCCTGATTAACCCTAACCCTTACCCAGCCCTAACCTTAACCATAAGTAACCAAAAAAAAGCAACACTTTTGGTTCTTTTGGTTTTCTGATTGCAATGATAAAATTTTACAAAATTGAGTTTTCCTTTGTGGGGACGCGACAAATGTCCTCACAAGGTAAAAATGTCAGGTTTTTATTACCTCCTGGGGACATTTTGTCCCCACAACATAAGGTAAACATGGTACATACAAAAACACCACACACAAATACACACGTTCACTTGTATTTCTAACCTTGTGGGAGCATATATATTGTGTAATACAATACAAAAAATGTTAAGTCATCTACTGGAGAAATGGAATACGATCAGAAATAGATTCGCACACTTTTATCATAAATCATTAACACACATTTGGTATCACACTTAAGTGCATATTGGCCTGACTCTCAGAAGACAACAGGGGTGGAAATGAGCCATAAGTAGATGGAAGAAGACAGGAAAAGAAGGGAAAAGGACTAAATCGAAAGGTTAAGCACCCATTTTCCAAGCGGTTTTAAACAAAAACCCTAGTAAAACCCTATTCTTAGCTCCAAGCCTAATGTGATTCTAATGTGATAGAAACTTAAACCATATCCCTAGATCTAACACTAGTGACAACCAAAATCCTAGTCCTCATTTTAGGTCTAACCCAGGTTATAATCTTAACTCTAGCCCTAACCATAATAACAAGCCTAACCCTAGCTGTAAGCCCAACCCTACTAGAAACTCAAACCCTAACCCTAAATCTAACACTAGTGGCAACCAAAATCCTAGTCCTCATTTTACGTCTAACCCAGATTGAAATCCTAACTCTGGCTCTAACCAAATTACCAAGCACAATCCTAGCCCTAGAAGTAATCCTAATGCCAGTCCTAACCCTTGCCCTGTGCTTCCTGGGGTAGGCTAACCAAGATGAGTGGCTGGAAGATGGAGGGATAACGGGGGGGGGTTAAATGTATTTAAGATGCTGACATGGCCACCATATTTTGTGTACATTACTAACAATTATTCATTTGTAGCTCATAAAAATCCATCCAACCTTTTTCCAACCAATCCTCCTAGTCAAATTAACCTGGGGGTGGGGTGGGGGCTCCAAGATTGTTAGAGACTTTGTAATATCTTGTACTGTGATTTACCTGTGCAAATCCAATACCTTTGGCTGTCCAATTACATTTGGTATTTTGACCACATTATCCCAAATGGTGTCATACTACAGAACATGTCTGGAAGTGTCCTAGTCTTTTTGCCTGCCTTTATTCCAGGCTTTTCTCGTTGACCTTGAGGGAGCTTTGGACTGGGGTTTGTCCACAGAAAATAGTTAAAACAAGTGAATGTAGCACTCACAAACTATTTCATCATTGTTAAAGCTGGTTTTAGGCTACAGTGCAAATCTTTGACACAACAAGATCAGAGGTTCAACAGCTTGTCAAACATCTGTCAACACATATTACAATTAATATTTGGAATTTACAGAAAAAAGTATTACATCTACATAATGCTCCCATTAAAGGTCATTGAAGTACTAACAAACATGCCATGCAGTCATACCAAGCTAGTGTAAAAGTATAATGAATATTATCCCAGTAAACCCACTCAGAGCAATGTGGTGCACCATAACAATTCTGAAAAGATTTTATAATCAGAGCACTGTGGTGGAAAATTATAGGCACTCTAAGTAGGTTACACTTAAAAGGAGGGGTCATGTAAAGGAAATTTCTAACCAAATTCTAAGTCTTTCCGTTGTCCATACTCAAGCTTCCTGTCATGTGATGGAAAATGAATCTAGCTCTTTTTCAATCATGGAGAAAAAAACCCCGGAAATCAGGAATCTAATCTGAATACAGAACAATACACTACCGTACACTGAATGAGTTCTGTCCTATTTTGTTTCTCTTTTAATTTTTTTTACTACCGTAATTTGTACCTGAGGTACACAATATTACAGTTGTAGTCAAAGTTCGTTCACAGATGAATGGAATACATACATACACAAAATAACTCTTCTACCATCATAATATCTTCACTCCCTGCATGTTCAATTCAATTCAATTCAATTTTATTTATATAGCGCTTTTAACACGGAGCGCGGTCACAAAGCGCCTGGTCGTGATTCATTGACAAGTGACCAGACATTTTGGAGCTGAATTACACACCAACTGAAGCATGAAAAGAATGATGTTTCCATGAAAACATCAAATATGATTATGTTGGCAGTGCTCTATTCAGCCAATGACAGACACAGTAAACATCACAGCAAGCCTATGCGGGGCTGTGATATTCCTACAAACCCACGTCCTTAGGGACCCTTTTGGTTTGATAGACTCAGCATGTGCCCTCAAACCTAACATTGGCTGATGTTCATTATTTCTTTAGTTGGTTAAAAAATAAAACTAAGCAATGTATGCTGCCACCTACTGTGCTGGAGTTGGAATTACAGAAATAACACACTTAAGCCTGTTTTACAAGTCAGCCAAACATTCATCAAATTATTTTCCTGTAGTTCCATCTAAAACCCCAAACCCCAACGATGTGCTTTTTCTTACTACACGATGATCATTTAACTGCTGCAAATACTTTCCTGTTAACCATTCTGTAAAATACGTATTATAGGCTTAGCATCGATAGCTGACTCAGCCATTTATTTACACACTCCGTTGCCAATTTAATTGGTACATC
>JAACJT020000075.1:18314786-18375181 GCA_009936485.2 Gymnarchus niloticus | reverse complement strand
ACAATCACAATCACAATCACAATAAGACGCGATGCAGCCACCTGTTGCACGTTTTCACTGCGTATAGTCGCCCATATCATTATGCCAGCATCCCAGTCCGCCTGTTACAATATGAAAGCAATTCTTTACAACGTCATCAATGACATTTCACACAAAGCAGCCTTCTGCGATCACCGAACGTCCGGTTATCAGTGCAGAGCGCCGTAGCTTCGCTAATTCCGCAATGTAGTGCGCATTTTCCGCGCCGCCTATACGTAAACAAACCTCAAGGTCAGTTTCTTTTCTTTCTTTACTAGAGCAATACCAACATGGATTGTTTGAAATGAAAGGAACATATACTGCACTACATCAAATAATCATTAAAACAGGACTCACCCCAGTTGTGTGATAACTCAACAGACCTCGTTTTGTTGTTGTTGTTGTTGTCGTCGTCGTCGTCGTCGTCAAACTTCCCTCTAATGCCGTCGCCAAGTTTTAATGTTCTCCGTTTTCCCGCAACTTTGTATCAAGGCATAAGTAATCGAAATTGATCGACATTTGCTTTTTCGAACGTTGATTCGAAATTCAAGCAGCCGCTAAAATGAATTTAAAATTCAAATATTTTGTCTTTAAGTTAATTAAATATGACACGCACGTCGGGTGTTGGCAATGAGGGTAAAAAAAGTGAGGAATCGACGATCGATAGCATTAGTCTGAAACGCTGAGCGGAAGTACTTTTGCGCAGAGCGGAACTAAGGGTGTGGAGTGTCTGTGAGAAGCAGCGTAATCAAGCATCGGTCACTGCTGTCATTTTTTTTTTTTTTGGTTAATAAAAACATCTATTTTCACTATGGAATTGAGTGAGATATTGTATAACAAAGCTGAATATATCGAAACGGTGTGTATGGCTTTTCTTGGGCTTTTGCATGAGTCAGACTGTTAATGGATGGCTGGCTTTGTGGATGTCAGGGGATGTTAGCTATGGTGCATCTAGAAATGGCTTCATTTTCAGCAGATCTTGACAATCACTGTCCCGTTTCTTGCCTGGGGATGCATTTCTGATGGTCATTAACACATTTTCATCTGCTCCAATGTTTTGTTTTTTTTTTGGTAGGCATCTGGCAATAAAGTAAGTAGGCAGTCGGTCCTGTGCGGCAGTCAGAACATCGTCCTCAATGGCAAAGTAAGTCACTCAGGCCAGTTTTGTGAAAAAATGTAGTAAATAATAACTATGTAATTCTTACTTTATTAACTTAGCCCAGTTATTTTTCACATTTAAGTATTTTTAAATTATTTAAATTCTGTATTCAGTCTCTTTAGAAGGAAGACGTTCAAAAAGCGAGTCCTGTCATCTTAGAAACGCCATGCTGTACTCTGTCTGTCTATCTTTCAGACCATCGTCATGAATGACTGCATCATCCGAGGAGATCTAGCCAATGTCAGGGTGGGCAGACAGTGTGTAATCAAAAGCCGGAGTGTGATTCGACCCCCTTTCAAAAAGTTCAGCAAGGGGTGAGTAATTGGCACCATCTAGTTCATTCTGTAGACTATATGTGTCTCTGACGTTATGAAACAACTTAAAAAACAGAAAACTTAGTTTATTTTTTATGAATACTAGACTATTATTTAGGGCCATTTAATACTTTACGGAGTGGATTTCTGATATGATACATTTATTTTAATATGTGCACACCTTATATGGTCACTGCACGATGTGACTGCCAACCACCTGCATTTAAATCATTTTAAGTACTGTACATCACCATAACTGCTGCACCACCGATTTAAAAATAAGCGACAATGGAAATACTATAGACAGACCATCCGGAGAATCAATCAAATTTCAATTTAAAATCACAAAATTAGCATTACTTTACTCTAGCCAAGATAAGCAGATGGACAATGAATAGATGAAAATTAACACTACTTCATAAAATGATCACATGCGTGCTAACACTTCCAGGGTAGTGGATTTGCTGGATTGGTGTTAGGTTTGGTTCAGTGTTCCCCAGGGGCAAATTACTTTTCTACAGGAAGATCTGCGTATATACAGCAGGTTTAACATCAACACATCAGTCATGCAGTAATTACACATACTTAAAATAAGCAAATAAATAGTAAAGTAACAAATACAGTAGGCCACACATAACTGTACAGAATTTACAAAAATATAAAGAATTAAAGTGAATATGCTTGTTATACTTGCTTTGTTTAACCATAGTCATTTTATATGTGTTTTCATTAATTGTTCATTTGTAATTACGGTGTTGAATCGCTCCAATCATTTATGAACTTGATTAAGCAAAAGAAATTAATAGTACGTCACCAGTAGATGTCAGTATTTAGCCATATAACAAAGCTTTGATGACTGTTTTTGGTCATGGATAAAGGACATTTATTTTAAAGCACTCATTTAGTAATTAATTTATGGATATATGGATTTACTCACCGTGTTGCTGGCATTTATTATTTGACCACTGTTTTGCTGACAGTTATTATAATTATTAGGTGGTGTAACAGGATATGCTAATATTAATTTTAGATTTTGTAGAGCATGTTTATTTTACTTTATTACTTGCTGTTCTGTATTGTGCTGTACAGTGTTTGTCATGACCCTGCGGTTGTCAACCTGGAAGAGGTTATCTTGCATCGCAGTAATGCAGTTAATCCTAACGGATTATAGGAAGGCGCCCTGGAGGCAAGGCCATAGGATTAGTCTTCGCTGTGTGTTCCCCAAGAGTAGGAACGGGAAACTATCAGTCGTCATTTGTCTAATTCAGCATAAGGGGTGTTCGGTGCCATCATGTGTCCTGAGGTCACTACACCCGTTTCCATGACCACCATCTTAAAGAAACTCCGACGGGCATGCTCGAAGGTTAGAAAAATAACAGTAAAGTAACGAGATGACACTTGGACCGGCAGTAAAACGGAAAACAGAGTATCGGGTTTGAAGAGCATCTTGCTCTGTTAGTACTGGCGGCTTCACGACTGTACGAAGCCTGAGACATCACAAGTGACAGTCACCCTGAGCGGCCCAAGAGCACAGGCGGGAAACCGCCGAGACGGCCTGTCACGCAATTCGTGGGTCGTTGTCATGTTCCGCCTCCTTCTGACAGTGTGTGTGTTTTATATATATATATATAATATATAATTTTATTATATATATTTTTTTTTTTTTCCAGAAATTAGATTTGACTAGGCAGGAAACTGGTACAAAACGTTTTTCTGCTAAACAAAAATGTTTAGCCTGCTGCTTGTCAGGTGCTAACAGTGGGTGCTGAGGATGTTCTAGTTACCAGTTTGACGCGTCTGTTGAAGACGAGCTCATAGTTTAGTGGGTACCGTTTCATTGTAGTGTAGACCAATGATTCTCAAACTGTGGGGCGTACCTCCCGGAGGGCGCGTTGGCATTACGGGGGAGGCTAACGGGGAGCGGAACAAAATCGATTTTTGTCAAGTACGCAAAGAAAAATAGAGGATGCTTCTGAGAAAAATGGGTCAGCTGACTGTTTAAATCCGAGGTCAAGGAAATATCGTGAATGGTATTGTCCTCGCTAAGTAGGCCTGTCTCTACTTGTTCTTTTTGCAGTGACTGTACATGATTGTTTCTTACTAGCAAAGTTACTCTAAATCTATAAAAGAGATCTTTTGTGTGTCTGTGTTTCTGTCCTTTATATGTAATCAGAGACTACTGGAGCAGTTTAGTGGTAAAAAGGCAGAATGTTGTTGGGTTATCAGGGCATGTCTGAAACAGTGATATTACATGGGCAGACCTCATGTCTGATACACTCATGGGTTTGAGAAGCTTGGCTTTTGGGGCTGCCAGCACTGACGGTGTTTGCTCTCTGTCCAGTGTTGCCTTCTTCCCTCTGCACATCGGTGATCATGTGTTCATCGAGGAGGACTGCGTGGTCAATGCAGCGCAGATCGGCTCCTATGTACACATCGGAAAGAACTGTGTCATTGTAAGTGAAGGACCTCGCTGTTAGCCGTTTTTGAAGGTGTTTTGGCACTATTTTTGTTCCTCACTGATCAGATGGTTGGCTTTGATTGCCGTCCTGACTTTCTTTCATGTATTAATCATACTATTCACCGTCATCCTTTATAAGTAGTCATTGGTTGACCAGGAAACCATCAGCATCTGTATTAAATAGTAATTATACTGTTGGGAAGTTGATCAAAGTGAAACAGGTCAAATCATATTTAAAATTAATTCCTTGAAAACTTCTTACTTCAGATTTGTAAACTTATTGTTATAATAGCACTGATCTTTATAACAAACACAAAGACACATCACTCCCTATTCACATAAATGTAATGCTTCTTTCTTAGCATGTTTTGTCATCAGATGTTATATTTAAACTCTTTAATGCACTCCTGTGTAGTATTATGTCCATCCATCCATCCATCAACTACTTATCCTAGTCAGAGCATCTGTAAAAGCAAAATAAATATGTGCATGCCCTTGCAGAAATAAGATGGTGGCGCAACATTTAATTTAATTGTATTTATTTGAGTCCATAATAAGATGTTTAGTCCTTAGTTTTGTCCTGAACCAGTTAATTTTGTGATATCTTCCTTCTTTCATCAAGCTGACATTCTTTCACCTTGCCTGGCCTTCCCATACTGTTTTTTATTTACAAATGGCTATCAGAGAGAACGCTCGGTATAAATGCTGGGTCTCTCAGCATTTGATGAAGCACAGGGCCACATCGTTTCTGACAGTCAGCTCCTGTTGAACCTTAAAGTATTTTAAATTTCCTTTCTTTTTGCCAACTTATTTTTCAGGGGAGACGATGTGTCCTGAAGGATTGCTGCAAAATTCTGGACAACACTGTCCTTCCTCCTGAGACTGTCGTCCCGCCGTTTACAGTGTTCTCAGGATGTCCAGGTAGGTCTGAAGGAAACTCTCGTACAGCTTTGTAAGTCCTTAATGACAGCACAAAAGAGCAGTGTTCAGCAACCTCTGAAATCAAAGGAAAGAGACAATTTGAACCTCGTAGCCTTGAAGCATCCAGCACCAAGAACACGCTCAGGTTCTAATATTTCAGCTAACTTTCTTCCTGCCTTCTGCGCTAGGCCTCTTCTCTGGAGAGCTCCCAGAATGCACACAGGAGCTTATGATCGACGTCACCAAGAGTTACTACCAGAAGTTTCTCCCCCTCAGCCAGATATAAGGGTGGGGTCCTACGTATGGACTGAGACGGACTGAATGGACAGTGACGCGTGACCTCCCACACGTCCGCATGTCACCCGTCCCCTGCTGTGTCCTCATACATTCTCTTAATCTGCTGCCGAAATGAAGTTCTTGTTCAATCCACTGAAAATTGTCCATAATGTATTTGTATAAAACAGTCATTTCTTTATTCATGCATTCATCTTTGTTAGTACTTTTTTTTGTTGGCTAAATGCATATGATGGCTTCAGGTAGGCTCTGCATTGTCGTACTGGATGTTCTTTTGCATTTAACAAGGGTTTGCACTGGGTTACCCAGCCGGCCTGTCTTGTATGCGTCCCAGTTAGCTCAGCTGATCAGGGAGAGATGTGCATACGTGCATGTTTACCCCGAGCCAACTCACTCTACGTCCTGCCAACTGGTCTGAGCCACTATCACAAGATCCCACTTGACTCTCATCTTATGTAAAATGCAGGACAAAAAAAATACACATTTCTCCCGCCAGGCTTCCACCCCCCCACATATCCTCTGCCATTTATTTCATATTATGTTGCATATTATTTATAGAGATTTCATGTGGCTTCTTAGCAATGCAGCACTACAGTGACCCAACACAACGTATTGTATGTAGAAATAAATGTCTGTTGTAACATTTGAGTGCAAGTTAATTTTAGTAACTACTGATACCTTGGGATGTTTTTTTCTGTGGATCATATGGTTCCTCGTGTGAAAGATGTTTATTTGTATTATATATATTATATACAGTTGGCATTGTAATGAAAAGGCCTATATGCTTTTCCATATTTTTAAATATTTGATAATTTGATTATTAATGTCTGATGTGTATGTAATGCATTAACTGAGATTACTAAACAGATTATATATATATTATATATAGTCACCTGCACTTCTTCCAGGCCTTCTTAGGGTATATTGGAAGTTAAGCATGAGCGTTGTAGTGAAGGGTCTCCTAGTGTAGTCCATGACTGATGGATGGATGAAGAGGAGAGCATGTGGCTCACGTGGGTGAGGTCTAGCCCTCCGTTTACCTCTAAATGGCTTTTAACTACTACACAGCTCTCTCTACTTGAATGCCATAGATGGTGTCTAATTTTAAGGAAGACACGCAAGGCGGTTTGCCTTGTAATTTTAGCATCTCTCATCACCTCGGTTCCTTGGTCTTTCAAAAAAGAATTGGAGCGTTAAATTCAAAAAATATTTGCCTGTCACCACTAAATGCTTAGTAAATACATGAAAGGATCAATAGCTGTATCTACATGTTCTAAGAGTCTTGGCCAATGTTTTTGTGTTTTCAGTAATGTCTGTGTTGTTGCCTTTCTTCCTTGTAGGCTTTCAATCAGCATAGTTTATTTTCCAGGCTGGTGCACTAATACACATTAAGTGAAGCAGCCTTACAGACAGGCAGTAATTAACAAAGCTTTATAGAAATAACACACAGAAGCTTAGTGTGCAGTTTAATTTTCTCCTAGATTGGACCTGGCAAACGCACACGCTCACAGTAATGTTAGCGTCTCTACAATTAGTCTTTGTTAACCAGGTAGTTTACTGGAACATTCTGTTGAATAAAAATGTATTTAATAAGTACAACCTACAGACTGACAGACAAAACATATCTTTCAGCGATCTCACAGCCATGAAAGGGCCAAAAAGCCTGCTCTAATTTATGGCATTATTACGGTGATTTATCAGTTTTCCCCGCGTTCGTTGTTTGCTTAGTCCGTCCAGGACCCATTACTGCCAGCGGAAGGTTTATCATAAAAACCAATACAGGACAGCTGTGAAAGCACACAGAACATGTGTTGCAACCAGTACACTTGGTGCTGAAATGGTTTCGACTGTGCCTGGGGTAAGGACTTAAATACAAAAGGCCCTTTTATTCTCAAGTGGACCACAAGGGAGTATCACTGTGGCAAGACAACCTGACTCTGGGTCTGACAATGTCCTCACTGAAATGGCTACCCATTTAAACAGATTGTACTCTGCTTGTTTTTACTGATATCCTTGCCTCTGTGTAGTTCAGCCATCTCTCAAAATGTGTCAGTGTCAGCGCCTGGAAAATTTGCATCTACAGACCAGTTGAATGCTTACTCCCTGTATCTCCAACCCGCCTTTTCTTCTGAGGAACATATCTGGTTACATTATAATCATGAGCTGTAATCTCAGGTCTGAGATAAGCACCGATAAGTTGTCGGGGGAACCAAATTCATAATGTCGTGCTGTCTGTGGTTTATGGAGAAGCCAGGTTAAGGTGAACAGCATAACGGTAGTTTATATGCTCTTCTTCTTTCTGCCAGCTCTTCTGGCTCCTGAAGGATATGGGAATGATATGACGAGATGTGTTTTTTATTTTCATCAGCCATAAAACAGAGGCCACAGTCATCCAAACTGTCACACAGTATGTGAATTTTCAGCCCACACGTGTTCCAGACTCCATCTTAAAGGTCTGAAATGTTGTGTATTAGTATAGTCTGTGTCCCCTGCTATACTACATCTATATTAACCCCATTCACCATTATTTTGAAAGTTGGAAAAAACAGATGTTGAACCTCCTAAATGTGCTGTCTGGCTTACATTGGAATATTCCCAGCTGGGGTATGCAGGTCGACAGGTAGCAAAGTAAAGACAGCCATGTTGTTTTGTGGTTTTGGTCTTAGGACTGAGTATTCTTGCAGGTATCTTCAGCTAAGTACTCGGCCTAAATTACTCCAGCCATCTTACGATGTTTTCGGCAAGGGCTGGCTAACCTCACCCTTATGTCAAGGTCGTTCCATCCATCGACGTATGAAGAGCCTGCAGCGTAGGCCTCACCAGTCCTTCGCAAGGCGCATGCACAATCACATGCTATGGGCAATTTTGAGATACCGGTTCACCTAACCACAGGTTTATGGACTTTGGGATTTTTTGCATGAACAATTTTAGTGAATATTTCTGTGGTTTGTATTGTTAACTAGAGGATAGTATATTGTGCTCCAAATTTTTAAAAAGCAGGTAAAATTACAAAAATATGATGCTTAACATGTTTTAAATATCATTGTGCAAGAGTTGTCAAGTGTCTGTTTTCTTCGAACTTAGTGTGATGGATTCACGATGGTTTCCATTGTGGTTGACCTTGAGGGCATCCAGGATGTTCATATGCAAGGCCAGCTGACAAAAAAAGAATCTAGGTTTTTTAAATAATTTCTTGAAGGTTTACATCTTTCTTGAAGGGTTTATGAGGCCAAGAGTTACAACACAAACAGTGAAGCTCCCCCAAGTGAGAAACACTGTAATGTTACACCTGCTCTCATTCTTATTGAAGAGCTGGGTGGGAGGTGACCTCAGCCCATGGATAATTAAAGGCTTTTTGGCTGCTGTGACGCCAGCTCTTTTCCCATTACCTTCCTATTTTTGTGCTTTCGCATTTACCGACCTTAGCTTTCGGGGGGGCGCAAGTGTAACACTATACCAGTCTAATAGCTAGCTGGAAAAAGGTACAAATTGCTCGTGTATATGTGGGTGCTGTCAAAGCCCATGCTGGGGATCATGCTGGGGTGTTGTGTTGTTATATGTAGCAAAGTTTAACTAAACTTCCCTTAGCATGGTGCCTAAGCTCATTTCAAAAACAATACCATACCAGAATGTTGGTTATTTGTGTAGTTGTTGGATAGTTTGCCGGATTTGAATTCTGATTTTCACGTCAGAAAACTTTGAACAATGTCGTTATTCATAAAAATATACGTTTGCATTCTGAATACCTTCTCACATGATAAAGATCTTCATGCAATACGTCCACCCCAAGGGACCCTTACTAAACAAAAATGAGCATTCATTATGAAAGACAAAACAAAGAAGGAAGTCAATTAACCATTAGAACATCATTTTTTGTTAGTTTTCAGGTTATAAGCCATACATTAGAATTACACAGCAATAATATTTATGCCTTATTATTTTTGCAGCATCAATGACTTTAGGGTGCTTACTCTTTAACAAAATGATGTCTTGTGAAACTAGTCTTTTGATTGCTTGCTTAGCATATTGCTAATGTAGTATTTTATGTTTTCTGAATCTCTTGTGTTGCTATTTGTGTTTAGCTTGTTGTGTAAAACTTTACTTTTTGTAAAGACTAACTGTTGTAGCATGATTGATTCGTATAAAGAGTAACTCATAGCTTAACCAGGCGTAATCTCAAAATAGCTTCTCCAACAGTGGCCAAATGGTCAAGCCTGGCTGCAGTGCAATCTTTACAAGTAACTCTTCTGAGTTTTACAGTGGGTGGTGGGTATAGGCCTTTGGGTATGAGCATTAAAGCAGGAGTTTATGAAGTCTTAAGATTAAGGTCATGCAAACAGAAAACGACAGCGCGACGTTAAAACGTGGATAACGTGCAGAAATGTTATCTCCCTTAAACCTAAATGACATCCAGATTGGGAAAGATTATCGTGTGCTGGCTTTGAACCTAAGACCTTTGCAACTTCTGGTGTAATAGAGATGATCTTCATATACAGTCCATCTAATACTCAACAAATTAAATTTTAGCATAAAGTCCGCATTTTCATTATCTTTGGGATTTTGTACTCTTATAACAGTTTCTTCTTAATGAAGTGTTTCTTTTTTTGTGATTAACTTTTTATTGACAGTTTTGGAAAACCAGCAGGACATTAATACAAAAACACTGACAGTCATCACATTAAGAATGAAAGTCAAAACCAAGGAAAACAAGTGCCCAGCACATTAAATAAAAACGGAACCGAGGAGATGGGCACACATACACGCTCAAATACATACATATAAATACCTACACATGCCTATGCATGCGTGCAAAGACGTGTTATCGATCTGTAAGGAGCTCATTAATTTCAACATTAAGTTTGGGACCTTGCCCGGTTAAGTCTGGCTGTGGAATACTCCAAATTAAGTATATATTGTACATTCACCAACCAATGTCTTATTACATTAATCTCCTTGTTAGTTCAATACTCTAAGATTTTCTTTGTTGCTGTGAAGCCACAGAAAAGAATCCTCCTACATATTAATTTAATGTTCAAAACATTATCATCATTTAACAAACATGGGTCATAAAAGTGCTTCTACGAAAAGAGAAGCATGAGTCTAAATATGAGCATATATAACAAGACAACTAACAAGGCATGCGACAGCTCAGCAAACATTAACTGCTCTTGATAACTTTCATTGACATTTGTCTTAGGCTTTGGTGGAGTTCACCTTCACCTTGTGACGGGGGGCTGTTGTTTTTTTACACTTGCAGAGCGCCCAGCACCGCCCACCACGGATGTATTCCCGTGCTTGTTTCCTCCCACGGCTCGTAGCTTGGATGCGGGTGTCTGATATCGAAATGAATAAGCATTATGAACAAATAAGCACAGCAGATGCTTCCAGCATATTTCCATGAAAAATAAAAAACAGGGTTTTATGGGCTAACATCCTGACTCATGTGACTGTGTAGTCTAGCTTATCAGTATTATGTAGTCATTTACATTTATGACACTAAATTCAATCAGCTAATTTTCACTGGCAATAAAACAGACTTAATTGTTTTATATTTCACAGAAAACATGTATGAGGTAATGTGCGCAAAACCAAAACTTTCCTTATGAGAACATTGTATCTAAAAAGGACAAATGGAATCAATTTAAACCGGAAAATCTCCACTGTAACGACACGGCATAATGTTGTACAACACCTGAAAATTAATTCCAAGCAGGTTAATAACATCGCAAAAGACTGACTTCACTGTTGTTCAGAAGCCATGTAATATCTCCCAAGTGACTGAACAATTCAGTCCAATCTTCCGATCCTGTGTTCTGTTTCAAGCAACCTGGCCACCCCATAAGCATGCACATCTAAAGACATATAAATCAATTGCTTCCCATGATGCATGCTGGTTTCATTTAAACATTTCAATGCTGAACAAGCAAAACCCAGAAGCCCACAGTTGGTGCAATGCATGTAACTCAGAACAGAACAGCTGAAAAACAAGAACCATCTTCCACATGAGGTTGTATGGACTGGGATATGCAGTCAGGGTATGCCAGACAAAGGGAGTCTGCAAGCTGTGTGGAAAAAAAACATGAACAAAGGAAGACTAACAGATATGGGGAGACTATGGAAGATGTTAACAGTATTGACAATTTGACACAAATAGCACGTTTGCAGTGTTGACGCAAATAAAACTGTCTAAAATTAGGCTCGGTAGCTATTTAACAATGATAACACTTAAAGGAGACAGCAGCTTTGGAATAATCAAGCCAGGATTTCTCAGTTCAAGTGTAAAGGTTCTCAAAAGAAGCACATGCAAATCCTTTTGAAAATGCATAGCCGAACAGGAGGATAAATTATGAACTTTAAAATTGAATCATGAATCTTGCAGCTTTGCTGCAGAATTCACATCATTATAAATTACAGTTGCAAGCAATTACTTTAAGGATTCAAACAAAAAAAATTTCAAAAATAGCAGTGAAAAGAAGAATGAGAGTAATAATTTTCCATATACACGTCTGATTGTCCCTGCCTTTAGATATGATTGTAAGCATTTTTCATTGTTATTGTGATTTTTGCTATAGTGATGAACATGTGTGCCCTTGGTGGCCTTTCCAGAGACCACCAAGGCTTCCAGAGGCTTGCAGAAAAGGCTGACTCACAGTGTTTGGTATAATTCACCCTGTCAACCATCTGTATCAGTGCCACTGCGTAGTCTAATGCCTTTCCAATAGCCACTAGGAAACACAGCTGATGTTATCAGCACAGACGAGAATCTGACCACAGCTGCAATGAGATTTAAATGACTATCCATTAAGATTAACAAAGCTGAAATGGACAAACAGTGACTAAGTCCGTTTTCTGAGAAATTACAGTCCTCTTGGACATTTCCCATAAAAGTGTAAATCAATAAATGAAAAGAACAAATAATATATATTAATAGGACCACCAAAGCTGTACTTATAAAACTATTTATATCTTCTGAAAATACTGATTTGCATGCATCTACACACAAGTGAACCCACAAAGGAGGATTAAAGCTGAAATTAAAATTGTGCAATGCCTAGGTGCAGCTCCAGACTGTTATTTGGCTGTAAGATTACAGGAGTTCTGTGAAGCAAGAACTATGTCCAAAACTATGGACACCCATAGTAATGATCAAAATTGGCTATTGAAGCCATGCCCATTGCTAACACAGGTGAATAATTAAACACATAGCCACTTAATCTTCAGCAACAAACACTGACAGTGGAATATGTCATGCTGAAGAGGTTAGTGACTTTCAATGTGACCCCATCCTAGGATGCTACAGTTCTGCACATGGTCAGTTGGTGAAACTCCTACCCTGGTCACCAGCAAGTGAAGTGATCGTGTAATGGAACCATGTAGAAGCAATGAAAGCTCAGTTGTGACGTGCATGATATCAGTCACATGGATGACCTGATCACCCAAAATGAATACCCATACCCACTAATGCTGTTATGGCTGAATAGCAACATGTCCCACCAACGTTCCAGCATTGAAATGGAATGCCTTCCCAGAGAAGCAGAGGTTATTATAGCAACAAAGTGTCGACCAACTTTCTGTTTATACCATTGGTTTTGGAATAAGATATTACAGGCAGGTATCCACATACTGTTGTAGTTTATGGAAGAACAACAAAATATGTCTTACATAAACATGAATGTGTCGAAATGTCCAGCAGCTGTGCAGGATAGATCGTTGTAGTAATTGTTTCTAAAAGAGGCACACCGAAGCAGTAGATGATGGGCCTTTATGTTCAACAAATACATGACAAGAGAGTAATTTATTTAACCAGCTACTCTTCATGAGTTACTTGGAATGATACGATGATCAGATCACATTTTGGGTCAAAGTGATGCAGGAATAGAATTAAGGGGATTGAGAAAGTTCTGTCAGCATTGTTCATGTCTTGTCTAAAGATCATTTGACACATTTCATTCTGGACATTAACTCTCCTAAGAAAAAGACAATGTTGTCCTTTGGTGTGTAATAGTGAATAGTTTTGTCCGTACTTTAAACCTCAGACTGAGGAGTTTTTACACGCATGAATGAGCAATTTCCCTGGAACCACCCCGCCCAGTCTGACTGGACTTGGCTATCTGTATACTCAAGGAAAACACACTACCCCCAAGGTAAACAGAAATAAGAAGTTCCACTGAACCATAAAAACGACACCAAAGCTTACACTTTAATGAAAATATGTAGCTATATGGTGGCTCCTCCTGTCTGCATGTCTACGTTTTACATTTTGACTGGTCTCTTGCTACACATTAAAATGAAAAGACTCTATCAGTCAAATTCGTTTTTCACAGGTTCCCATCCAGTGTGTACCCCAGCCTTGTGCCATATGCTTCCTGGATCTAGACTGCTCCTTGGCCCTGACTAGGACAAGATTTTGGCAGATGGATGGATGGATGGATGGATGGATGGATGGATGGATGAATGGATGGATGGATGGATGGATATTCCACTTTAATTTACAGGCATCGGATATTAAATATCCAGCAATATTGCTGGAGACAATCCACATGTCCCAAGATGAAAATATTAGAGGTGGACCGATGTGGGTTTTTAAGTGGCCGATGCTGCTATTTACTGAGGCTGACGCTTGGTTATTTGGTTGTTTTTTTTAATTAAAAAAACAAAAAAAAAACAAGAACATAACAGTTTAACCTTTGAAGATTTAACAAGAAAAATACTCAAAAAACACAAGTTTTTACATTTTAGCTGTTCTAAGAATTCTACAGGCTAAGCAATTAACAGGGAAAATAATAATTAAACGAAAATCAAAGTAATAAATCAATACAAGTCAATACAATCAAGTACTTAAATATGAATACAACTGAAACAGTGCACACAGTAGCATTTCTGTAAACTTGTCCCAGTTTATGAGAGGCACGTTATTACATTACATTTCTGTGGACTAATAATCTCAGGTTATTTTCGATGATATTGTATAAGCTGGTTTGTTTAACATTAAATAGGGGATCTTAGTGTTCTAAGGCGGAGATCGGTCTGCGCAGATTTGCGCTATTCGAGTACATCACGGTTTGCGCTTAGTCGAACAGTTCACTGTGTGCACCACTGCTTTGACAAGATGACAGATTACAAAAAGGTACAGTATGTCATGTTTACTAGTGAGCTAAAACATTATGACCACTCCCTGGTAGAACAGTTGGCCCATTCCAGCAGCCAAATGGCGCACCTATAAAGGTACAACTGAGAAAGGGAATAATAAAAGGACAGGCACATGCTGACCATAAGCATTTGTGCTGAATGCTCCAGGTCACTTGTCTATCCTGGTGAACCAGATCCACCCCATCATGATGACTCTCTACCCTGAAGACATATATTGGTTCCAGCCGAAAAATTCCCCTTACCATGGCACTAGGAATGGAATGACGAAGTTTGAACAACAGAGAAATTCTGTAAAGTTAAAAGCTGTGCAATAAGAATGACTATATACTGAGACGACACAAATTTGTTATTTTGTGGTATATTCTGTGTGACTGAACAAAGAACACTGAATCCTATGCAGTGGATGGATGTACCATACCTGGATCCAGAAAAGAAAATGCAGAAATAACCATGCGAGACTTGTGTCAGTTATTTGTGATACAACATGACTGCGCCCCCCCGAGGTCGTAAGACGCACACTGCGCATAAGAAACACACTACCAACACAGTATGGGGATGATGTAAAAGAAAAAAGTAGAATATTATGTTAAAATAGTAATGTTAACAGGATTAAATATGAGAAAACATAATTTATTTGGGAGAATTAAATTTAAAATGCAGTGATCACGTATGTTTTCATTAAAAACCAAAGGACTTCTGTGTGGTTAATGTGCATGAAGACCTGAAAAAATATTCACACGCAAATATCCATCCATCCATCCATCCATTTTCCAAATCGTTTAATCCTATTCAGGGTCGTGGGGGGACCTGGAGCCTATCCCAGGCAGCCTTAGGGAACAAGGCGGGGGAGATACTGAATGTTAATTGGTGTCGCAAAATTGTATATAGTGTGTGATTGAGTGTGCACATGCACACACAAATAATAAAGGTTAATTTAGCCCTGGCGATAGACTGGTGTCCCCCTCGTGATTCTACACACAATAAGGCTATTAGAGTAAATCTACTCCTGTTATGCCACACAATGCAAGGCAAGGTGCTAATTAGTAATCATCGGATGTAATTCAAGTGCATTAGATAATCGGATGAGACGGCTAATGATCAGTGAACCAGAACCCTAATTTAATTTTTCTGCACGTTATTTTATTATTTTATGTAAGTAACTTGGACATTAATCTGTAAGCCTGTCTCACAGGAGCCGCTTCCATAATCAAACAATATTCACATTACTTGAAAACACATACAAATAAGACTTCATACTTGTATAGTGTCAGAAAAAACTGCAGGTATAGGAAACGAAATATATTGTTGCTGATTTTAAAAAAGAGGGTAAGAAATCGCAATTAATATTTACTGCGTAGGGGCGACAGTATAAGGGGATTGATTGGTCAGAGCCATGCAGTTGTAACATAAGCCCCAGTTTTGCCATTGGACAGAGTGGCACTGACGCGTTTATTCTGGATAGAATAAATTGCGGGAACCGCAGCGTCTGAGTTACCGAAGCTCCGTTTTGCGCACACTATCGAGACCGATAGAGGCTTCATTCCAAGCCATACTTCTGTACGAAATCATACTTGCTTTTCTGGGTTCGGTTCATTTTGAATCTAAATCTAGTCATGTCTCTGACTGTGAAGCAGAAATCCACAGTCCGCCTGTTATTCCTCGGTGCGGCGGGCGTGGGAAAGAGCGCTCTTATCCAGCGATTTCTCCTTGACCGTTTCGATGACAAATATAGGCGCACCGTGGAGGAGCTGCACAGCATGGAATATGATATCGATGGAGCCAAAATCCAAATCGAAATTATGGACACCAGTGGAAGCTACTCTTTTCCGGCCATGAGGAAGCTTCGTATACGGAACAGTGATGCGTTCGCCCTGGTCTACTCAGTAGATGACCCGGGGTCGTTCGATGAGGTTCAGAGGCTACGAGATGAGATCCTAGAAATAAAGGAGGAGAAACACATTCCGATAACCGTAGTGGGCAATAAAGTGGACCTTGAAAATCGGCGCTTGCTGCCTACTGGGGAGATCATGCCCATAGTGGAGTTAAACTGGAACGCCAGCTTTGTCGAGGCGTCCGCTAAGAGCAGCGAGAACGTTTTAGGGGTCTTCAATGAGCTCTTGCAACAGGTGAACCTGCCAAGCCGCATAAGTCCTGCACTGCGAAGACGCAGAGAGACCATTCCCAAGGAGGGTATGGGAGTGCGCAAAAAGCCCCCAATGAAAAAACACAACAGCTGCACACTTTCGTAACCGTCGTCTATGTGCAAACACGCATTTCGATGGCGATCTGTATCCACGGGACGATCCCTTATCTCGCAGACTGAGATCGGAACAGCTGGACGAGACAGAAGAGACGGTGCGCCCAGAAAAAATGAGATGGACAACCGGCTTACCGGTCGTCAAGTGCAAGGACAAGGACATGGTGGCGATGGGGGGGGGGTTGCACTGGCAAGTCAGAAGCACTCTGAGTATGGTCGGCGTTTTCTATACTTTAAATCTAGCCTGGACAATGCAAAACTTTAAATCAGAGCTGCCCTTTTCACAAATTATCGTGTTTATGTCTGAATGTAACCGAGAAGAGTACAGTCAAAACAAATATACAATAAATGTATCTTAGGTTTATTTGTAGTTTCAATTTCTTTAAAGATGTTAAAGTCCATAATTTTTGTGGCATTCTATCTCCTTTAAGTTACAATGTTCCATGACTCTTTCATATTCTTTATCATGCATTTTAAATAATTCCCTGTAATTTATTTGTCATGTGACCTTAGACTAACTGTGGGCAACCCGTTATTCGGTATAGGTAGCACTGCTACCGCTCACCCACAGGCTTTGCGTTGTTCTGTGTATGTGGAGTTTGCAGGTTCTCTCCTGCAGTCCAAGGACATACAGAGAATACCGCTGCCTGGAGAAGGCTTCCTGCGATAACCACCACAGCCCAGAGCAGGACAAGTGGCTAGAAAGTGAATGAAAATTCTGCAAAACGGTCAATCTGTCCTAACATCCACTGAAATGCATATGAACTACTTTTTACCCATTCCTCTCAAAAAGCCACCTACACATATCTCAGGTTGAGATTTCCTTCCACATGTTGCAATCTAGTTCCTCTTAATCATGGGCTTACAAAACGGGGTCCTGGTTTTCTCTTTCTCAAAATGAGCATCATGGAGACTGTAATGAGAGCAGCTAGGCTCACACTGTGGCTTTATATGGCTCTTCTTCGTGCCACAGGGAACACCTGAGAGGCCCTCAGTGCAGCAGGGTGAGTCGTGAGGTGAACGGCTGTGTGAGTACTTTCAAATGGTAAAGAGAACACTCTTCTATAGTGATGGGACAAATGAGGCTTCGAAACCCATTGTAGGTGGGCGTATCCTGAACTATATAAACAACGCTGGTGCTAGGTTTTGAAGCCTTATTTCATGTCCCATCAGTACTCTTCTAGTTCTGAAACCAAGAATATTTGGATCAGCATATCACATTACGTTTAAATTTTGCATATAACACACCAGAAAACCATGATGTAAGAGTTTGATTAAATAACACCATTCCTTTTATTAATTGGGAAAAGGTTGGACAATTAAGGAATGAATAAACAAACTTATTGGAAAGGCTGCCTTGAGTCAACAGTTAAGTTTCCATGCAGAAGATGCCATTTGAACTAAGGCATGATTTATTAATGGGTGAACAGTCGTTTGCCTAAAATACACATAGGTAACAAGAGTCCATTAAATAACTTTGTGTTTGAGCAAAAAAAAAAAAAAATCTATATTCATTCTTTACTTCCACAAAACTTTTATGCTAAAGAGCATTTTGAACTCATTTATGGCTTATTATTTATAACTTTTATTTTTGCCAAAAATGCATCTATTCTTTGCAGTTACTTTTATTTTAAAGAAAGGAACAGCCAGTAGCCGAAAACATATGCCGAGGTATCAATATTAGGTATGACAGAAAAACATTAAAGAGAAATGCATTTGCTTTTTAACAGCATATTCGCATAAATCGTACACCTGCCATTCCCCTCTATGATCAAACGCATGCATTTACAAAAATAAACACTCAGCTGCCCATGAAAACACTTCTCTACTTCCAGGAGATCCAAGGAGATGAAGTACAGTCTGTTAAAAATACACAGGTACAAGTCCCTGCTTTGACAACCATCACTGATATCACAGCTACCTGCATTCATACTCTTGTCTTCTTCCAAAAAACACATTTATTTGCACATGTGAACTGAGACCTTTCAAATGCTGATAACAGATAGATCATTTTTCTCTTTCCTACTGGGTAAATAAAGAGTAATATAAAGTTGAATGCTTCACTAGATTTGATAAACAATGATTGAGACCAAAATTTGTTATTATATCCCCACTTTCTTCGCATGTTGTTTGAATTTAATTTAAAAAAAATAAGAACGTAAAAAAGATGAATATCTGCTGGATGGACTGAAAGTGATAACATCTGTACAGTCATGGTTGGAGGTACAAATGCAGTAGACAAAAAAATAAGAACAACATTGGGGATGCTTAATTGTGGTCTGTCTAAGGCTGGAAGGCTGTACAAGATGCACGGGGATGCCCATACCAGCATCATGGTAGGCTTGTGTACAGCCGAGGTCAGAAGTTTGCATGCACCTATGCTAAAGGCATACTTTACTATTGTTATGGTTATTATTATAATGACGATTACTATTATTATTCATAAACAGACTAGCACTAAAGCAAATATCTTCCAAAGTTTCAACAGGGACTCCAAGTTTTCAATCGCAAGTCCTCAGCCATCTTGCTTCAGGAAATAATCGAAATAAAATGGATTAAACTAAATGTAATATGTCGATAATTATGACAATAGTAAACAACAACGTCGTCAATAACAGAAGAAGCGAATCTCCCGCTGTGTATACTGCCACACGTCATCTCGGTATGTGCGTGGCTTGCCTCCGGGTAGTCTTGTCTCCTTTTTTAATCCAAAACTTTGCTATCCCTACAAACACGAAACGACACACCTTAACCTCTGCTTCTTATTGCAAGTTCAAAATCACGACAAAATCGGCCACGTAAACAGATTACTGTATTATCCGCCCCCCCAAAAATAAATAAATTCTGTCCAGTCAATAAAGCTTTTTTTGAAGTTTAAAACTGGACATTTAAATGTTATATCTCCCATGATGCTCAGCGTCCACCGGGTGGAATTCAAACGGCGGAGCCAATCACAGCGGAGCTTAACGAACAGAGCGGCGTTTGAAATGTTGTAGCTATTCAGTCATTTCGGAGGAGAGGCCTCGTGCAGAGCGTGTTGAGTGAAACTGTGAAATTTAACTTTTTTTTTGTTTGTTTGTATGTAATAAGAGAACTTTTTTGAATTTTACCGCTGGCTGACGCTTATATTTCTTGCTTGCTGGAGAGACGGAATCTGTGAATAATAGTTTTATCTGGGTTATGCGGGGTCGTGTCGGGAATACGGTTTAACGAGTCTTCGGTCGTTGAGACTCTTCTGGCCGGGATTGAGCGGTGTTTCGTGCGGCTGCTCAAGTTGATTTTAGGTAAGGCTTCGGGGACTGAGGGATAAACGGCATCGTTTCACGTCCGAAAATGAGCGCAGGGATTGCCAAAGCGGCGAAGCCGTCGGTGCACGTCGACCCCAAGTCTGCGCCCCTGAAGGAGATTCCCGACATTCTGGTGGACCCCCGCACCCTGAAGCGTTACATGCGTGGCCGCTTCCTCGGTAAGGGTGGCTTCGCCAAATGCTACGAGATCACCGATCTGGACACTAGCGAAGTCTTCGCCGGGAAGGTGGTTCCCAAGTCGATGCTGCTGAAGCCACACCAGAAGGAGAAGATGTCCATGGAGATCACCATCCACAAGTCTCTCGACCATCCGAATGTGGTCGGCTTTCATGGCTTTTTCGAAGACGATGACTTCGTGTATGTAGTGCTGGAGATCTGCCGGCGGAGGGTGAGCCACCGGTCCGGCTGCCTGATCGCCATAACGCTCCTCATAAAATGCACTTTGTACCCACGGTGTCCTTTGTCACTTGGCAAGTCTTACTGACACCTCGGCGATCGCGGTTGCTTATGAAGTGATGCTGTGTGCTATTTTAACCTTTAACCCTGTCGTCAGCCTTTGCTTTTTGTTTAAAACTTCCTTGAAGTAATCAGTGTGACATTTGTACCTGCTGAGGTTGTTAAATCGTGCACATGTACCGGTCTCACCGGAGCAAAGCTGATTGAAAGCAGGTTTTAATATTACTGTAGTCCTTTTGTATTAAACATGGTGACCTGACTCGGGGAAACCGGTCTCCTCTCAAAAATAGTCTCTTTTGGAGCTGCATAAAAGGAGGAAGGCAGTAACGGAGCCAGAAGCTCGGTATTATATGAGGCAGACGATCCAGGGCTGTCAGTACCTTCATAACAACAGGGTGATCCATCGGGACCTCAAGCTGGGAAACCTCTTTCTGAACGACGACATGGACGTCAAGATAGGTAAGATTGCTGGCCTCCTCTCTCTCTCTCTTTCTGTGTCTGGATGTGTTTGTTTTCGGATGCCTACCTCATATTTTGGCACTTATGATTGCGGTTGTGTTCATAATGACCTAATCTGTTCTCTTACTTGGTAAGGAAGCTTTTGTTTTTTTCCTTTAGGGGATTTTGGTCTAGCTACAAAAATCGAGTTCGATGGTGAGAGGAAGAAGACACTATGTGGGACGCCCAATTACATCGCTCCGGAAGTTCTGTGCAAGAAGGGACACAGCTTTGAGGTGGATGTCTGGTCGCTGGGATGCATCCTGTAAGTGTGTACTGCGTAGTGTGAAAAAATGAGTGGCTGCAGTCGGTTCTAACTGGGATAACTGGTGCTGTAGGCTGCTCATTTTGTCTCCACAGGTTCACTAACTGCTACTTTTCCCCCACAGCTATACTTTGCTTGTAGGGAAGCCTCCATTTGAAACTTCCTGTCTGAAAGATACATACATCCGCATCAAGAAAAATGAATACACAATTCCACGGGTAGGTGGTGATTCACCCTAGACGCTGGGCCCTCGGCTTTGTTGTCTCGTCCACGGCTTCACTCGATGCTTTCCTTCCCAGCACATCAACCCGGTTGCAGCTTCGCTGATCAAGAAGATGCTCCATGCTGACCCCACCCTGCGACCCACCATCGGTGACCTGCTGGCAGATGAGTTTTTTACATCTGGATACATTCCACTGCGTCTGCCCACCACCTGCCTCACGGTGCCTCCCAGGTTCTCTATTGCCCCCAGCTCCTTGGAGCCTGATCATCGCAAACCACTGACAGCCATCAACAGAGGTACAGTATTTATGAGTGCTCAATCCTGATAGAATGGTGGACAAACAATAGGTTATTTGGGTTGAGAAACATGTTATGGCCAGCTCCATGACAATAGCCATATTGTACCTCCTCCTGGACTATGGGTACTTGTTGTATGAAGGATTAAGTCGAAACTAAAAATCTGGAACCACAAATGTAACTTGTAAAATTATCCGTTTTGCAAAAACATTGTCTAGGAGTAAATGGTGGCGGGGGGGATGATTGTTTTGAAAAGATGGATATTTCAGGATATTAGATGGTGGCCATGCACCATACAAGTGACATCCTTTTTTAGTCTACTGTCCAATATGATGTCTTGTATTTCTTCATGTTTAGGAACTGACAGTTCTGTTGAGAAGGTGGAGAAGATGGACCAGAAAGAAGAGCCCCAGCTCAGGTAAGTATTTATCTTGCTGACTTGCAAAATTCTGTGGATTTTCAAAGTTGGAAACTTTCCATTGGAATTAACAGGAATATATGGGAATAAACTGGAATTTTGCAAAATTGCAGGTTAGCCTGTAATAGGAAATTTCAATTTACTTAAAAAATCTTGCAGCATAATCTTGGTTAAAAGAAAATATTTGTATATTCTCCAGCTTAACTTAATTTACCAGAAATTTTCCGCCCCTTTGCAACCCTATTGCTGACACATGTTGACAGTTGTGGAATACCTGGTTTATAATTTTGTATTTGCAGGGAGGAATTGGAGCCTGCAGACTGTTATTTGTCTGACTTGTTGAAGCTACTGAACAGCTTTAATGCAGCAAAACCCTCTGAAAAAGCAATAATTCGTCAAGGTAAGAAAGACAATTTGGTCAGATCTTGTTGTTCATACTGAACACTCCTAAACATCTTGTTTGCCTCCTGTAGAAGAAGCTGAAGATCCAGCCTGTGTCCCCATCTTCTGGATCAGCAAGTGGGTGGACTACTCCGATAAATATGGTTTAGGTAAGGGTCATCTTGTGTGGGAATGACTGGTGCTGATCTGTCCTTCCCTAAAACTATTGTCTTGTATGTACAGGATACCAGCTGTGTGACAACAGTGTAGGCGTGCTGTTTAATGACTCTACACGTCTCATTATGTATGACGATGGAGATCGCCTGCAGTACATTGACAGGAACTCTGAGGAGACCTATCTAAGAGTGCGGTCATACCCCTCTGTGCTCACCAAAAAGGTTAGTGCTAAAACCTAGTGATGGGACAAACTGGTTTATTGTCACCAGCATTAATTGGTTCGTTCAGGATATTCCCACCCACCAGTTTTCTCCCATCTCTACGAGAACCTACCAAGCCTTTGCGTCCCAGACAGCATATGTGATGAAGGTATAGGTCTTCTCCTACAGCTGAGGGCCGAAGTAGTAAATTGATTCTTGGTCCCCAGATTACCCTGCTGAAATACTTCCGTAACTATATGAGCGAGCACCTGCTGAAGGCTGGAGCAAACATCACTCCACGAGATGGAGACGAGTTGGCTCGCCTGCCCTACCTGCGCCACTGGTTTCGCACCAAGAGTGCCATTGTGCTGCACTTGAGCAATGGCACTGTGCAGATCAACTTTTTCCAGGTATGACCCTGGCTGTTCCTGGTCCAGTTTGGCTTTTTGTTCAAAAGCAGACCATTCTGAATTGTGAGAGTGACGACCTTGCTCCTGGGTTTGACTGTTTTCTCATGTGCAGGACCACACCAAGCTGATCCTGTGTCCCCTGATGGCTGCAGTGACATACATCAACCAGAAGAGGGAGTTCTGCACATACAAAATGAGCTTGATCGAGCAGTATGGCTGTTGCAGGGAGCTGGCTAGCCGCATGCGTTACGCTCGGACCATGGTGGAAAAGTTGATGCTGTCTAAGTCCTCTGTGGGTCGCAAGCCAGCAGCAGAGCCAGAACATGCCTGAATGCTCCACCCTTGCAATTCACTTCATAAATTTAAGCTTTTAATGCAACTCTGGTTAATATCTGGTGAGACTGTTTCCTCTTGTGCCCACAACCCTTGCATATACTTGAACTTCAGGAATGATGACCAATTTGTACAGTGAAACTTTTGTATTTTGACATGTTCAATGTACTTTCTGGTTCCCAGTAAAATGTTAACATTTCCTTATTTTAATCAAGATAATGAGTCATGTAACTTTGTGTGTTGGCTATCTTCTGTATAAAATTCCATTGTATAAAATCCTGGATGGGGGGAAAAAGATTTTGTTATTCAGTATATACCAAGTAAATAAAGATGTTTTCAGAAGTGAAGGGATTTCTCCCTCTTTTCCAGCCAGCAGATCACAAAGCTTTAAAATATTTATTCCAAAACAAAGTAGAAAAGTGTCCCCAATGCCTGTGTACAAAGTTTCTGCTAACAGCAAAATACATACTCTGGATATGAATAGGTAGCGGCCACATTAATCATTTGTGCTCATATTTACAGTGGTGCCTGAAAGTTAGTGAACCCTTCAGAATCTTCCATATTCCTGCATAATATGACTGACCCCTTTCACTGTTGCCTTTGGCTTACTCTCTGGGGACTGTGGGCCCAGGACTATGTAAAGTGCTTTGTGACCATGCTTTGTGTTAAAAGCGCTATATAAATAAAATTGAATTGACTTAAAACATCAGATTTTCACACAAGTCCTAAAAGTAGGTGAAGAGAACAAATGAGAAATAAAAATCATACTTTCAGGAAAATTGATCCAATGTCAAAGGAGGAGGAGAGTAACAAGTCTTAAACTTCCTCCATTTGTACACAATCTGTCTGACTGGTTTTCGAACAGCTGTCTCATTTGTTCAATTGTGTTCTCCATCTGCTTTTAGGACTTGTGTGAAAATCTGATGATTTTAAGTCATAGTTATGCAAGAATACGGAAAAATCTGAAGGGTTCACTAACTTTCAAGCACTAGTGTAAGAATTTGGTTTTCCCTATCTGAGTTGTATACAAAGAACTGCAAAGGTGTCGACTTTTCATGAGTTGTAGTGGGATGGTTGTAAATTGGAAAACCAGAGAAGCCGATCAGTCTAATTCTTCTTTGGGTAAAGAGTTGAGTTAGAGCACTAAAAATGTAAAAATCTGTGGGACACTCCTTTAAAGTTTTATGGCAATAAACATCAAATAGTCAAAGGAACTGTATTCCTCATGTCCACTGCCTGCATGCTGCTTGCCTTTACATCCAGGTATATGCCGCACTTGCTTTTGCAAGAGTACTTTCTGTGGCTTGCAGTTTCTGTGGACATGCAGCGTTGAAAGGAAACTTCTCCCCACCTGGAGTGTGACACATAATAGTCTCTGGGGGTTGATCTGAGTGAAATGGTTGACACCTTGTCACTGTGCTAATCCTTGAGGGACACAGGAAATGGCGTGGGGTAGTAGGTGTGGAAGGGGCGCTCGTGAGCACAAGAGTGTAGGGCAGTGTGCGTGTGCAGCAGCAACCGCGGGAAGCGAGAGGTGAAGTACTGCACGAAGCCTTCGGGTACTTCTCCAAGAGTCTCCTGAACTTGCAGGGGTAGCTCATGGTAGTGGTGCTTCTAAGGAACACAAAGACGACATCGCTACTGTATTTCATAATCTAAAGATATAAACATACTCTTGTGTGTTTACACTCAAGTGGAAGAACCTTGAGTTTTTGAATTCGTTTCATGATTAAACGTCACGTGATCACCCACCTTATTCCTCATAGCCCTCAGTAAATCTCGAATTGAGTTGCCTTTGTAAGTGCGGAACTTCCTGAGATCTGTGGCGAAAGGGGAGACCTGGTCAGACTTGGAGACCTCGGAACATAGTCCCCACTTGGCTGTTGGCTCACCGCACTCACCCGTCTGCAGTGGCATGGAGATGTGCATCCTCCAATTGGTGCGGACCACCGCTCTGCCCGCTGACTCTAGCCTCAGTACCACGGGACTGTCCGGTGGCTCCTTCTCTAGCCTGTCACTGACATCCTGCAGAATAGCAGGCAGCTAGCTTAAGCTGTCACTCAGAATGACTGGCCTGCTGTAGGCGATTATCTGGTAGTTCACTCACCTGAAAGAACTGCAGTTGTTTCTCAGGGCTCCAGAAGAAGGGGTGTTTAAGGATATGTGAAGCAGGAGGACGGGAGTGAGGCTCTGGGCTGATCATCTGCTCGATCAGGTCCTTAGCGATCACGTCATCTGAGGTACATGTACAGCGCTACTCACACTCGGCCAGGGTCATACATCTCAAGTCAAATTTTCATAGGTTCTTTTAAGTGTACTTAATTTCTAGTAAACCGTCATATTCACATTTAAGGTTGCAGTGTATAGGGCAATTTTACACCCTCCCATGCTCTAATTTCGTTTTAAACTGTACCAGCATTTGACTCTTCACTATATTCGTTAACTGCCTGACAGTTAAATATGCCCATTCAAATCAATTAAGAATATCATGAAATAGGATGTTTTTTTATTGCATTTAGCAGCTAAATGCTAAATGAAGCACAGAGATATAAAGCTGTAATTGTCTGCTCGGGGCTTGCCTCACTGGTGCCTCTGTATCATGCTCGTTTATACTAAAAAATGAAGCAAAGTGCCAGTGCTCACTATGACAGTCTTCCATGAAGTGATCCAGACTGTAACTGCTGGCCAGAATGTTAGCCTGTCGGTGAATGCTGTTCCCAAATGGATGCTGTCCCCTGGAGAGGACATAGTAGAAAACGCATCCTGCCGAGAAGATGTCCACTGTACTCGTCTGCAGAAAACACGGATTGATCACCCAATGGTTTATCACGTGCTCTCCTCCATCTGGCTGCTAAGTGGTAAAGGTTAGCACAGTCCACCATCTAAGCACTCCCATCCCTCTGGCCTTACCGGGTTGTCCCTGGGTGGATCGACCAGCAGTTCTGGCGCGATCCAGCCCTCAGTTCCAGGAATCCCAGAGCGCAGGCTGAAGCTCTGCCGCCCGGTGGGCAGCTTCTTGCACAGGCCAAAGTCAGAGATCAAAGCTCGAACTTTGCCCAGCGGCCCCGGCATGGACAGAAGGATATTCCGTGGTTTCAGGTCCCGGTGCACTATTAAAGCCATTAGGCAGAGTTGTGAAGGAAAAGTCTCAAGGCAGCGATGCTCTAGGCTCCATGCCTAAGGCCTTATAGATCGTTCAAAGACAAAACTCACCAATGTTGAGGGAGTGCAAGTGCCTCAGGCCACACATAGTCTGCTGCAGCAGGGTCACAGGGTCCAGATTCAAGTATGGACATTCTGGGTCCTCAACGTACTGCAGGCAAGAGATATACATCCTCAGCACATTATTTGCAACACACACACACACACACACACACACACACACACACACTTATCACTCAACATCGGTTCTCTAAATTCTCTTAGACAATTAAAAATGCGGCAACAGGTATTTGTCCCAGAAATCAGTAGGTCTAAGGTAGAGTGCACCCTGGACAGGGCTCCAGTCCACTGTAGGATGCTCAGACAGTCACACTAAGGGCAGTTTAGAAGTCACCAATTATTTTGAAACTCAAAACTCTGGGAAGAAACACTCTTGAAAATGATAAACTTACGTGGGAAGGTAGAAGCTGCATGCAATCCCATCTCACCTGCTGTAATGTTGCCGTACACAGCTCAATGGCGATGTAGATGAACTGCCTGTCGCGCTCGGTACAGAAGTAGCGAATGACGTTGGGGTGCTCGTCTGACTCGCGAAGCAGCTGTACCTCCCGCTCAGCAAAGTCAACGCATCCACGTATGATGCGCTTTACTGCCACTCGTCGGCCGTCAAAGCCGCCCCTGAATTGTAGAGAAGCTCAGGATAACCTGCAGACAAACAGACATTCTGGCACAGAGCTGAGAAAACTGTCAACTTTATTCCATTATTGAAAAAGTAGTGAAAAATCTCACAAAAAAAATCTCATACTAGCACGAGTAAATTGTAAATAACTGACAGCCACCCACATTTGAAACTCACCGAAAGACAAATGTGCCCTCTGCCCCATGTCCCAGTACTTCTGTGGGGCTAAAGGAGATCTTTCCCACCTCCATCTCCTCCACACCAAGTCCACCTGGAGTCAAAAGCAGAGATTAGCCTCCACAGTCACTGTCCTCAAGTGGACCGGAGTGAACAACGTGCCAGTCAAGACTCCCCCTGGCTCACTCACCTTGCACTTGGGTTTTGGGGGTCACCGGTGTGTTTTGTGGTGTGGAACCATTTGAGAGGCTGGTTCTGCTTCCACTACTGCTGCTGCAGGGCCCAATGTTCTCAACAGGCGACGACAGAGCCTGCCGGCTCTGAATCTGCTGCAGCCTGGATTTCAGGGCCTCTTCTAGTTGTTGCTGCTGGATCTTCTCCTGCTGAGCCACACGGTTCGATGCCCAATGCGACACCACAGGGATATGTTTACATCATCTGGTCACATGTATATGGATAGCATGAGTAGCCAGGAGTGCGGTTTGTTTCTGATTGCCTATGTAGGCACAAATAAAACCGCTCTCTTCTACACTTGTTGTGACTCACCCATAGGCAGGTGAACACAAAAGCCAGTAGGCCACCCATCAGCACGGTAAGCACTGCTAGAGTGAGGGGGTCCTGGATAAGAGTCTCAGGAAAGATGGCTCTTAGGGCCAGGCTACCGGCTCCCCGGGAATCCGGCTCTACTGGAATTGAGTCTCCTTCTTTGTCCACTGTAAGCCGCTGCAAAGCAACACAATCTAGATGAGAACCTCGGCATCTTTCGCGGAGGTCTGTGTGTAAGTGAAGAGCACTCACATGGTATGGTGTCCGCGGTACAGGCTGAGGTGGGATCACCGTCTTGCCGGAACGCTGAAGGCTCTCTGGGAAATCCCGCAGCATGGTGGTGTGAGCCATGGGAGGCACCTCATGGTGACCTGTCACACACATTCACCATACACTTAGACCATATGCAATCAGCCAGAGGATTTAGTTATACAGGGTTAGAGGACACTGGTATACAAACTGACATTATACTTGCACCATGCTAAGTGTCATACTTACTGCTAAACCGTTGGGCCACTACTGAATTGTTTTAATGGCGTCTGAGTCGTCAGTCATGTATCACGAGTAAATACGATGCAGTCTCCTATCCCAAGCTGGTAGTTAATCAGTAAAAAAGCTACCTCGTACCTATATGTACTGGGGGTCATGGCGATCTGCTTTTAAACATACCGATGAACAGCCACTGGTTTTGTATGCTATGGGTGCTTCCAGGAGGGTACTTGACGTCCGTGCTGGGTGTGAACGCACACTCTCCCCGCTCCCTCAAAGTCACCTCCTCGGTCGTCGGTCCATCGATCCTGGCAAGCGTCAGACCACGAGGCTATAATGGGGGGTAGAAAATTGGCTGTCATTGTGCCATTGTGACCAAGGAACTGAAAATATTGCTAAATAAAGACCGTCACACTTACCAATATAGACACACCCTCGTGCACCAGAGACATTGAAGCATAGAAATGGGAGCTCAGTTTTCCAACATAGAGGGTAGGACTAAGAGAAAAGAAAAGCATTTATAATTATAGAATTTTTTACAACGGCATGCCTCAATAAAATGGGAAAAAAAAAAAAAAAAACACGCCATGATCTTTGTTACACAAGCTGAGTCGTGGTGCTGGCTTGCTCCGTGACGAACTGGTAGCTCCACTTCATGGGATGGACGTGCTGGGAGGTGAATGTGAGGTATCGCAGCGTCTCCATGGCGAGGTTGACGTGCAGCGTGCGACGCAGGCTGTCCTGCATCCACAGGTACACCCCCACCACAGGTGAGCCGTAGTTCTGCATCCATAGCACATCCCCCGAATCCCGGTCCAATGTCACCATCAGGCCATCCCCGCTGGATGCATAGTGAGCCATTTCTTTGGATGCACACGTTCGTGGAACAAGAGCACAAACACACAGTTTAGGTTGTGACTTTAACTCTCTCTTTAAAGCAATGCAAACTCAACCTCAGCCAAACATGGTGACAGGTGAGAGCTTATTTAAACAGACTTCCGGACCATTTTAGTACTTCTGGCATAACCAGCCTTAAAAAAAGGATTCACCCATTTTTTTGTGTTCACCACTGGCGACCCCAAGCTTACAGTGCCAGTAGTTAACAATCCTTGCAGAGACATAATATCCAGAAGGAAAACGCCCAGAAGATAAACCCCAGGAAAAAAAAACCAGCCACACAGAAACGCCAAAACTTTACAAAGAAATACTATCCTGTTCCCCTTCCTATCCCAATGGCTCCCCCCTAATACAATACTGGTGGCTTGCATGCATCCTTTCACACTAAGAATAAGCTCCCTTCTCTCTGTGGACACCCCCTCTTCAAACATTCCAAACAAACATGACACGACCGGGTAGAACCAATGACATCAAGCCACGTACAGCGATGCTCACTAATCCCACCCTGTAAAACTCTATGCTTGGGGTCAAAGCAGATGTGTGGACATACTGTAGTTGTACTTCTTGTCATACAGAGGCGCAGAGTATTCATTGTAGGTGGCATTCCAGCGTAGTTCCCGCGTCTTGGTATCATACATGGTGATCATGTACTCTAGAGAAACATCCAAGACAAACTAAATCTATTATACAGTACTGTGCAAGTCCCACAAACAAAATCATGTTTGAAGCTATTTACCTGGGCAGTAAGTGTAAATTTGCTTTAATATTGAAAGTATACAAACAAAATGTAATTTTATGTTTTAGATAAAGTTACTGATATCTGGTTGGATGGTTAGAAGAACACAGCTTTGGTTCCCAAAATTCATCTTGGGAGCACCCGAGACATTAAATGTAGTTGTTAAATTTCAACAACAGCTCATTTAATGAAAATTAATTACTTAAGGAGTATTAGTGGTCGAGTTCTACAAATACATGGGTATGTTGGCTGGTACTCAGAAATTCTGGGATGACACAAGGAGATGTTTATAAATGGCTAAACAGACACACTTTGATGGAAATACATAACAGTTTTATATCAAAATAAACATGATTTAAACAATGTCCTCTTGCAGCTTAAGACTTTTGTACAATACTAATTTTGGTATAAAATTAAATTCTAAGTAATAACATTAATCTGTGATCGACATGCAAAGGATGTCGAGGAAAATCTTGGAGCGGCCAATCAAGTCAGTTCCTAGGGTCCAATTTCCTTCACAGACAACACAAAAGCGACAAAGTATGGGTAAAGGGCAGGACAGACCTGTACGGCCAATGTAGAGGAGGGGGGTGGAGGGGCAAATGGAGTCAGAAGATCCCGTGGTCATGCTGGTCTGTTTCTCTCCTGTTTGAGGATCCACCACAAACCACGTGTCCTGCTTCTTCCCTACAGACACACATACGGGCAGTCACGCCACATGTGGAGAGACACGTGGTGTCCACGGACATGCGTCAACACTGACCCGTGTATAGGATTCCATCAGAGCTCCGGCAGGGAGATGACTGCACCAGCTCTGGGATGGTGAAAGGCAGCTTCTGCAGAGAGACAGGGAGATTGACCCAGGCGTGCGAGGGTACCGCTGAGAAGACCTCATCTACCCAGCTCACACTCACCATCAGGCCTTCCTTGTTTTTCCCTCCGAGGACATAGAGACTCCCATCGTTGGGATCCGGGAGGAAGCCAGGTCTGTACAGCACAGAATAATCATTAGATACGACATGAATGACTGCTGGTATTTATAACGAGATCCACAGGGAGATTCTACTAGTAGCACTGGCATTTACTGTCAGGGTGCCTCAACTTCAGGTTGTTGTTAGGGTTTAGCTGACAGGAGTTTATTAAACTGACTCACTCGTCCCAGTAGACAGGAATTTGGATGATGGGATCTGAAAGGAAGGATGAGAAATCCTTTATTCAAGTGTGGCGTTTTGAAGAAATGGGCAAAGAGGAATTCGAAACTGACCTTCTTTAAGCGTCCATTTAATTTCCCCAGACTGCTTGCTGACTGCATGCAGGTTGCCATCCAGGGTGGACACAAACAACAGGGACTCTGGGAGAGTCACCGAACTCCCAGATTCGCACTATAAGACCATGAGACAGGGTGTCAGAGAGACAGGTAGGGATTGGTCTTTTCTGTTTTTACAGGTAAGAGATGGCCATACACTACTGGTCAAAACTGTTATTTAAACCTACCTTCCCACTTTGTCTTGAGTGTTGCACTACGTGCCTGTGTGAACTCAATTTTCATTTGCTGATGTATACAAATGAATGTCCCCCCAAGGATCAATAACGTATGCGTATCATTTATCCATCCATCCATCCATCCATCCATCCATCCATCCATACTTCAGGAAGATATTTCAGTCCACTTAGTAATGAGAAGAAGTGTAAGGAAAACAACAAAGCATCCAGAATAGCCTAAAGTATGATATTTATGGCCTGTATCGAGAGGAATAAAAATAGCTGAAAATGACAATCGACAGAATAATGCAACACAGACTATGGATTGGTCAATCACTGAGCTCCGTATCTACAACTCCTTCTTACATAATTCAGTGCAGAAACTGTAACACAAGAAAATCAGCTAAACATTCAACCGGCTGGAGGAGGCATTAAAACATGCTTTGCTTACTTTGTCCTGGGAGCCAAATGGTATGTGCTAATTTGTTCCAGACATTCGTTCTGCTATTAAAACAACTAATATGGAAACCATCTCTCTGCTGCAGATCCCACCCGTCACGGATTAATGTGCAACAATGAACTGCCATAATAATTTTTATTTGACTGCACTTTTGCCCTTCGGAGAAAAGAAATATTTTTGCTGAATTTGCATTTCAACCTAAAAATGATTAATTAACCATTTGCATAACATTTTTGTAAAAGCAGACCTTTACATTTCATAAGTGCCGTTAAGAGCATTTAATATTAATTATAACCTCTCTCACAGCAACATTGCCTAAGTAAAAAACGACCAGACAGAGCGACACATACAATACATAGAAGAACCATCCTTGTTGTTAATATTCATGTGGCAAGCATTTAGCGCCTTTTATTTTTAATGAAATATTTTGGTCAGGATTGAAAACTGTTGTGTGAAAACATCATGCAACAGGGAGTGGTTCTACTACCTCACGCACCTGTTAGCCGGGAAGGACCATCTCCTGTAGAAGGTCAAGCTGATGATGGGACAAAGGAGGCTTCAAACTCCTGAAGGGTGGGAGTATCCTGAACTACAAATCAATGCTGGGGAAAGCCTCATTTTTAGGGTCAGCATTTATTAGTCGTTCAGAATACCAAGGGCATAAGTTTGGGTTGAACATTGGGGGGTTGAGGTATCCATCCAGTTAGGGGGGTCCTGGGGCATGCCCCCCCCGCAGAATTTTTTTTTAACTATTAAGTGGCTGTTTCACAGGAATTTAGGGGAGGAAACAAAACAATATGATATACATATCCCAACTAGTACAGCAGAATAGCATAAAATCATTCAATTTATGACAAAAGCATAATGCATCAGTGTTGTTCCAGTATTTGTAAACTGGGTATTTATCACTTCCTGAACATATCTTCAGTCATACTAGGAGTTATGCCACAATTTAACAATACTTAATACCTATTATTGTGATCCATAAATTATAAAACACCTGAGCTGATATAATTATTATTTATAAATCAGCCATTTTGCACAGACGGGTGCAGAATCTAATATTCTACATTACCAACGAGTAGGGAGTTCTAGTCTAGTCTAGTTCTAGTCTATGACTAGTCTAGCCAGATACACTAACACAATGAAACCACAGCAGAAAATAAGACTTTGACATTGATTCAGTTATTTGACTCATGAGTGTCAGTGGTAGCGGCATTATTATCCTGTTGGGAAGAGGCTTTTCTCTTTTTGTTAAACCAACAATTTAAAATTGTTGGTTGGTCTTCTGTTCCTCTTCTTTTCATTTTATTCACCAACTTACACTTCACTCACTTCTGCAACTGCCATGAGAAGATGCATCACACGAGGGGAGGAGGATGGATTGGGCACAACCAAGTCTTACACAGGAACTGGGGTGCGGTGAAAAAATGTTATTACTTACTTGCTAATTACATTGGATTGAGAAACCAACCAGTTTATCATGTTTTAGAAAGGTTAATATTTTTCATCCATCATAACAAAATGGAGGGGTTGTACTTGTCGGTTTTGATTATTGAGGGAGTTACAACCCCCCCATCCCTCTGGTAATTAAAGCCCATGCAGGATCCTCCTACCCAACACGGGTCTTGAAGCCTCATTTAGTGCCAGTATTCACTGGCTAGTTCAGGATACTCCCACCCATCATAGGTTTTGAAGTCTCATTTAGTGTGAGCATTGCTTGGTTACTTCAAGATACTTCCACCCACCCCGGGTTTTGAAGGCTCATTTAGTGCAAGTATTGCTTGGCTAGTTCAGGATACTCCCACCCATCATAGGTTTTGAAGCCTCATTTGTTCTATCACTTGACAAGTGAAACACTGCTTTTGCTTGAGCTGCTGGAGAATTTTCTGTCTTACCAACATGTGTCATCGCAACACTGGAGTGCAGATTCAACTGCCCGGTGTCTATGGTTGATAAACCCCATCCATCGTGACCGGGTAAGTGTCTGGGTCAGCATGAAATCTATCCTGACTCCTAGGAGGCTTGTCTGTTATCAAACATTTCTGAGCCTTACTCACTTCAGAGACACATACATACATGCATATGCACAGTGGTGCTGTAAGGTGGGAACCAGCCCTGTCCAGAGTGCTGTGCACCACTTGGCACAGCACAATTCATAAACAGTTAGTGAGAATGCATTGTAAATTGTAAATATCGTGTTGTAGTTCTGTTATACATACTGAATAAGTGTTATGTATACCGGGTATGTGCGTGTTGTGATTAATGATGCCAACCATGTGTTGTTGGTTTTTGAGTTGCAAGAGTTCGTTTTTGAGGTTTTTGAGTTCGTTAAACTCTGAGTCTTGGTTTCTGTTATTAAATTATTGCACTCTCACCTGCCACCACGCATACATACATACACGCATACAATATACACAACAATATACATACATGCACAAATACCACACACACACACACACACACACACACACACACGAAGCACTAATGTTGCTATGGCCAACATAAATGCCTTTATCAATCGCATCAGGACAGACACGGCATTGTATTACACAGCTTGCTGAGCACTGACTGGTTGCGCCTTGCAAAGGCTGCCTTATGCCTATTTACTTTAAACAGGATATCCTAGACCAGTAACATTAACGGTTCCTTTTACTCTCATGGGTGGTCACTTAACTTCCAGCAACTCAGACTGACAGTCTACCTCAGCAATGGCTCCCACAAACAAACGCTTGGGTAAAATTCTACCAGCACCTCCCCCTTTAACCATGCATGCATTGTCCCACACCGTGTTTACTGTATGGAGTTACACTTTCTCACTACGTGTTACTGAAGCACATAATTATTTTGTGGTTATTGACAGGAAAACTCATTCAGCTATCTCATTGCCCTGATAGCAGAGCTGAGTTAGACTTTCTTTCAACTATTTGGCTAAACCGTACAGGGAACTCTGTCCTAGTGACACTGCAAAGCATTGGTTTACATATTTAATTTCTTATACCAATCCAAATGCTTGCATGAGTCATCCTGATGTTGTCTCACACAAGCAAAAACAGATAAAAAAAAAAATTGTGAAAATGATGACAAGCTATGATAGGTGTAGAGAGGAAGGGTTTTTGATAAGTTATATTCCTGTTGCTGGAGTTGGAACAAAAGTTGAGCTTGAAGACATGCAGCAGGTGTCCAATATATGACCCTTGGTAGGTACCGCACCCATATTTACTTACTGGAGACTGGCAAAAGAAGCCCAGGACCGGGGTCACAGTTAGATTACACTGCAGAGTGCATTTACTAAACACCAAAGGACTCTCGGTCTACCCCTTTATACACACTGGGCAATTTATTGGTTCAAAACTAAAAATCTGATACGTTTTAATATAATTTATGGACATCGAATAGTGTTCCTTTCAAACTGCGAAAGAGGCAAATCCAGTGAAACGGAAGGGAAAGTATTATTGACCGAGTGTCCTAAAGTGTACACATCCTTTGTATTTGACACACCTTTAGCATATATACACATTACCCACCCCACGTGCCTGTGCATAATAAGCACTTCTGTGAATAAGATATTCTGATGAAATTAACTCAGCCCTAAGAACCCATTTTTCTCTAGAAATTAGACTGTCTAATAAAATAATGAACAGATACATAAACTTCTCCCTCATTGTTTAAAAGAATCCGTGTCACACATTTTACACAATATGCTTTTGCACACATTATTGCACAGAAACACAGAGAAATGCACCGTAATAGAAAAGCCGTACAATGCCCTGTTGTTCCACACCAGTCAGCCATGGTTCCAGCTTGGCCCCTGTCCACAAAGCCCACTGACAGACAAGACCACGACCAGTACGAGAAAGAGGGGGACTAGAGCAAGAAAAGCAGAAGTGAGGGACATTCCTGGGGCCCGTTCCAAAACGCGGGTTTAACAAATCCAATAGTTAAACCTGATTTCTGATTGGAGAAAACGGAAAGCCCGACTTCAGGATTTGTGGATTTCCCAAATCTCCCCAAATTCCTTTGATCAGAATTCAGGCTTGATTTTAGTATTTTTAACCCTAACCCCGCTTTCTGGAACGGTCCCCTGAGCCACTAGCTGTGGAATCCACTGGCTCAACAGCAACCAAACCGCCGCTCAGTTCATGTGAGACTGTGTTGGGCTACAGAAGAACATGACAGCAATTTATTTAAGCGTTGAGAAGCTTCTGTATAAGCAATATAAACAGAGAAAATAACATACAATCTATATACAGTTCAATTTAAAAGAGCAACTGACATCCTCATTAACGGCGCTAACGGATCTTTGTTTTCTCTTTTAACGGATCGTTATTTTTTCTTTATTATCATGGCTTTTAAGTGGGTTATATGGTGAGCAAAACACGGGAGAGCAACTTTATACTTCGTTTCGCTCTTCTCGCCTTCCCAACATCATCCCTGTCCGAGGCTCCATAAATAGACCTCTCTATATATACTTTGAATCCCTCAGGGACTGAGGGCTCTCCTTCAGCCATAGTATAAACAGTCCGTCCTCCAACGGTCCTGCTTACCTGCCGGACGTTTCCACCAAGTATTACCAATAGGCAGAACAGGAGCCGTAGGGTAGAATCCCTCATTCTCCGAAACAGTAAGGGTTTCATATATTTAGTTAAATTCCTTTATTTAAGTCGCCGAATATAAATGTAAAAATCTATAACTCAACGTTGTATGGTGACTAAAGGTTCAAATGGGGAGTCCATGTTTAGCTACGCCGCACTCTTCGAGCCTTAGCGAGGCATTTCAGCTTTTCGTTAAGAGTGTGCAGGAGTTACAGTTTACCACGCAGCACCGGGCTCAAATCACAACAATCAGCCCCATATTTCCGTGTTGGGACGGAACTGCCGATGTCACTCCCGTGAAACAGCCTGTTGACAAACCGAAGGGGACCGCCCACCGCGGCCAGAGTGACAGCGGATTCAGCAAATGCGTGCCCACCGGCGAATAATACGGATACGGATACGCTGGAAAGGAAACGGGGCTGGACTTTCACCAGAGCGCTCTGTCACTTTCATACACGTGTAACAACATTGCCCGACCGCCTTCCCTCCGTGCAAGACCGACTGCGTGCTAATGTATAATAATGGCAGAATTGTACCCGAAATGGAAACCTCACTTATCACCGTGTATATTTAGTGTTCTTATAATTATTGTAAAAAAATCTTTGAAAGTCCAGAATACAATCAGAAACAGTGAAAATATATATGTATTTTCACTATTTTTCAATTATACATATACACTGCCCGACCAAAAAAAAGTCGCACACTTCAGTCTTTCAACCACTGTGCTCATCTTCTAACCCAATGAATCTAAATGCAGTAAAAATTAGGTTACTGAATAATTTTATTTACAAATATAGTACAATAATACATATATTACATCTCCTAAGGCTTGGTTTGTTTTGCCCCTCCAGAAAATGGAACAATAATAGAGTTCTGATGTTCTAACCTAGAAGCATTAAAAGAATTGTATTATTTGATAGTGAAAGGCAATCATATCTACACTGCCCTGCCAAAAAAAAAGTCACATTTCAGTCTTTCATTTGACCATCTTTAGCTTTGATTAAGGAGCATTCATCATGACATTGTTTAGAGGAGTTTATACAATGTCTCAGCATTTTTTCATCCTAGATCTGCATTTTTCACTGAATTTTGTATTGACAACAGGAGAGTCAAACCACTCCATAAAAAGTCTTCTCTACAACATCCCAAAGACATTCAATGGGGTTAAGGTCAGAACTCTGTGGTGGCCAGTTCATGTGTGAAAATGATTCTTCATGCTCCCTGAACTACTTTTTCACAATTTGAGCCTGAAAACTCTTGGCATTTTTGTCCTGGAATACACCCATGCTGTCAGGGAAGAAAAAAAATTCATGGATAACCTGGTCATTCAGTAGATTCAGGTACTCATCTGATTTCATTTTATTGCTGCACAACTTTGCTGAGCCTAGACCAGACTGTTGGCTCTTAAGTACTGTATTTGCTTGTTTAAATTGGAATGGTGACTTTTTTGGCCAGGCAGTGTATATAACTAATATAACAAAGTGCTAAGTTCCAGAACAATACAGGTACCAGTAAAATATTCAACCACCACCATATGCATGTCTTCATCTAATTCTAAATCATTCTTAATTCAGTCTTAGTCAGACAGTCATATGAACCTTCACCTTATTACTCATAAGTCTAGTGATCAGTGTAATGATTCAGGACACTGTAGGATCCAATCACAGAATCAGTTTAATCAGAGTCAAAATATGCAGGGTCAAGACCAGAACAGGTAGGATTTCCAAAAGCCAGGGGAGCATGGAAAACATAGCCATGGTCACAGGCAGAAAATCAATTCCAAGGCAGCAACAGACACAGCAAACAGAACCAAGCAGAAAGAGAAGACAAACAATCAGGGTCATACACAGGCAGACTACTAGCGATTCAGAAATGCTCTACAAGGGTCTAGGAAACACAACACCTCACAAGGAGGTGAGTAAAAGGCAGGGCTCATATAAGGGCTAAACAAAGCACGGCTGGAAGCTACTAGATGATAATTAACAAGGCACAGCTGGTTAGTATTCAGGGGGTGATGAACGGGAGTAAGTTGGGTGTGGTAGGTCCAATGTAGGCTGGCTTGGTGTGGGCGTGACAATTGGTAGCTATAAATCCACTCCAAACAACTCTTCAAATGCAAAACTTGTCGGTAATCTTTTGCTATTTTGTTAATTGTTGTCGCCTTTGGCTTACTCTTTGGGGACTGTGGGCCCGGGACTATGTAAAGCGCTTTGTGACCGCGCTCCATGTTAAAAGCACTATATAAATAAAATGAACTTGAATTAATTAAGATGATTTTATTAAGATCTTTACTAGAAGTTTGCTGTATATTTATTATGCTGTAAGGTGTATAAGCTGCAGAAATCATAAGATGAATATGAGGAATGACAGTGAAGAAAATGATTCTGTCACCTGCAGTAGAGTATCCATGATGAACAATAAACCACAAGCCGAAAATGGCAATAATATTATTGATAACAGTAGCAGAATACTTCAGAAAGACCCCTACATCTTGTCATAAAAATTCTCAACCAGACTGTAGAAACTTGAACTAAACCATTTTAAACTATTTACAACAGTTCAAGGAAGAAAAACAACCAACATTCATTTTCCTGAAGACAGATGGGGAACATTCATTCATCTCCCAACCACTTATCCTCACTAGGATTGTGGGGAACTGGAGTCTATCCCCAGCAGCACAGTACACAAGGCTGGGGTGCCAGTCCATCACAGGCAATTCAGAGATGCCAATCAGCCTAAATCACATGCCTTTGGACCACAAGAGGAAACCTGCAAATTATAGGGAGACATTCAGCCTCCTCACACATAGATGGGATTTGAAGTCCAAACCCTTGAGGTATGAGGCAACAGTGCTAACTGCTCAACTACTGTGTTCCTGGTTGTCTAACCCAGTGAATCTAAATGCAGTAAAAATTAGGTTACTGAATAATTTTATTTACAAATATAGTGCAATAATACACATATTACATCTTCCAAGGCTTGGTTTCTGATTTCCCTTCCAGAAAATGGAACAATACTAGAGTTCTGATAGTGGAAGCCAGTCATATCTATAAGTCCATTGTTTTTCTAACCACATATCCCATTCAGTGCCACAAGGGGGCCTGGAGTCTAACCAACACTGAGTGACACACCATTCCATTGCACAAACAAAAACTAACTTTGCCAGCAATTTAGAGTGACAAATATGCCTAGTTACAGGAGGAAAATAGAATACCCAGAGGAAACCTGCAGGACACTGGGAGAAGGCAGACTGGAGATGAGATTCAAACCCCTAAATCTGGAGGTGTGAGGCTGCAGGGCTACCAACTAAGCAACCATACCACCCATGCTCCCCACCCCCTAAAAGAGAAAAACAAACTGAAAAAACTTTTAGAATCCAGCTAAAATTTCTACAAGAAAACCCTTTTACAATCCCTCGGGGTCCCGCAGTATGACTTTGACTCGTATGGTTTATATTTTGGTGATGTTGCTGTTAGGTTTTGTCATCAACACTTAGCTGCCATTTTATTTAATTTAAGTTATATTATTACATTTAAGTATGTTTATTGATAATAACACATACTATTGATATTGATATATGATATTTATAGCACTGCATTTAATTGGTAAAGCAAGCTTGACTTTGTCTTCATTCTTGTTTGAGATGATCAATTTAAGACACAAATAAACTAAATAAATGCAAATAATAACAAAAAATAACAACATCAACAATGAAAGGTTTTACTGTGGTGCTAAGCCAGGCATGTAGTATTTTACAAACAGGTATTCTGACTCTTATGTCTATGCAGTTTTACTGTGCTTCCAAATAATCCTGTCTGTATGGAAAAGAAAAAGTAAGAGTATTGTCCTGTAGGTGGTGCTATGAGCCAAGCACTTCACGATAGCGTGGTGCAGTTGTGTGTATGAGTCAGTCTTGAGAAATAATCTCCCAGACAATAAAAATAATCCATCCATCTACCAGCCGCTTATCCTGGTCAGAGTCACGGACTGTACTGATAACAACAATTATTATTATTATTATAAGGATAACCCCAAGTGGTGATTATGGGAAGGAAAAGAAGAATCCTAATAAAAACAACAGGGTTTCAGCTCTTCGTGCTCAAAGCTCTAATAGGTATAACTGGGTGGTACGGTAGTCCTGAGGTGCACGTTGTTCAATTCCTACCTGTGACTTTGTGTATGTGTAGTTTTCGTCTGCTCTTATTTAATCCCACAGTCCACAGGTAAGTGGTTAAGTCAACCGGTGTCCCTGAATTGCCTGTGCTGTGTGTGTACGTGTGTGCTGTGTTGGACAGATATCCCATCCAGGGTGTTCTCACCTTCTTACAATTCAGCATGGGATAAACAGTCCGGTCATAATAAGAGAATGCTGAAATAATATGAATGCTGAGGAGCATTTTAATGTCTAGAAGTATTATGAGGTTATTACTGTACACTTTACAGTACCAAGTACACATCACATTACAATACATCTTTCATTTCTACTTGTAGTTATGCACCTGCTCTCCGGCTGCTATTAAGAAGTGGTAGATATGCGGTGGCAAATTTTAATACACATCAACAGCAAAAAACACTAACACTAGTGTCAGTTTCAGAAACCTGTTTCTTTTTTTTTTAGACTGAAGGTACTCTCAGCTCTCGCTCTCCCTGTTATCCATGTACTGTAGGTGTCAGGCAATGCAAAAATAAATCAGGCATGTTAAATCCACCTTCTTACATGTCTTCTGCTTTTTGTTGTCGGCTCTTTCGCTGCTGTATTTGAATCATTTGGTGAAATATCTACACCATTCATAAGAATGCATTTGTGGGAATCTTAAAATGTGCTCTTCCTTTTAAAAAGTCTGATTTATCCAAATTGTGGCACTAGATTATATTGTAAAATGTATTTAAGGGCGAAGGATGGCGCTAAATCCTGTATAATCCAGCATGCCAAGAATCACATTATTCTCCTAAAGTAAAAATGGAGGCCTCCGTCACTTTAGCAGCAGTGCCCTGCAGGTGGCGCTGTGTGCCTGTCGCGCAAGAGGCTCTGCCCTCGGACTGGTGGGGCATGTTCGGCCAGCTCCTCTGGCGCATCTCTGTTGGACTGTTCCATATTCCATCATAACTTCTGCTCTCGCACAAGTGAGCCTGCATTCTCAGAACAATCTCTTCAGGCTAAAGGAGCTAATTGAATTGCGGCTTATAGGTCCCTCGTTTGTCTTGGGAAGGGTGATTTGTAGAAATTTAATTGGCCATTCTTCTTTCTGCTGAGCACACTTAGAATGGGAAGGTGCCAGCACCTTTGGGATTGAGATCATGCCAAACCAAAATTAACAGCAAATAAATAAACACCTTGCGATATGCTTCTGGGGATGCAGTGCAAATGCAGAGTTTGTGTTTGATGTGTTATATTGAATGATGCATTTATGCAGATCTTCATTTGATTTCTAACGGATATGATCTACATTTAAAGTACATCGTGATAAATATGTGAAATGTAGCTATGATTTGTTTTCTGTTGTGTTGTTAAATCTTAAGCAAAACTTTTAGCAAGTTTTAGCCTTGCTAGCTACCACACTTACTGTTATTGTGTGTAAGGACATCACCACAAACCACCAGGCATTTAGTGAAAAGCAGAAAGAATGGTATAGATCCACCACGAAGAGAAGTCCTGACGCGTAGCAATACGCTTTTTAAATGTGAAAATGCCTTGTTATTTACAGGTACTTGTGTCATTTTATACTGATCAAAGACATAGCTTTCAGGGATTGCGGTGTAGTGTTTGCAGACAGGATATTGTAACCCAACATAAAATTTCTCAACATTGATGCAAATGTATTAGGCTTAAACAAGGCACTTGGCTTGAACTGCTCCCTTAAAAATATCAAGCTGTTGATATGGGTATCATTTTTTACTTGCTTTAGATAAAATTGTCACCTAAATATAAATGTAACATGGAAGGGGGACACCCCTGATGCTGCCCTAGAAAAATGTTAGCTTCTTCAAATGTATTTTTGAGGGAAAATTTAACACCCAGCCTGTGTTTAGACAGCTTGTGCTTTCTTGGGAGGTTTTGCCGGCTTGCAATTGTGTCACATTTTCAAGCAATCCTACTGGAAGCACTAAAGCCATGACAGCGTACTAAATTTACTTTTCCATATTGCTTGGCCGCAGTTTTAAGTTAATCAGTGCATACATTATCATGGAAACACATCCATTTTCAACAAGTGTTTAATTTCTTTGGGTCATGGTGATCCAAAACCTACACCAGGAGTCACAGGGCATGGACTGGAAACCAATTCATGGCTGGCCTTATCTGTACACACACACACAATCTGAGGGCAATTTAGGATAAGCATTTCCCCTGTGGCATAGTCTTCAGGTGGTGGTAACTAGAAACGATTCATGCAAACACAAGAAGGACATGCAAAGTCAGTGTAGCCAGAGCTGGAGAGAGATTTGAATCCTTCAACCCAGGATGCAGAAGACAGCAATGCTACACACTAAGCCACTGTGTCAGATGATGCGTAAATGATCTGCTAACAGATTTAACCCTACATGATAAATTCTACTCTGAAATGTCCCACTCCATGGAGATCATGGAAAGCAGTCTTTCTGTGACTGCAGTTTTTCTGGTTGAGTTGCTGTGGTTGAGGCATTACTGGGCACAGATTGATTGTGCCGCCTTTCCTCAGGTTTTCACTGTTCAGTCCGACAAGGATGTGCCTCGCAGTGAGGGTGCTGCACTGAGAGTGCTCCAGCAGGACATGTAGAGTGCAAATACAAAGGCTCTAGCCATCCATCCATCCATCATCTTCTGACCACATATCCTGATTAGGGTCATGGCCTACATCCGTTTTATAATTCAGTAAATTTGTTACAGTCTGACTTATTATATCTGATTATTTTTGCAAGTGTAACAAATGGCAAAAGTCAGCACTTTCAGAAATCTGAAAGCAATTTAGTAAGAGATCTTGGCTGGGTTAAGTTTGCAAGACCTAACGTTAATCCCAATAAGCCCAATTCCCATTTCTGACATACAGAACAACGCTTGAGCCCTAAAATAATACCTTAACATATTTCACCTGTATTTGTTAATAAAGAAGCCAAAAGGTATATTTGTTCTTTACATGGAAGCTGTTTTACATATGTGTCTAATTTAACTTGTTTTTGATCTAAGGCCTAAATGTTAATATTTTTAAATAGCTCTCCCCCTCTCCTACACCATCTACCCCAAGCCACAAATGCTACCCCTTCTGGACAGTGACAGAGTGATGCCTGTGGTGTTAATTCATTCAGTGTTAATTTGTAGTGCAACTTTTTATGCTTAGTGTAAAAAGTTGCATTTTCTTTATTAGTAGCAGCTGCGGTTTGTGCCTCGGGGTCTAATTGCAATTACTGGAGGTGAGGTTTGTTCATATTTCTGAGGTCTGCATTCCACAGTTATCTATTGCTGTTACCATTTATGTTTATTTTTATCCTAATTATAATCCAAACTTTTGTGGTGTTTTGAGAATCAAGTGGTCAGCAGGCATTTGAGTTAGACAGTTGTATAACATGTCATGGGACAGACATGGACAACTAGAGTTCTGGCTGTAACTCCCAAAGAGAGTTACTGTTATTTGAAATCATGGCAGGACAGACTCCACACACAGCACAGGTGGACATAGGGGCTGGACCATTCGTCATTACGCAGTCCTGGGAGACGGTCGTACGGTAACTGAAGACCGGGCAATCAGGGAGCGTGGTACCCTCAGATCACCACAGATGTCTGATTAAAAAAATTATGCAATTTTGGGAGGAGCAGCCACAGAAGGCAGCATGTAGGTAGGTCAATTCAGAAAATTTAAATTGAAGTACCCCTACCCTCCGGATCATTTCATCACTTTGGAATTAATCCTCTGCTATAAGAAGCTTGTGTGCAGGCCCACTTTTCAAATCCCCGCACTTTGTTTGTATTTTTTAATCACCTCTTTTCGATAAGGTAATTACAGAACACGTTCTTTTTTAATTGCCTTGTCGTGCAGCTATGGAAGGGGGATTCTCATGAAACTGACACTCTTCTGTCAGAAGAAGAACAGGTAAAGATGGAGGAGGTCGCTGCCATGCAGGACTGCGGCTAAGGGAGTGGCCACCATAGGACTCCACGCCACAACAGTGTATTTATTTATTTGTCAAATATATGCTGTGAGCTGCGGCTTCCATGCCGTCCCCATGGGCCGACTCACTTGGTGCTTGCACACGTCGCTTTTCTGACCTCCCCCGCAGGCTCCAATTCTGCCATTTGGATCGGTCCGAATTGCACCACTCTGCCGCCCCTGCTTCTTGTGGGTGTTCTCTGAGCTGCTTCCAGGCTGACTCATGCAGCAGCCCTAAACTACTTAGATGGAGTGCAGAAGAGCCTCTCTGAAAACGTGTGCATTTCCGGCGGGCACTGGGGCTCCCACTCTTGGTGGCGGCTTTCCCATCGTCGGGCGGGCATCGCTACGTCTGAGGCCCACAGCTGTGGGTGACGTCCACTCAGTCCTGTCAAACTGCTGATGTCTTGTGGTGATTGGTTGTGGTTGTTCAGAGAGATGCTCATAGCTACATACTCTTTGCGTCATTCACCCTCTCCTCCTTTCATGCCTCCTCCTCATCCCCTGCCCTGACTCACCGTGGCCAGGCTCTCCCCTCCTCCCGCCCTCTGCCTTTCTGCCCCTCCCCTTTAGCACCAGCTGGTGTCAGAATGATCAGACAGGCTCTGTCTCTGCCAAGGTATCTCTGTGCGAGTTCACTCATCTTCACATCAGGCTTTTTCTTGTCTTTAGTGCTGCTGTATCACAGCAAAGGATTTCCTGCAACAAGCTTAGAGTTCTTTCCTTCCACCAGCTTTTGATTTACAGGTGATTTACTTGTACATTACATGAATGGTGGGGGTGGCTCAGTGGGTAGCAATTTCACCTCACATATCGGCGGGTGCCAGTTCAAATCTTGGCTCTGTGTGTGGAGTTTGCATGTCTGTGTCACACAGGTTTCCTCCCACAGTCCAAAGACGTGCATTGAGTCTAATTGGTGTCTCTAACTTGCCTGTAGCCTAAGGTCAGTTGAACGTGTGTCCATGAGTATGCCCTGTGATACACAGGGTAAGTTCCAAGACCCATTGTGACCCTGACTGAGATAAGCATTTGGAAGGTGGGTGAATTACCTACACTATGGCTGGTAATCTTGAATTTGTGCAGTTTGTTTACTATGAATCTGATGGTGATATGCATGCTGACGTACATTACTGTGTCCCATGTGGAATGCTTAAAAAGCTTCTCCCCCTGTGAATTGTCAGATGCCGAAACTGGTAGAGCTGTTTAACCATCAGGACTGATCCCCAGAGAGCCATTATAGGCATCTGCTGTATGTTGGAGCTCCAGATCTCTGCACATGGGCCCTGACTGTCACAGAAGCACTAAGCTACTTCTTTCTGAATAATCTGTGATTTGTAGGGCTCTCATGCAATAGCTGAACTGCTTCTGTAAGAACACTCTATGGTTTGTAGAGCTCTCACACAATTGCTGAGTCGCTTCTTTACAAAAACTGGTGAGTAGACCCTTCACATAATTGCTGAGCTGCTTTTTTACAAATACTCTGTGGTGCGTAAAGCTCTCACACAATTGATGAATCTAGTGCTTACAAATACTCTGTGGTTTGTGGTGCTGTCACATAATTGCTGAGTCGCTTTTATTACTTCATGAAGAAGTAAAACAATACTTCATGCGTCATCAAGTTGAGCTTCATTTTTCATGTCATTAGGAACCCATTAAGTGGTATTAATCAATAACTAGCAGAAATTATTTTGTATTTGGTATAAAATTTCTGACCTGTGCTTTCGCACTTTCTAAGCATTTCACTACGACGTTCAGATAACAGTGATCTTAGACATGTTGTCAAGTGTAATGAATGCAAAGTTGGTGATTTATTGATAAGGCAGAACGATGGTCACGGGGCAGGCTTAGGGTCGGTCCATGGGGTAATTCAGCGAAACAGGCAACCAACGCCAAAACGTAATCCAATCAAGCAAAATCCAACGTATGCAACCAAAAGGGTCTAAAACCCAAAGAAGCTAAACGTTAGCAAACAGAACAAAATCAAAATCAGAAAGAGAGAAATCAGGGGCGGAACATAGCCCAAAGCTATGTCAGAGAGTGACAGTCATTCATGAACGATTGAAATACAGAAGGAGCTAGACCATGTGACCTGACTAGTAATTCTTAGTGCCCCCTAGTGGTGATGAATATCATGTTCCTTTCGACCCCTTGAATTCATGTTACATGTGCTAACCAGATCCATTTTAGTACAAATAGTAGTCTTTGAAACAGTTCCAGCGCTGCAAGTATTAAAGGAAGAGGGTGATGGAACTTAAGGGCCCAGTAATCAACACTGGGACACAGTCCCCAGTCCATCTTCCCCACAAAGAAACACCCAGAAGCAGCAGGGGAAGTAAATGGCCTAATTATCCCTAGGGAGAGGGACTTCTCTGTGTATTGCTCCATAGTCTCATTTTACAGAATGGACAACATCCGAAAACCGGTGGTAAACTGCTGGAATGGTGCCTACCTCATAACGCAACAAGGGAAGGTCAAACATCTGAATCTACATCCTGCTCCCCAAACCAATAACTCCCCCAGCCTCCATGACATGGATGAATCGTGTCAACAAAGCCAAGGATGAGCTAAGACCAGGGTATCTCCAGGAGGCGAGATGACTTGGAGCTGGCCTACCTGAGGTGAAGCACTCCAACCTGCAGATGTACAGGGCTGATTTTGTGGGAGTCACATCTCCATCCAAATGGTTGTCCATGCAGAGCATTAATAGACAATAGTGGCTTAATCTCTATAAGAGCTACTCCAAGACTACTGGCCAGTTTTGTGTCAATAAAATCAATGTAAATGTCAATGAAATACCAGCTGCACCTGAATCAGTGCAGAAAGTGGTAAGATGTGGGTATCATAGGACATCAAGAGAGGAACAGAAAACTGTTTGTGAAAGACATTATACAGTTGGGACATTTTTACCAAGGATTCTGGGTGATATGCTTCTCGCAGCGAGAAAGCAGGTTCAGAGTTAGGAGATGCAGGCTCAGACAACACTGGTAGCACGGGGTTAGTGAGCTTGTGCTAAGATGTCACCATCTGTTCCACAAACAGATAATTTATATAAAGTGACATGCAGATAAACTGCTGTAGTTTATTCATGTCCCCTCTACAGGCGAGTTCAGTCTGTAAATTAGCGTTTAATCCCTGATGGTACATGGTCAGCAGGGCCAGTTCACTCCTCCCACTTCCAGCAGCCAGGATATGGTAATCAAAGCGATTCTCTTGTTTAATCTCGCAAAGTAGCGTCCCAACATTCCAGTCGGCCACGGGATGGTCCCATACTTTCTTCGGTGCTATATAAGATCGACTTTCAAAAGTTAAGACAGGACTCTTCTGATACAATAGCCAATGTTAACACTCTCCTCTTGCAGCAAAAGTGTATTATATCAATTTCTGCAATAAATATTTCATGATGGTGATTGAAGTACACGGAACATATACAGTACATGACTGGCAGTGGGCGTAACACAGCCCATATACCTCTAAGCAAAGGAGGTGTCTTTATCAGCATTTCAAAGCTTCATAACAGTTACATGAATGTGTTCTAATTTGAAATGGATTGTAAGCTTTTTTGCCCTAGCTGGAAGCTGAAGGTGACGTCAAGTTAAATTCACTGTGGCTCCAACTTCCTTTTACAGTTAATGACCATTTGATTGTTTTGAATCAGATTCATGTTTGAAAAAAATCATCATATAAAATCAACTATGAATTTAAATTTATGGATCTAAAAATTCTAGATAAAGAGCTCATAGATCAATATATTTGAAATATTTAAACACCAGGTAAATTGCTCTTGTCATACATTATCTGTCTAGGTTTCTAAATGATGAATTAAAGGAAACCTGACTGACAAAATATCGTTTGCCTTATTGTCCCATGAGCTTGATGAATCAGAGTACTGAGCTCATGAGCGATTGAACTGTATGAATACTTACAGATTTCGGGCTGCTTCTCATCATTTTGATTTTTTTAAAATGCTTGGTATGGACATACAGGTTTCCTCTCTTAACACGGTTTTCAAACATGAGATGACTTTGAAATGGGTGTAGTATTTCAATATTGTATAAAAATAGTGTTGTATATGTACTTAGATTAAATTTGGAATGAGATGTATAATTTAAAAAGGATGGAGAAAGGAGTTAATATGATAATAAATGATACAGGAATGATTCTGGTAATTTTAGCAAAGAGCTAAGTATTGTGACCTAAAACCAAAATATCACGCATGACTTTGCTTTCAGGGCTTCGAGGTTAAGGTATTAACGCTTCAGATGGACAACACTGGATTAATTCTGCTGTGTAATGGCAACTGACCAGTTTTGTTCTGATGTTCTATTTCTGAGGGTAATACAGCTTGCTGTCATTGTTTACCTGGAAGGTTTTGGGACAGACAAAATTTACGCTTCTGTTAGCAGAGTGATGCTCACAGCACAGGGTCAACTGTATTCCTTTGTATACATCACAACACTGGTTCTGTTCAAACAAACTGAAAGGTGAATCCAATTTCCTTACAGTCACTCTCTCGTGACCCTAGACCGCAGTAGCCGGTCCATCCGGCTTTCCATCCATCCCCTGGGAGAACCGGGTCATCACCCTCGTCAGAACCACTCATTGTCGCCAGAGTACGGGTACTCAGGTCACAAAGGTCAGCTCCGGGGAGGGCACAGGTGTGACAGGGCAATGAGACAAACCTGGTAGCCATCAGAGTGGAGGTGATTGTAGTGTCCCTCCAGTCCCCAGCCTGCTGGACACCATGCAGGTGTCCCTGTTCCGGGCTCACGGTCAGAACACCGCTGTGCTTGCTTGGCTAGGGGTTCCCCCACCTCTCCCGCTGCTCAGCTTCATCCACGGCTTCCAAGCCCCGCCGCCGCATTCGGGCAGGTGGTCCGAGCACCTCTGTCAGGTGAATAAACAGTGATTCTGGGGCTGTACAATAGGCTCAGCACATTGAGAACCCAGCGCTGTCGTTTCATGAATTCCACCTTTTTACATTGTTTTATTTTTAGGTCTCTGTATTTTTTTTTATTTGTCAGCCCGATTTTGTAATGAATGTGCAGTCGGATGGTTACAAATACCACAGAAGTGGGCTAAGAACATGTCTATTTTTACCTACTTGGGATTCGCACTTCTCACCAGTGCAGCTATGGTTGCTAAGCACCCCCCCAGCAGTGCCAGGCTGGCTGCCATCCTCGATCCATTAAACGACTGCCCACGGCCACGGCCACAGGGTGTGGGCCGTGGCACGGCACGGCACGGCACGAGCACCCTCGACCTATGAGGTTGCCCCTTCTGTGAGGGTCGAGCTGTACAATCCGGATGTTCGACCCTGGGTATTTGCCCAATGGAAGGAGAAATATCCAATATGACCCAGGCAATCGAAATCGTCTGTGAACCGCGTACCAACATGTGTCCTCATTCAGTGGAGGGGATTGACGGGTGTTTTGGAGATTCCAGTTTCAAAACAAAAATTAACCGTCTAGCTGCCCCAGTACAAGAGCGGCTTAATCCTTGTGGGCCTTTTACATAATGACCTCGTCTTTGTTATGATGGCAGTTGAAGTACAGCCGAATAACCGGCCTGAAGAATACCTGTTTAATTTGGTATTAAGAAGATTATTGGAAATTATGTTACTCCGTCTTTAGTGCTTTGTCAAAATGAGAAAATAAAAAAAAAACTGCCACTGTTAATGCTGTCATAGTACAGTGTAAGAGAACTGCAACATGTCTACATGATACACACACTCACTCACATCAACAAATGTTATATCCATAAGATTTTCTACAGTACATTTTTGATACACTGAAAATGTTGGAAGATCATACAAACAGACAGATATATCTGTCCATCTTCCAATATTTTATTCAGGTCCCGGTCACAGGCGTGTGGGACACTGTCTAGTTCCGCACAGGGGTGGGTTTCACACTGCATGAGATGCCAATCCTTCGCAGGGCATTATACACTTAAACAGCTCTAGTAAATAATGTAGTAATTAATAGAGAGATTTGATTGAAAATCTGAAGGTAGATTGTTTCAAATGTACTGTGCCTGAGGGATTTTTTTTTTCAGCTGCAGTCACTTATCAATTACTGGGAGGTTTAAGTACCGGGTGGACTCTAATGAGCCCAAGAACTGGAAGATTAAAATTTCACAATCTCCAGCATCAGTCTAAAACATATCTGTCAAGATTGTCAGCAGACTCCACTGACTGGAGAGCGCATCTGAACCTGATTTCTTAAATTTCTTACCTTATCTCAAGGCCAACAAGGTGCATTTTTCCATTTTATTTGAATACATTTCATGCCATGCAGGAATTTGTACAAGGTCTAAATGTAGCCTGCCTGCTGTATGTTGTAATTTTTACTGGATTTATAAGAATACTGACTTCTTTATCAGTAATATGTGTCAGATTTTTTGTAATTTAAAAATCAAGTGCCCTGTCCTACTACTCAACTATCTTGGTTGTAATTTTTGTTAGCTATGTGGCGTTGCATTACTGCTGTACATGATTACAATGCTGTTATTCCCTATGGTAAAACTAGAACAGGCAGTGATATAATTTTAAATAAGGACTAAAAATAATGCTGAGTAAATTCAAAAAATGATACCCAGTTTTTTTATTGTGCCCTGTAATGGACTGGAATCCTGTCCAGGGTGTCCCCTGCCTTGTACACACAAGCTCCAGCCACACAGATAGGCAGTGAGTGAGATTTAAACCCACAGCCCAGGAGGTGACATCACTGTCAACTGAGTCAGCAAGCCAACCTGTAAGTAATGCTCAATTATTTAATAACTACATATAATATACCAGCGACCTCTGATTTAAAAGGTTTCTTACTAAGTGTGGGATAAAATGTCGTGCTTTGTGTAAACGCAGGAAAGTTAGGCTAAAATGTTGTGCGTTACGTATTTGTTTAATTAGTTTAGAAATATGTTCTCATCCTATAAAGCAGCCATGTGCATACCTGATCAGGACGCTGTTTTAGCTAACTGTAAGGAATGAGTTTTTCTTTTTTTTTTTTTTTGGGCCGTTTCAGTGAAGAACATATCAGTGCTGTTTCTCTGGATCCGCTTCCGCTGTCCTTCAGTTCTGGAAGAACAGAGAGATGTGAGATGCCAGAAGGAGGGAACTCAGAGGTGTCTCCTCTGCCGGGCTCAGCTTGGGTTGTGCCGACAGGCTGATAAAATCATCATAGCTGCATTGTTGCTCCTGCTAAATTTATTATAAATATCATACTCTTAATTACCTTTGTCATTTATTATGTGCCAAAAATGCCTTTTTGGCTCTAAAATAAAAGCAAATGCATTATTAGCCTTCATACCAGTGTGTTGACTGATCATATACAACATAACCTAATATTGGGATAATTTGAACAGGAGACATCCATCATTGGTGCATTAATATAACCATCATTATTGAAGTAACAGGCTTGTGATATAGCAGATGTTTTACATGGAAAATCACAAACATATTGATAGATGAGTTAATTAGCATGCGGTGACAACGGCCCTCCGTGATCCGTCGTGTTTGGCCTTCGCATAAATTGCTTGAGACAACTGGTGTTTATTGGAGATGGAGCATCATCTGCCACTTGAAGGACTGCAACGGTTTTATTTTTCACTGTGTGGGACATGAAGAGACTACAAGCCGAATACGTAACAGTGCATTTCTGAATGTGCTTGCTTGTTACCGCGAAATATCAGGCTCAGTGCGCACTGTAGCAAAGAAAGCAGGAAGCCCCCCACCCCCCACCGAAGACAAATGTCACTGGCTCTGGAAAAAATGTACATCCTCACTTTCATTCTAGGTTAAGGGTTCAATTTCAACCCAGCTGGTTATTATTAATGCTGCCAGTCAGAAGTAAGACTTGTGCTAGTTACTTGCTATTACCCTGTCGTGTAGGTTAGTTGGTTGCTAAGTAACCAGTTCCAGTGAGCGCATGCTATGGAATCTCTAGTGTGAATGGGTTTGTGGGTCTCTTTCTTCGAAGCTATATTGGGATAGAGACTGAATCACGTAGGAAAACCGCCAAGGTGGTGCTGTGCTCATGGACTCTGAGTGGATATCGTGCCACTCAAAAAGAGCGAGAGAGAGAGCGAGAGCTCCACAACAGAGTGCCATTTCCAGGGACAAGATGGACAGGAAGCAAAGGGCAATGAACATTGAGTCAGCCTGCGACCTCAGCTGGAAGAGATAGAAAAGTCAGATGTCTGAATGAGAGAGAGAGATAGAGAGAGTGCAAACAAAATTACAGGGAGCACTCTAGGGGTTGCCACATTGGATAAAAGCAATTCCAGCAGACTGGAGGGTGGATTTTTCTGTCAGTTGAGCAGATAACATAGAGCATATTCTCTTCAGAATAACCAGGTTAAGTTTTACTCTTACCATGCTGACGGGTGATCAAAAACCGACGTTAAGCCGCCGGCGATCAGCTGTGGGCCGACACATGTCTGTTTCTCTGTAAGGCCGTCTGCTGCATTGCCTGGGGTGTGTTTCTGCAGGCTCAGACTCTGGGACGCACTTAAAAGATTCATTAGAACAAGCATGCTTTATTGAAAGGCCTTTTCAGGACTGACAGGAGGGAGCGTGGGGGAGTGTGTGGTCATCAAACTGCTGCGTGCTTCTTCTGGAAAGTGCCTGGCAGGCTGGACTTGGGCATTATTTCCCATAAATGTGCACGTCGTCAGTCCGAAGGGGCTAAAAGATGGTAGCAGGCCCCACACTTAGTAAATAATCATTGCTGTAATGTATCTGAAATAACAGCCTTTTCTGCCCCATCTGCAAAAGAAATTCAGATTCCATATCATAATGTCGTTTCCAGAATAAAAAAAAACACAGTACAAAAGCATGTATGTAAAGTCGGTTGCATTAAACATGCGATATCATGACATGATTTTTTTAATGAGCAAATCAAGCTTTGTGAAACTCTTTACAGGCACTTTGACTGCTGTAACTCGCAGATGTCCCCTGAGTGGTCATACTGCGATGTCTCTCCAAGCAGGTGACGGGATTCACCCTTCACCCCCGCCTATGTTGCCGAGTCCCTCTCCTCTCAACGGCACGACCGGGGAAGACATCCTGCTTATTTCTGTAATTCACTGCCATGAATTGTTAATGGCTGCCGATGGCTCAGGCTGCGCTCTGCTGAGTTTCCGCTGGCTAATTAGGCCTGTGGGAGAGAAGCTGGGATGGGGGGATGCTGTCATCCAGGCTGGGAATTAAGGGAGAAGGTGCTCCTGGGGGGATGCCTGTTTAGCTTATGTTTGGGGGAAAACAGCCCTCAGGTTTCCCCTTGGAGAGGTGGCATTGGATAGTTAGGGGGGATTTTTTTTATAAAGGAACGTGTCACATGACGCCAAGTGGACCTTCTCCTGGGTCTCAGAATGTATGAAGTAGCCTACTTTTTTCGTTCACCCAGACAGGCATTCCATCGCATTAAACATGGGGATATTTAAAAATTTAAATGTTCCGCATTTGCAGTATTTGTTGAAATCCGTTACTGGATAAGGACCCAGGCAAGTTAGGGAGCAGGAGAGGACAGGAGGAAAAGAAATAAGTGCAAGAATGAGACAGATACGCGTGTTTGCACAAAAGGCATTTTGACACCCATGAAAGACGGAGGACCGTGAAAAGGCTCGCTCTGTAGAACGACACGGCGCCATGTAACATGGGAGCGGGATGTAATTTGGGAATGTGGGGGGAGATGGATGTAAAAGATGCTGGGGACAAAAAAGTAACGACCACTGTTTAGCATCATCACATGGAGAACAAACCCACGTGAGGTAATAGGCGTGGGCTCACCAAAAGACTATGCCTGAGTGACAGATGGGTCATTGGGGTTAGGGTGGTCTCCTTGAGCTGAAAAAGTGTGTTTGTCAGGTGACTTTACCCCACCCCTAGGGTGGCGTGCCATTTTAGAATATTACAGAAAAATCTAAAGAAACATAAGTGATTAAGCCATATATTCTGAATTCATCCTTAATATTTAATTAATCTGCATAGTAAATGAAAAACATATAGTTGATATAATATCTATAGATTTTCAAAAACTGTTTTAAACTGTATCCACAAAATAAGCCTCTACATTGGAGATCTGTTGCCTGACACTTGTGTTCCTATCCCCCTGGTCACTTCGCTGTCTTCTTTTGAGCCACAGGTGCCAAGTGCCGGGGATGAACTCCTAATTAATACCAGATTCACGCACCCACTGTCCGTGGTGTGAACTGTGATTATTCCTCAATGCCAGCCAGAGAGATGCATGGGAGAGATCGGGGACTCAGGTGCCCAGAAGACTGTCTCACCATAGCAGGCTCCTGCTGGAACGGGCCACATGTGGTTCAGTGTGATATTTCACTTCCACAAATTTCTCTTTAAATGTTTGTAGAGCAGTATGTAAAGTGCAAATATATTCATGCTAACGATATTACTATGACCCAAGAACTGCAAGCACTCTTCTGTTTTTCTGCCCCTTTGGAAACTGGCGTGAGGTTTCTAGATGACACATATCCATGGCAGTACCCTGGCTCATGGCTTATTTGTCCATTCCTTCCCAGATTTGGTGAATGCATGGGGGTTCCTTGTTTTCCCCCAAGTCTGCAGGGCTTTTATCTCAGTACCCTGGTTTCCTCCCACAGCACAAAGACACGTGATCTAGGTGAACTGGCATTCCTAAAATGCCCTTAGTGTGCAAATGCATGTCCTTGCCATACAAATTGCCAGGGTGCACCCTAAGTCATACCTTTACTTCACGGATGGACTCCAGGTCATTGCAACCCAGTATTGGATAAACGGTTTTGGAAGTTATGGATTGGTTTTCTTGGTTATACTTTTGTCACAATTTCAGTCAGAATTGCAAGATAATAGCATGTTTTTTTTGGCCTATAAAAATAGTATCTATGGCTTGCCCCAGATGCAACAGACAGCTGGCTGAATATCTTCCTGGATTTATGGAGGATGTATAAAAAAAAATCTTCACCAGCTAAATAAAAACGAAAACCAACGACCTGTCAAGAACAGCACATGGTGAGCACTCAACAGAATGTTACACGTTTAGGCTTTATCCGAGTTTGGTTTCTTGAGTCACGGCGCCCCAGACGATGCCCCCTGAGACACAGGCCAGGAGGTAAGGCACCCCCAAACAGGATGTTGGATCCTTTTAATGCCCTCACATACAAATACATGGCGATTCAAAATCAACAGTTCACCTACAAGCATCTTCGGATATCTGGAGGAAATCAGGTCACTCAGAGGAAACCAGGGTGAACATGTGGGGGAAAACGGTTACAGATGGACCCAGATACTATGGCGTCAATCATCCACAGTGTTTGAAAAGACAGGATATCATTATATGCATAATTTGCAATGGAAACCGTGGGATGTCTTCAGTCATGCTGAATGAAAAAACATATTGTGTCATGGTACCACAAAGGTTGGTGATATGATTTTTGTGAGTTTTCTTTAGTATCCCTGGCATAAAAACCTTGATTATGGTTATGATATTTATGGTGTGTGTTGTACAACTTTGTTCTACTGTTAGCATTTAAGAACATCCCCATATTGCTGTAAAAGGGTTTCACAAAGATCTAAGTGCCAAGGGACCAGGTGTTTCATGCTATCTAGAATGTTCTAGATAAATCTGTAAAGTGTTTAAAAAGTGCATAACTGGTACATGACTGGAAACTGAATTATGATGGAGTGAAATTGCGGTAAAATAAGTAACTGCAGTAACTCGCTCCAGAAGTGATATCTGGGCTTGGTTTGTTGCTCTGGCTTTATACTTGTTTCCCGAGGTGTTCAGAGTGTGTCACTGCATGCACAGGCGGTACAAAACTGATGCAAAGCCAACTGTCACCAAGGTGCGCGTGTCTCTGTCTTCAGAGGGCACTCCCACTTTGGGGGTGGAGTCTAGTGTAATACCGGAACACGCACACACTCCCCTGCTTAAAGAGATGGCTCACACTGTTAGTTACCTTTATCCTCTGCCTTTGACTGCCAGTCAATCATTTGTAGAATTCCGGTTGTCCCAGAGACCTGTGCCTAAGGCGGTAAGGTGTGTACCTTGATACTGGGCTTTGGAGAGTTTGCTGCTGCATCAGTTGCTGGGGCGATGAGCCTCGGTGCCAGTGAAGATACATCCCCAAGCTGCATCCAAGAGGATGGCGTTGCTGTGGAGTCATGAATGGTGGGGGGCAGGCTGTGAAACACAGGAAGTCTGCAGGGACGGGGTCAGATGTCTAATGAGCCTCTGGTGGACAGCGGAGTGCTTTAGGGAGCCTTTGTTTGTCTTCACGGCTCCTTCGACAAGAACAGAGAGCTTTTGCTCGCTCCCTGTCCTCATTCGCCTACTTCTGCCTTCCATGTTGGCCTACCTCACTTTATGCTGCATGCTTGTTGCAGAGATGCATTCCCATTATGATATAAGGAGACTTACTACTCCTGGCATATTTTTCAATTCTGTCTGTCCATCCATCTTCCAAAACCACTTATCAAGGGCAGGGTCCGGAATCCAGAGCATCTCCCAAGAAAGACAAAGTAATGAGGCGGGGGACACCCTGGACGGGATGTCAGTCCATTGCAGGATGACGTTTTTAGCCAATACAGTTTAATTAGATGAGGAAAAAGACTCCAGATCACAGCTGAAAGGAAATTAACACAGTTCAAGTCGCACTAGACATTGAATAAAAGAAGGTGTTAGGAATAATTGCACTGTTTGATTTTTTTTAGCAAGCTAAGCATTAATGTGCCCCAGTCTGGGTGAGCAGGTGCTGAAACTGTGGGAATATGCAGGTGTTTATTAACCCTGATGCACCAACACCCTCCTGTTTAAAGAATATCCTGATTCAGCAGGTGCATTAAACACATGGAGATGTACGCCTGGGACATGCTGCAAAGAGGTGTGCTGTCTCCATGTAGAGTGTCCCTGGGCTGGAAAACAACAGGGACGCGTTGGGCATACTCCACTTTCCCCCCAGAATCCCACCTGTTTGTCTGCTACAACATACACCCGTCCACCCCATTGTGATAACTTATGAGGTATTATGAGACAACTTCCTGTCAGGTTTAAAATCACACGCATCAAGCTCTAATGGGCTCCTAGACAGCTGAGCTGGGAGACAGCCTGTTCTTTCTACAGGAAACCTTCAAACACGTTAATGCCACTCCTGGCTGTTGTCCAGGAGACCACTTTAATAAAGCAGGTGGTTCTCTCTCTTTGATTGTACTAGTGCCCTATCACAATGGGGGGAGGGGGAGGGGGTCAGACACTGGGAAATAAATGAGAGGGATCAGGAGAGCGCTACCAGACGTGGACGTTAAGTTTGAGAGCCACTGATATTGGGGAATTTCTGAACCTAATCCAAGTGCTACCTGGAAATCATGTTAATAGGAGATATTCGCCTCTGTTTGAATGGCAGCAGGCAGAACTGCAAAATGGCACCTAGGAGACGGCGGAGTAAACAATGCCCAAGACACACATTTCACCGCCAGTGCTGGGAAGATGATTCGTTGCTTCCAAAAATCAGCATCAAATAATCCTCTGGCTTTTGAAAGCTTATTTGTCTTGCCAGGGAATCTAATTTCCTTGTAAAAATGCATGCATCCACACACTTCTGAGGAAAGTAACTTTTCTTTATTTTCACAAAGGCTAATTTTAGAGCTCGGTCTGTTTTCGAAGCTACATTTGCACAAGAAATTTGTGGATCCCATCATTCAAAGGACTTGTAAGATGCTTGACGTGAAATAAAGCCTGGATCTGGGTATACTTTTTAGGTAGAGCCAGGTCACTGTGGGTTTCTGCACTATGGCTGAGATCTATTTTTGACAAAACACTGGTCATCATTACTGAAATTACTGAAAATGGATGGATGGATGGATGGATGGACTGGCAATTGTGAGTTTAGTATGAGAAAGAATTATGACCCTGGAAATGTTCATTATCTAAGTGCTTTCTTTTGTATATTATTTAGCCACAATAATTTGACTTTTTCTTCCACTGGCTGGAGCAATGACAAACTGTGAAAGCCTGAAGTTAATTATTATACAAGAGAATCGATGATGAAGGATTAAGTACTGGAGGTGTGCATCTACACAAAGTTCATTAGAATTATTAGCAAAACTGATGCAGAATTACAGGCAATGTTTATTGCTATTTAAGCAGTTTATTTAGGTAAGTTAGTGAAGGTCCCTTCATGTGTCGCCAAATCTGCTAGGAAAAAATAAAAAAATTTTAAGGTAAATATAGTTAATTAAAATTGACTGTTCCGCCATTTTATTCAATGAGATAGGCTTTGTTTCTCACAGTGAATTATGGGATATTGCTCTGCTGAAGCAATGCTTGGCTATGCCTTTCCGATTCACCCACAGTGAAGGTTTGCCTTTTCACATTCGTTTTGCACATTCTAACACGTTGAGTTGTTCAAACGAGACAGCCGTAGTCCACAGTTCTTCTTACTCTCTTCTTTGTCTCTTTTGTGGTACATAAGCTCAGTGTGAGTGTTGGTGTGTGGCGTTCTTGGATGGCAGAGAGAGAGGTCATTTTGCACGGTCAGAGATGTCGTACTGTACACTTGTCTTCCCACTCTTCACGTTCACGTTCATATGTAGCCTCAGACCAAGCGACCTGCGGCGAGGCCTAAAGACATTCCTCTGTAGTTTTATTCATATATGTTTTCTTTGCCAAACAGGCATGATCTGCAGAAGGCTGAACAGGGAGCTGACCTTCAACGTGGTCATGTGACAGAAGCGCTACACATACTCACATATGCTTCAGTCACCATGCTCCCGGGGGTTGGGTAGCTACTATAACCCTAAACTGTAAAGTATCATAGTTAATCATACTGTTTCTTATTCTTTGGTAAGCGCTTTGGGAAAGGCGCTATATAAAAATATTTTTGAATAACTCATTTTTTCTTACAGTGGATGACATTTCCATGTCTCTTTTCTCTGCAACAGCCCAGGGTAATGGAAACTGGATAACCCCGAGAAGACCCTGCTTATCAACGGCAACCCGCTCCTGAATGAGGGACTGTTAGTGCACTTGATAAAGCTCAATTTCAGTGTCTACTTCTTTTGAGCTTGAACTACTTATGATTTTTTAATGTAACTCAAATTTGGCTAAATGCTCGGGTTATCACCGCTGGTTCACACTCATCTGTCGTGAGTTTTGCAAGTGAGAGGTGGGCTGGGCAGTTCATGTGCCGGATGCGGGGGAGATGGATTGCTAATTTTAGCCTTGTAAATCCTGCACAGCAACACAATGGCAACCAGCATTGGGTGCTGGGGGGGGTTAGTTTAAAGGTGAGGAGACCTGGTCGTCAGAGGCCCATGACACAGGGGCGATGGGAATGTGAGGGTGACGCAGTAGCCAATGATCACGCCATTGGAGTTTTGGTAATGTATGGATGGGAATGCAAACCTCTGTTGGGCCCAGGCACAATGTGCAGCTTTTTTCCATAAACAGAGTGTAAAATCTTTTTCTTTTGATCCATCCATCCATCCATCCATCCATCCATCCATCCATCCATCCATCCATC
>JAACJT020000075.1:18276184-18308683 GCA_009936485.2 Gymnarchus niloticus | reverse complement strand
GAGGGGACGGCAGAAGATGAGATGGATAGACAGTGTAGTGAAAGCAATGAACATGAGTTTGGGCAGGCTTCGAGAGGTGGTGGAGGAGAGGGCGGCCTGGTGTGCTGTGGTCCATGGAGTCGCGAAGAGTCCGACACAACTGTGTGACTAAACAACATACAGTATTATGCAGCAACTCAAAACAGAAGTTTACCTTAACATTACACATTTTAGTTGCTGATATCCAAAATGATTGACAATTTTCAGCCACGAGTGAAAAATGGGTGGCTTAGTAGGCAGGCCTGGTGCCATACACCTCCGGGGTTGTGTGTTTGAATCCCACCTCTGCTTTGCGTGTGTGGCGTTAGTACACTTGCTGCATGTTGTGTGGGTTTTCCTCTGGTTCTATCCTACACTCCAAAGACTTGGTGTCAGGCTCATTGGTGTTTTAGACTGCCCATTGCATGCTGCCTGATGGTCTGGCTTCTCATCCAGGCTCTTCCTCAGCTTTTTCTTTACACTCTATGGAATAGATTCCATGTACTGCATAAACGGTTAGACAAAAGATGGATGTATTTTGGCCACCATATTCAGATAATGGAGCAACATGCACCTGTCCAACATTTGATTTACACCATTGTTTATTGTCAACAATGACACTGCATATGCAACAACCTCAGTGCTTTGTTCTGCAGTTTGTTCTGGCTCTGCCTGTATAAACGCAGACACATAAAGCTCTTTACTTTGGATCAAGCAGGACAACTGAAATATGGTAAATGCAAATATTGAGCACGGCAAGGCACATGGGAAGCCCCATCAACATCCAAAAGAGCTGGACTGGCTGCATATTGAAGCAATACAGCAATTATGACTGCACTTGAGCGATGTGGACACGTTTTCCATTTTGATATTCATTTTCTTTATCATACAAAGATAACTTCACGTGTCACATCTTCGGAAAGAACACTGAGGTGCAAGCAGAGGATCATGAGGTACACCACAGATTGGATTCTTCTCAACTGATTTTCACAGAATAGGCAAACAGTTTTTATGACTGAACCACAACTCACACCTGTAGGGAAATGATGGCTGCAGCAAGCTCCTGGCAAAAGACCATGCAAATGTAGGACACAGCTCAAGTCATTTACCTACCAGATATCCAAGTCAAATTTTTTTTCCTGGGGGGGGTGGGGATGGTGAGGAATGAGGACTTGGTTTCAAATCTTAAACGGCCGTTGAGCATACTTTCACCAGATGTACACATGTTCAGATGTTACCATTACCCATCCATTCTCAGACCACTTCCTGTGGTCACAGGGGGCCTGGAGCCAATCCCAGGTGGTATAGGACACAAAGCTAAAGCAAAAACAGTACTCCTGTTTAGTCATAAATGCACAATCACACTCCATGGGTAAGAGGTACAAATTAACCTAGCTGATCGCCTATGTCCAAAGCCATTGGCTTACATGTGATGCTTGTAACTACAGTAGGCAATAAATCTTAATCTCTCAAGCATCAGTTCACCTCATTACAAATTTTTCCAAACCAATCATTGTCTAACCAGAACAGAATTTGGAAGACGAGTGAACTGGTGAGTATGGATGCCCCCACATGAATAAGCATGCAGGCATGTAAGCAAAAGTTTTTTTTTTTTTTTTAAAAGCTATATTTATCCTAGACAATTAAGAAAAATGCAATGAGAAAGTCAATATTTTAGTTTCTTTTAGGATTTTCTAAACCTGATCTGGCTGAATAGAATACAAGATGAAAGGTATGGAACTGGGTCACATTAGCAAGTCATCCAAGATCATACACATTATAGCCTAACCCCTATAAACAGGCAAAACTACTTATGGCACGGGCTACACAGTTTTCTTGGCTGCCATCAACCAGTGTACATGACCAGCTGTTTCCTAGACAAGTTAAGCTCACCTTGTTTGCCAATTCTGTATTGAGGACAGGAGTTCAGTCACTGCAAGAATTTACAGTGAGCTAGTCAGTTACATATGACAGCAAACATATTGGAAATCTGTCACTTCAATAGGATACCTCTCAGCAAACAGGAGGAAGCAAAGCAGACAAAATGTGCTTTGGATGAATGCCTACAAACATCCCTGCTCAATCTCACGTCCAAAAATCTGTCTTGCATGCTTGTTTGGGTGTACATCCTCCCCCCCACAAAAACCAACATCTTCTGCTTTGACTACAACTGCTTCTACTGTTGGCAAGTAGTATGTGTCGAGAACAAACTGAAATTTCCAAACCATTGACCAGTATAGTCAGTACCTCAGCACTCATGGTAGAGGCCACTGCAGGGCAGTTTACTTCCTTTCATGCTCAGGCAAAGTGGTATTAAAAGCATCCCATCTGTGCACCATTCAGAAGCTAAACTGATGCCCATCCAAATGGATCAGTCGCACAAGGCTTCTACTCTGCTCTGCTCTTCCCATTGATAGCAGGAGGGACTTGCTTTCCTATTACCAGCAGTGACAGAGTTAAAAGGCGTAAACCATGGAGATAATAGAAGGCTAGGCTTTCAGACCGATTTCATCTATTTTTGGTCTAGCCAGTGTCACCAAGAACAGAAAGGGAAGGACTTGGGCAGCACCAAGTCAGCTGCAATGCACTGAAGGATCCCCAAAGAGCAACTTCAATGCCAAATTACTCAAAAGGGCTAATGCAACCCACAGCCATCATGCTGAGTGTCAAATTTAAGCAAACTGATTTTGCTTAAATTCTACAGCATTGACAACTGCAAGCAAGTTTTGAAAGCAATATAGCCACACCATGCAAGTTAAATGAAAGGTAGATTAAAAGCACCTTTCAAACCTTGAGCCTATTACAAAATAGGCACAGCTGATTAATAGTGCATTCAATAAATCGACAACAAACTTGGATTTGGGCCAATGCCCTGAAAAACTTTATTAGAAACACTGACAACACAAGGTACAACTGCATACATTTAGAATAAATGGCACCACCTGCCGTTCAAAGGCGGACCTGCAGCTGCAGACCCACTGAACTGGAACGACTATAGAAGTGTGGCGGTACGAATAAAAGCTTCACAGTTCTGTGGAAGTGTCACATCAGACAACGCCTAAACTAGGTGAAAACGGCAGGAGTAATTATGCAATCAAAGGATGTTAAGCATCGCTCATAAGCGGTGTAAGAACGCATCAGGGTCTGACTCAAACGCCAGACAGGCGAAGTTACTTACAGTGCTGGGCGCCTTGACTCTCCGGAGCAAGGCCTAGGAAAAAAAAAAAACCACCACGTGTTACTGATCCACCTAAGGAAGACAGCTCCTGGAACGTAACAGCATTAGCCTCAGATAAGCTTTATAATCAAGTACAACAGTACTCATACGAGGTGTCAGAAAATATTAGAAGGATCATCACTGGCTGACGAGGCAAGACTGTACGCCGAGAGTCAAATCGAAACGCTCACCTTCGGCTTGGCCCGGAGATGATCGAGTGACAAGAGACCCGGCCTCGGAGCATGAAGGTAGCCTGAAGAGGTCAGCAAGCGACACAACTTAACACTGACATGGTAAAAAACACGGAGTGTAAGCAAAAACACACCCCAGAATGAGCTAAAATAATGATTGCTCTTCATAAACAGCCGAATTCAAAGTTGACCAGTAAACATGTTGCAGTTTGACTTGATTTGAGATTAAACGGCTCGTTAAGAGATGCCGAGTTAAACTTACCGACCGAACGGCGATGACAGGCAGATGAAACCGGGAAACCTGAAGCTCGGGTTTCTCGGTCACAATAGTCTTTCATCGTACGGCTAGCTACTCATTAGCTCAAAAGGTAATAAAAGAAGCTAAGCATTAAACGCTTTAAAAGCAAATAAAAATAGGGCGCTTAATGCAAACTGACGACTTTAGGCCAAGGCGACATGGCGCCCACGTGGGCCTGCATACCGTTTAGGCACTTTTTTAATTCCTAAAAAAACATTAGGAAAATTACACGACGAGCTGACAGGTCATTTCATTACTTTTCACTTTAATGAAAGGACACATCGCATCCACTTAATTTAACCACTTTCCATAAAAAATAATCTATAGCAACTCGTAATATTATGCAGTGGGATCGCTGGCCATCAGCAAAACCGACCGCAGCAATTAGACTGCACGAACACGTAATAAAATACACTTAAATTACGCCCTTCATGCAAACTACACCTAAACATGACTTCCACGAAAGAGGAAAAACTAACGCCTGATTTGGACTTTTATACAACAAGGCTTTTTCTTATTGGTAGCTAAAGCGATTGAAATACAATTATCCAATCAGGTAAAAGAATATTGCTTCGCGGTTTGAATGAGAGTACTCATAGGATAGTTTATGCAACGACCAATCACAGAATCAAAACCCCTGACGTTAACGGTGATGGGAAATACACAAGATAATTGGCTTAACTAATAGAAATCAGAATAATAAATGGTTTCAAATTTATTTTTAAATATCATCTTCGTTATGTACGACTGTAAGGCGAAGGAACTTACATGCAGCATCTGCTTTTAAATGAATGCACATTGCAAATCACCACGCAAACGGTATTCTTCTGTGGAAATGTCATTTTGGGTCGAGTTCAACGTCGCGCCGTTTAGCGCCGCCTACTGTGTGAGTAGGCTGATCGGGCCGACCCAACCAGCACGTCGCGTCGGAGCGTGCGATCCGTGACGTGAAGAGCACTCCAACTCCCAGAAGCCCCCGCGCGCCGCTTCCCGAAAATCTGGCCACTGTTACAGTCGAAGGAAGATGTAGATCGCGGCGGTGGACTGAGGGTATTTTTTTTGTTGTCCTCCTCCGCAGCTGGTGAGTAATTCTTACAGTTAGCTTTCTGTAGTAGTTATGAAAAGGCAGACGAGGGATTTCAGTATTTTACAGCGCTTATTGTAGACCGACTCGACTGGTTTCTTGTTTAAAGCCAGCTGGCCGGTTAGCTGGTGAAGACTTGTGAAGTGGGCAGATGAACGTTACTTGTCTCGCGCCCCCGGATAGTTAGCTGGTTAGCTTAACATTGTCTGCCATGGCGACGTGACTCTCAACACGAAGCACTGTCGTTTGGTTTTACTTCTGCAAACCCGGACGGGGGTGTGAGATGCCGCTTCCGCACGGCACAGCTTACGATGCTCAGCCGTGCTCTTTACGGCTTGGCAGGCAGCCATCCAGCTAGCTGTGCGCCTCGCAGTCCGCTGGAATTTTAACATTAATCGACGGCGCTGTAGCTAAACTCAACGGCACGATGGGCAACATGCCGGGTGAAGCTGGTAAGAACTCAGGCGACCAGGACGCCGACATTGACCGCTTGTCGAATGAGCATATCGGGCCAGTTGGCCGGCGTTTCCCCCACTTCGTGGCTCGCTGTCAAAACCTGTAGGTCGTTTCTTAACTTGTAGTCTAGCGTCTCAGCTGACCCTCTGTCGCAGTGTGTTGTGATTGTCATTTATTCCCGATCTAAACGTCTTCGTCGAGTGTGTTGGCATTTTGACACCCCCCCCCCATAAATAAATAAGTAAATAAATAAATAAAAACTAAGCACTCCTGATTTACATGTACAGTTATGGCCAGATATTGTTAGACTGAGCTCCCGATCTTCCTGATAGTAAAGACGTGGCTTTCTGTAGCCTCTCTTCTGGCAGCATGCAGTACGAGCTCGATCAACAAAGTCAGATTTATCGTCGGATCTCTGTCATCCAGCTCGTCTGTTTCCAGCTGCGCCTTTCTCCTTTTACTGACAGCAGTGTCATGTAGAAACGTGGCTCTAGGCCATCATATGACTGGCTGCATAAAAGTTCGTTTACCAGGCAGTTTGACGGGGCAGTGTGTCTGTGTGCTCGGCGATCAAGGATATTTTCTTTATTTTTTTTCTTACCTACTTGCCTGGCTAGGTCTGTAAAACTTTTTATTTTCATGCCGTTAAGATCGTACCACACTCCCGTTGCTGAATGATATTTTGGATAGTTAAAATGCTGGATATAACCCCCCCTCCCACATCTCTAGAGGGATGAAATGTAATGTCAGTATAATAACTTGTAAGTGTATTAAAGGAGCTGGTGGTTTTCCTTGATCCCAGATTACAGCTGTTGGTTCCACGGAGGCTTTGCTGGACTATGAGCTCCAGTAAGACTCCACGCTACAATCGTTTCTCTGGAGGAGCAACCATCGCCAGTGCCAGTATCCCTGCCGCAGACAGCGCCAACGGGGTGAGCTTGCCAGGAGCTTCCTCACACGTCTGATATCTGACTCCCAAGGCCCATAAAAAGGGATTCCGAAATCCTCTGCGTGTGCCGTGCGCGGTGTTGCGCATTGAGTCTCTTACTTTTCCGGTTTAAACAGACGAGAATGGAGACTACATTTGGACCCACATTTTCAACAGTTTCAACCATCACTAAAGGTTAGTTTGGGAGAAGGTCTTCTACAAAGTTTCCAGTGTTTTTATTTTTTTTTTTCCCCCTTGCTGCTGCATATCTGGGAATTCTTATTGTCTTCTCTTGGTGGAGTATAAATAATGAACAGTTGGCTGTGAGTTAAAATGCAAAGAGATGTGATTTGTTGCCCCCACTTTTAGCAGAACCTACTGGAAGTTATAAGCAGCACCGCCGGACCCCGTCCTCCTCCAGCACCCTGACCTACACTCCACGCGACGAGGATGACGGCATGGTAAATGGCGCCTGCTGCCTTCGCCGTTCACTGACAGAAAGGGTCTTTCAGAAATTGGCTGTATGTCGCGTCCTCCTGCTGTCTGTCAGTGTCTGAAGGGTCACCAGGCCACGCCCCTTTCCATTAGGCTCACAGTAGATGCACGTGAGCTTGCCATACTTTCTCCCTACGTTAGGTACTGTTAAAAGTTTCACACCGACGATGTTTTTTTTTTTTTTCGGTTTTATGCACTGCTCAGCCATCCGTTTCTACTCTGTGTGGTTCTGTTTTGCTGATTAACTGTACTGAGCCGAGTTCCCTTCACATTCAGGCCGAGTCGCTCACACGGCTCAGGAACTCATGAGGTGATGTTGAATAGCAGGAAGCCCCCCCCAAATCCGCGGTGATCTGTATAGTTAAGCTGGCACTAAAAGAAAAACTGCTGGAACAAGTGAGTGTGATAACAGACGAGGGTGACCCAGCTAGCAGAGAACTGGGGAGACTGGAATGAGTCTGTCTGGAGAATGCAGAATGTTTTCTGGGATGTACAAAAACTGGAGAGAATGCCCATAAGTGTGACAATGGCCCTGATGCCACCTCATGGTTTCCACAGTAAATTCCTTAACGGGATCATTGTGCTATAGACAGCTGGTTCAGTTTGTTCACTGAGACAGTAAAGCAGCAGATGATTTGAATCGTTTGTGGTCTGTGGCTTTTAAAATGCAATAGCCTGTCTTGTTTACACTGTAAATGGTTTAAAGGTTCAACGGATGGTTTCATTTTCTAAATCGCAGTACAAAGTATAGATTGACCTCTGTGCACTGCTGTATTCTCCAGCTTGTTCTTCTTGTGACATTGATTTACTGATGTTGATTGAGTCACTAACTGCATTAGTTTTGACACAGAGTTAGTTTTCCCATGTATTTATTTGGAGTATTTCATCAGTTTGACACTTTTCTCTCACACGAAGAGTGAGTAGAATTCAGAGGAGTAGAATTCAGTTTTTGATGAGGGTTTTTAGTTTTTTCTAACAATCTGTGTTGGAGGAAGCGATGGGAATAGGATAACTTGGACTTCAGTCTTTTAGCTGAGCCTTACCTATAACTCATCTATGCGTTATAGAGTTCTGTTTATTGTTGGGCTCGTACTGAGATGTTGATGGTGTAGGAAAGAACTCTAGCTCCCTCTGCAGACCGGGAGGTCCTTGCACCCAGTAACGCAGGAAACACGAGCAGCTTCATGGTCTCCGCTCTCTCTTGCAGCCACCCATCAGCACTCCACGACGCTCCGACTCTGCCATGTCCGTGCGTTCCCTACACTCCGAGTCAAACATGTCGCTCCGCTCCACTTTCTCCCTGCACGAAGAAGAGGAGGACACGGTATGTTCTTTTCCAGTGTCTCATACCTGGCTACACATACCGTACAGTACTGTGCAAAAGTTTTAGGGACTTGTAAAAAAAAAAAAATGCCTTTAAGTGAGGATGCTGTCAAAAGTAATGCTATGAATAGTTTTCATTTATCAATCAACAACATACAAAGGGTATAAACAGAAAAAAACAAAGCAATTCAGGATTTTGCGTGACCACCCTTTGCTTTTAAAACAGCATGAATTCTCCTAGGTACACTTACACAGTTTAAGGAACTCCGCTGCTAGGTTGTTCCACATGTCTAGGAGAGCTAACCAACTGATACGTGAAAATTATCATATACAGTACTGTGCAAAAGTCATAGGCCACCATTTTTCTGGGCAGGAAGAATACACTATATTGGCTCTGGGAAAAACAATTTCACATCACAATTTATGCAAATAATGTGATGCAATAAAAAGTACAGAATTTCTCCTGCATTCCAAAATGTTACTGATGTCTGATTGAATGGCTCAAACAATGCAACCTTGGTTCCCAACTCTCTCCTCGAAAGCTAAGTTCAACAAAAACATAGGTATATGGGATGGTAACTGCATGTTTTGGGCAGCCTGGCGTGCTGTGGTCCATGGAATCGCGAAGAGTCGGACACGACTGCGTGACTAAACAACAACAACTGCATGTTCTGGGGTTAATTGAGGAATTGTATTGAAATATGTACATGGACAGATGTGAAGTCATAGTTTTACAGCAGCATGAACATGACTTAATCATAATTTTCATTGCCTGCCTAAGAAAGACTTTTGTACACAGTACTGTATACGTGTACTTACATATACACAAACATACAGCATGTTTTGATCTGAAGTCCCACCGTGAGAAAATGGCCATGGATCAGACTCTGTTCTGAGCTGTCACCACACACAGGGGTCCCGATTAGTGGGGAGAAAGCCTCACTCGTTCCTTTGATGTACCTGAAGATATTTGCAGAAGAAACTTAGAGGGACGGGTCGATTCCACTGAGCCAGCTGGCTCTTTTTGCAACCTGCTGCTTGATGTCTGTGTGGCCTGCCCCTTATGAGAAAAGGGCTCAAGCGGACTGCGAAAAGTACAACCCCCCCCCAAGTGCATATGGTGAAAGAGGCATCAGACTGAACCACTGAGGTGGGGGGGGGGGGGTAGGTTCAGGTTTATTTTTCGTGTGTTTTTTTTTTTTTTTGTGTGTGGCGCTCTGTGTTGCTGACGCTGTACCTGTTCCACCCCTAAGGAGCCCCAGGTGTTTGCTGAGCAGCCCTCTGTCAAGTTGTGCTGTCAGCTGTGCTGCAGCGTGTTCAAGGACCCTGTCATCACCACCTGCGGGGTGAGTCATTCTGCACGGGAGTGTCTTCCTGTCAGCACCACACACATTTTCTTTTTCCTGTATGGTGGGTGAGTGGGTTTTTTTTTTTTTTTTAATAGCCTCTCTCTCACCCATGGTGCCCCTTTAACTTCCTGAAATGTTTCGATTGGCTCATAGCGTTTCCTCTCTAGGCAGGTGTTTTGAAATCAGAGTGTCTCATCTGGAAGCATGATTGGCCTCCATTCGAACTCCTCCGCTAAAGCTTAGTCAGCGGAGGTGCTTACTGGAACTGTGCTGAGAGCCTGTATCCTCCACAGTCACCCCCCACATCTGAGCTTCTGCTCATAAATCTCTCTTTGTCTTGCAGCATACCTTCTGCAGACGATGCGCCTTGACCTCAGGTAAGGCTCTGACCGTTGGCCACCATATCCATTCGATCTCTGAGTAATGTGCAGAGGAGCAAAGCATTAAGGAAAGTGACCAGGAGGTTCTGAAGTCTCAAAGCTGTCCTCCCAGCCTCAGAATTTAATCCTGGGAAGATTTGCAGTATGTTCTGGACACTGTGTGTGCTCTCTGACCCTGCAGAGAAATGCCCGGTTGACAACGCCAAGCTGACCGTGGTGGTGAATAACATTGCGGTGGCCGAGCAGATCGGCGAGCTCTTCATCCACTGCAAGTACGGCTGCCGGCCGGCCCCCAGCGGCAAGCCTGGCGCTTTCGAGGTCGACCCCATCGGCTGCCCGTTCACCATCAAACTCAGCACCAGGAAGTGAGAGCCTCCGGCCTGCCTGCCACCCCTGAATAGATATTTCTCTTCAATTAATCACCCTGTGATGCACTCTGCCTTCTCCCTTTCCTTAATCATTACAGCCTCAGTGAATGTTTGTGCTTTTTTTTTTTTTATTTTAAATGTTTGGGTGGAACAGGACATTGTTACAGCTTACGGTCCCCATTCGTGCACATTTCCTAGCATCCTGAGTACTGGATCTCTTATTCTGAGTTTACTATTTGGTCAGTCAGGTGAGGATTGTTTTGGGAGGGACAAAACGAGGATGATCCTATCCTCTTTAGGGCCATGTTTACCTGATCCTGCCGTCCCGGTTGGGTGGCATGTTTAACCTGTCCTAAATGCAGCCCCCCCTCGTCCCCCAGAGACCACGAGGCAGGCTGCGATTACCGTCCCGTTCGCTGTCCCAACAACCCCAGTTGTCCGCCCCTACTCACCATGAACCTGGAGGCTCATCTGAAGGCCTGTGAGCACATCAAGTGTCCCCATTCAAAATATGGGTAGGAAACGTCGGACTGGGTGGGGCGGGATCTGCCAGCGGAGTTGGGCTCAGCTAAACCCCCCCCCCCCGTTAACTCTCTCAGCTGCACCTTCATCGGCAACCAGGACACCTACGAGGCACACCTAGAGATGTGCAAGTTCGAAGGCCTAAAGGAGTTCCTGCAGCAGACGGATGACCGTTTCCATGAGATGCAGGTGGCCTTGGCCCAGAAGGACCAGGACATCGCCTTCCTGCGCTCCATGCTTGGCAAGCTGTCAGAGAAGCTGGACCAGCTGGAGAAGAACCTGGAGCTCAAGTTTGGTAGGAGGCCCAGTGGCTGGAATTGTCTGAAATGTTCATCTGATCAATTCCATGGATGTCATGTCTCTGTACTGCTTAGTATTCATATCGCTTTTTTATTATGTGAATGTACTCTGTACTCATGCAGTCTGTATTCTCTAGTGATACGGCAAATGAGGCTTCAGAACTCAAACTAACACTCAATCCTGATGCTAAATGAGCTTTCAAAACCCCTGGTGGGTGGGATTATCTTGAATGACCAATCTATGCTTGCATTACCAAGGCAGCGTGACGCCCAGCAGGTGTCCACCTACTTTGTCACACGGCTCTTGTGTGTGCACCTGTGGTGCCAGTGCTGTTTCTGTTCCACAGATGTGCTGGATGAAAACCAGAGCAAGCTTGGCGAGGACCTCATGGAGTTCCGTCGGGATGCTTCCATGCTCAACGTAAGTAAGCTTGCTCTTGCTGACAGTGCCGTGCTGTCAGCCCCGAGTCACGGGTGTTTTTTCAGTGCTTTTATTTATTTATTTATTTATTTTTACCTCTGCATGCCACTAAAGGATGAACTGTCCCACATCAACGCCAGACTCAACATGGGCATCCTTGGCTGTAAGTCCCCCACCTTTGTTTGGCTTGCCATTTTGTTGTGGCTGGCTCCGCTCCCCTGATTTCTGACTCTGCCTCCCTGTGTTGCAGCGTACGATCCCCAGCAAATATTTAAGTGCAAAGGCACTTTTGTGGGTCACCAGGGCCCTGTGTGGTGTCTCTGCGTCTACTCCACTGGTGACCTGCTTTTCAGTGGTTCCTCAGACAAAACTATCAAGGTATCGCCCCACTTTCCGGCCTTTCCTGCTTGAGTGCCTGCCCGTCCCCCCCCCCCGCCTTACCCTTTTTTCTCTTCTCAGGTTTGGGACACCTGCACAACGTACAAGTGTCAGAAGACTCTGGAAGGCCATGACGGCATTGTGTTGGCGCTGTGCATTCAGGGGTGAGAGCTCGCCTGGCGACGTAGAGTTCGCTTACCCAAAGTCTTGTAGTTCTTGGTGTTTGTTGCTCAGCTCCCCTCCCCCATCCTGTTTTTCAGGAACAAGCTGTACAGCGGCTCAGCCGATTGCACGATCATCGTAAGTGATTCTCGGAGCATGAGAGTTTTTTTTTTCTGGAGGGGGTGCTCTGCTTGGACCCTCCATCCAAAGCTGTTGCCCCGGTGACCGGCTCCTTCCCGCAGGTGTGGGACATCCAGACACTCCAGAAGGTGAACACGATTCGGGCTCACGACAACCCTGTGTGCACATTGGTGTCTTCACACAACATGCTCTTCAGCGGCTCCCTCAAAGCCATCAAGGTGAGGGTTCGAATCAGCCTGCTCACATGCCTTAGGAGGGAGTGTAAGGCGCTTGATGTGCAAGTAGGTTAACAGTCATGGAGGTGTATTTCCACCCTTCCTGATATTCAGAAATCAGTAGAACACGTACCTGAAAAACTATAATTCCTACATGGTGTATTTTCTAGATTGAGGTGTTGCAGATGAGAGATTTCTTATGGGTGCATAACCTGAATGAGCCCGGCCTTTTGCTTTGGCCTTCTTCAATGGCCAGAGCTATTGGATTATGGGAGATCTGCAGTGTCTGTGGGGTGGCCATCAAGTCCTACTATGGACACGTTGGACAGCACAGTTTGCATGGCTACCGCTTTTCTCCGTGATCTGCATATCGATTGCCTTTTCCCAGCAGGGTATCCTACCTATATTGGTGAGGCGGAGGGGTTTTGGGGTGCGTAAAGTGATGGCAAAGCATGCAGTGATGACGGCTACGTGTCTCTCCAGGTTTGGGACATCATGGGTACGGAACTGAAGCTGAAGAAGGAGCTGACCGGGCTGAACCACTGGGTTCGGGCGTTGGTCGCTTCACAGAACCACCTCTACAGCGGATCCTACCAGACCATCAAGGTTAGGCACCGTGTCGGAGGTTCGATGAGCATAAATATGCCTCCCTTGAAGTCGGGCTTAAGAGGACACACCAGTTCAGGACTGATGAGACTCTGGGATCCTCATGGTCAGTGTTAGGGTCTCTGATCTAAATAGGTGCTTTGAGCAGTCTATGTTACACTTTGGCGTGTCTCGAAGATGTTCGATACAGGATTCTGAGGACGTGTTAAATCCAGGAACCTCTGAAACAGTCATTCTAGATGTCCTCGAGAACCCGTTTACTGGCGTGGGTGGAGGAGTATGGCAACTGAAATCCCCCTTTGCTGTTTCTCGGCATTTAATTGGGTCTCTGGGGAAGGTGAGCAGACTATCTGGCGTAGTGCTGTGTTTCTTCCCAGAGAGAGAGAGAGAGGCACTGACTTTCACCAGTTTGCATCATCCTACTAGTTGACCCCCCCTCCCCCCACACACGCGCTCTGGCCATGCAGAGGCCCAGATGACATCAACACTAATGTTGCCGTAGCGACTAGGTTGATGTATTCCAGCTGTTGAATTGCTCAGTGTTTCCAGACCTGATAAGAGCCCACGGTCCTCATTCTCCTCCCATAACTATTCTTGGTGTGTGGTCACAGTTTTGCAGTGGTCTTCTGCCAGCGAATACGCCTGATCTGAGCTTGTTCCGTAAACGTGCCGTGTCTAGTAAAGTTGGATGAAGAGCATCCTTTTGAATCCCCCCAGATCTGGGACATCCGCTCGCTGGAGTGCGTTCACGTCCTGCAGACGTCTGGTGGCAGCGTGTACTCCATCGCCGTCACCAACCATCACATCGTCTGCGGCACCTACGAGAATCTCATCCACGTGAGCACCCAGCTGGTTGCTGCATCCCACTAGTCGCCTGTGGCTGTTCTTGTTCTTACACCGATGTCTTTCCCCCGCCAGGTGTGGGATATAGAGTCCAAGGAGCAGGTGCGGACTCTCACAGGCCACGTGGGCACTGTGTACGCCCTGGCGGTCATCTCCACCCCGGACCAGACCAAAGTGTTCAGTGCCTCTTACGATCGCTCGCTCCGGGTAAGCCGTCTGGTAACCCTTATGGACCTTCTGGGGTCCCCGGGGAGGGGCATGGACACTGACTTTCAGCTGCCCTTTGCCATAGGTGTGGAGTATGGACAACATGATCTGCACCCAGACCCTACTGCGGCATCAGGGTAGCGTCACGGCACTGGCTGTCTCCAGGGGGCGCCTCTTCTCTGGAGCAGTGGACAGTACGGTGAAGGTATGTCCAAGTTCACCCTTATATCATTCTCCGTATCAATAACTCGTGCTGAAACCATACGGCTGCCACATGATGTTAACTGTCTAGATGTAGTAGAGGTTGGGTGGTAGCTTACTGACTAGGGATGCGTTTCAGTTTGGCAAATGTGAGTGAGACCGTGCTTCTCACTGGTTTTCTCCTCTCTTTACCCCAGGTCTGGACCTGCTGAGTCCATCTCTTTCAAACTTCTATCGGCAAACGTTTTTTCTGGGACCGCCGTCAACGGTTATTACCACCATCGTCGATCGACAAAGCCAAGTTGATGAGAATTTTTTTTTTTTAAATCATAAACTGTGTTCTTGATTTTTAAAAATCCTCGTTCTGTAGCCGTCGTCAGGCCTCTGTTTATCAAAAAACTGCAGACGTCAATGGTCCGGCCAGCGAAAGCCTGTTATAAAGCGTTGATATCACTGGCAACGTGAAAGTTTACGCTGTGGCCAGCCTCCGGACGCTCTTCACGCGCGGAGCACAGCACTACTGCAGTACCTGCCTTACCTGATAATATGTACAAATGGCACTGGCCTTGTCAGCCTCCACTGTCCCCAGCTAGGGGAACCCACTCCTGAGTTGATGCCCCAGCCAAAGCCCTCCCCCCGTCATTTGGCAGCAGGCATAGAAGATGAAGAACATGAACTTTGGTATTAACTGTTGTGTTTCAATGGGGCAAAAGAATCGTGCTTGTAAATCTATATTTACACTCCAATCTTAAAACATCAGTTTTTTTTTTTCTCTCCTCTGCTTTGAGGACAGGTCATGCATTTGGCAGTGACTGAGGTGCTTTTGAAAGAGTCCAGTTATCTGCATTGAATCGAGGCGTGTGAAATCACATCTGCTGCGGGTAACGTCTGTGGGATGAATGCAGCTGTCCAAGATGACTCCATTGTGCATTTACCACGTACTGCTGGCTTTTTATTTATTTTTAATGAAACATGACTTTTTTTTGCTTCCATGTCACACTGCCCTTTCCCGTTTGGAAGTGTTATTGAAACTGGTGAGTGTGGCCTGTTCCGATCAGTCCGAAGCCCTGGACCTCGCCTCGTACCCTCGGATCGGTGGGCGGATCGCAGAGTGCTGCTTTAAGAAAGCCATTTTTTAAACGTGTAGTGCTGCTGTTCATTTTAAGATTTTGTTTTTCTAAAGAGTCGTAAAATCGCATGCGCTGCAAAGCGCCTCTGTGAGTCCGAAGTGGGCTCTGCTCAGTGTTCCTTAACAGTTCTTCTCAGTGCCCTGGCTGATGATGTGAACGGCTCAGGTCAGCGGTAATGAGGCTGCATGAACGTGTCCTAGTAGTCCACGTTTATGATCTCAGACCAGGCTCAGAGAAACACACTACAGTGTGTATCGGCAGTGCCAACAATAGGTTCTCTTTTTACTTTGCTTTTTGCAGTCCGTAGGTTGCGGGGTGCCAGGTACGATTTCTATTTTTGTGGGTAGGGCGGTTGGTTGGAGGCCGCTGTGATTGTCCAATGGCATTCATGTACATTCACTTGTATACTTTGTTTACCATGATTTTACCATTAAAGCAGTATACACTCCTGCTTGCCATGTGCCTTTTTCCCCATTTCTTTTCCAATGGGGAAGTTTAAAAAGTGTCAGATGTTCAAAATCCTGACTCACATGAATTGGTTTTACTTCTTACTGTTCACGTTCATTGCCTTTGCCCAGACTGAAGTTTAGAAAAGCTCAGTTCTGTAAGATTATGCAAGGTTCTTGAATTAATGTTAAAAATTAATAATTTCTAAGAAATAGGAGAATATTTAATCAGTCCTCATATTTGTGTCACAAAACTGTGTTGATCCATAGCATTTCATGTTACACTCAGTGGTGACCATTGGGAACACCAAGCTAGCACATTTCAGTGTTGTTATTAACTGAATTCTTCAAATGGTTTCACTGGCTTTGGTTGTTATCCTCCAGTAACGCTCTGTGTATTCCAGCTTTGCCAGTGTGACTTGAATGTGTTCGAGGATGGCAGAGTCGGGCCAAGCCGCCTTCAAACCGTGGTGCAGAGGTTACCTTTGGGAGTCAGAAGCGGCTCAACTCCTTTAAACTTTGTAAATAACATTTATTTTGGACATGTGGCTGCTGCTGCTTGCCGTCAACAGAACTCTCATTTCCAATCACAGCAAGTATAATACAAGTCGGTGATAGAACATCAACTCAACACAATACACAGCCTGCACAACTGGAAACCCCAGATTCCTTTTTTCATGTGCAGGAAATAAAAATAAAGCTTATTTCAGCCTTTTTTTTTTTAAACATGACAGTTCCTTGTCCTGTTAAATATTTGTTTCTTTAAAATGATTTGACTATACTTTTTTATTTTTTTTAACCATTATGGGAAATGAAGATAGGTATGGCAGAATCAATTTAAAGAAATGTGTAAAACACAAGATTATAAAGATCTGATGAGGTTTTACATCATCAAAGAAACATTCAAGGATATAGATGTGGGATCTGGATACAAAACCACAGAGGGGGGGAACACTGCTTGTTACGCAGCACAGAGGAGCATGATGAGAATCCGTAATCTGTGGCTTCCTATCGGTTCCAGCCAAGGTGTGATTTTCTACACTGTAGTGAGGGTCACCGCCGGTCATGACGACCGGGGCAGTAACAAGGTCAGCCTCATCCATATACAGCCAAGACAATGAACATGTATAACCTTAAGTGACATGGTGTCAAAAATTAACATTACAGATGTAATCCACAGTACTCAAAAGACAATGCGGTAGCTGAACAAATTAGCAATGAAACAATATCATGAAAAATAAAAAATAATTTGCAATAGCTTTTTTTTTTGGAATATGTAGAATACAAAAATGCAATTTTTATAATATTATGTTCTGCAATCCAATCTAAATAAATTAATATTTTCTGGATATCATTGTTAAATATTTTATATATAATAAATTAGTCATATCAAATATTTAAAAAAATGTAGTTTGTATTATGAAGCTTTACTAAGAATTAAAAAAAGATATGTAATAAAATATATGAAGCGTGTCACATTATTCATTCATTTGTAATTTGTAATCAATCGTCATTTTCTGCTGGTCTGAGGTGGGATCAGGTGCCTCAATTAATCCCTGGTGAGCGCAAGAAGACCCGGACATTTTTGGATGCAGTGACAGTGACGAAAATGAGCACAGAGATTGTCATGTTCACAGGGTGACAGTGGAACGACTATGAAGAATGTTACTACAGGAATGCCGAGAATGACAGTAATACGAATGAGATGGCTGCAAACTTGAGAAGTTTGGTACCGTGTTAGCCGTACTTATGGATCCCCACCCAAGACCAGAAGGTCATGAATTTGAACGCTGTGGCCAACAGTGTTCGTGCTGCTGCTGGGCCCTTAAACAAGAATCTTAACCCTAACGGCTCCAGGGGTGCTAGCTGACGCTGCTCTCTGACCCCAAGCTTTCTTCACTTGTATCTCACTTTGGACAAAAGTGTATACAAAAAACACAAATGCAATTACTTAAACACGATTAAACACGAACTTGTTTCAAACAATTTAATATAGTATGTACATAACGGCTAAAATGGAAGTTTTTGTCAATCCGAGACTTCAAAAAAATAAATTGCAAATATTTTCTACGGGGTCAGTAATGTAAAACTGAAAATGAATAAAATGCATAGAACTGCAGCACAGAGTAATGGTCTCCAACCCTTTGGGGACCATTAGCATTGTGCTATGAAGATAAAGTGGTCAAGAAACAAGGAGCATGCTCAGGCACTGGTCTTTGTGTTCCGTTAAGCTTTAGACTTTCACTATGAAGCTTAACAGAGGCGGCCTGTCTCCAGGTAACTAATCATGTCCATGGAACATCTCAACGAAACAAGTTCATGTGTTTTGCCTCTACACAGTAATTGGAACAGGAGCAGTGGCGTGAGGTGAAACCATTCACTTTTGCATGTATTTGGTCGAGGTGCGCTTCCTGGTTTTGTGGCGGACACAAGTTTCACGTAAAACCCTTCTTAAATGCTGTTTTTAGTTGTGCATTTGAGGTACAAAGAAGAAACAAAGTCCTCTGGGTAGCAAGCAGGAAAAATCGCCCACGTGATATGTTTGATGTTCATAAAACCGTCTTGTGTTCCTCCCAAGGTAAAAAAAAAAAAATTAGTATTCCAAAGCATACCGTCATCAAGCATCATCTCGCCACGCCTGACGAGCTCTCCGATCCTGACTAACCCCGAGTTGGTTGGGGTTCAATGTCAGTACCTGGTTTTTAAGTTGTCTGGTGACTAAATAATACTGGGTAAACGCTTACACTCTTGAACAGAATGCGTATGGTCGGTCCATAGCTTTACTTTTATTCGTGCTCTCCTGGGTTTCCACTAAAGATCACAAGAACATTTGTTGCCAACTTAGTGATGTGAGCTTTAGCTCTTCGATCAACGAAACAGTGTCGTACAGGAATTTGTGAACGTGAAATGAGAAGTTAAATTAAGAGCTGAATGGTTACTACAACCTTATACTCAATTAGCGATACAGAAGTTGGATGGATGGATGGATGGATGGATGGATGGATGGATGGATTTTAGAGTTACTGGTTTGACTCCAGACAAAAACAAGTTTTACACCACATATGAAGTTTAAATCATTCAGTGGAATGCCCCAATTTATATATTTTGTATCACTGCTCAAATACTGTCCGATAAACCCACAGTTTCACAAGCCATTCTGCTGTTTGTATGACTTAGCACAAAACACAACACTCTCACAAAAGTGGCGCATATTTTAAACCATATTTTGCACATACACACACACACATTCACACACACACACAAACACAATACCTATAGAGGTGCACTACAGATGGTCAGGGAAAGACAGTCCCAGCACAGTCATTTGAGCCATCCAGTCTATTACAGGAACAAGAAATCATCAAACAAACATTATCGTCGTCCAAAATGTTTCTTTTGTGCCATTCGGAAGCCGAAAAAGAGAAAAAAACAACAAAAAACACCTTGCCTGCCAGTCCGGAATTGGCAGTGTCGACTTTAGAGAAGACGCCTTTGAACTGAAGGGGGTTGGAGCCCCAAAGTTCCATAATCTTCCTCAGAAAGCCGTCATACCCTCCAACATCTTCCAGCGAAGTGTAAGGTGGTTCTTGTGCTTCTTCCAGCCTGGCGTGCTCAGCCCACCTAGCCGCGTACTGCTAAGAGGCCATCAATGGACAGCACATGCGTACGCCCACAGGCCAAGGAGGGCCGAGAGAGAAAACCTGTGCTTTTCATGCGTCCCTCGTTGCTGAGGGGACGCGGAATGCAAAGAGACGAGAGGCTGGGCGTGTGTCCTAACCGGAGGAAATGCTGTCACATGAGCTCTGCCACACGCACAGATGTGACTGGGGAGTTTGAAACCACGGCGAAAAAACATTCCGTCTTAACTGTTCTTCTAACCCCAGCTGAGTCGATGTGAATTTCCAAAACGAAATCTTTATGAATAGGTGATTCAAAGCTACACTTGTAACATTTGGCAAAATTGAAATAAAAATAGTTATATATATTTATATATATATGTATATATACGTATGGGAACTATACATTAGTCAGGAAAATGGGATATAACAACTCTGGCTAATGTACAATTCCCCCCATGGAATTTGTTTCTTCATGCTTACAATTTACACATACAATAGTACTATTGTTTTGTTCCATATTATTATTACTGTACAATAATATTCCAGAGTTTCTGGGAAAAAAAGACTAGTTTTCCTGCTGCTGTGTAGCTCACTTTCTAAGCCCGTGATGTTGTGCTGTGTTACCGACGTCTCAAACCCGGAGACTTCAACCCGATCCTGAGGTAAATTTATCCAGGCTTTCGAGATTCTCGTCAGTTGCGCAAAATCTGAAATGTAGGCGTGAGGAATGCTGTTGTGAGAAAGGAAGGCAGATGGTGCAGGAAAAGTAAGACCTTTTGGGGGGTGGAGCCAGTGGAGGAAACCCGGGGAGGAGGAGTGGCTTTTGCGGCTGGCCTCTGTGCCTCGGTGCCCCGACAGGGCCCTGAGGATGTGCTCACGGTCGCCACGCTCACTCCAGCATGGCATCTAGCTGGTCGGCCAGGTCGTCAAACATGCTGCCAATGTCGTCCAGGATGCTCACTGTGCTCTTGTCCTCGGCCGCTGAGCTGTAGACAGCAGGCAGAAGGACACGGGTGTTTGTAACCGCGAGAGACGTCACGCCACGTGTCCAGCTACCACATTTCTACACGCTTGCCATTGAATTTTACAGAAACAGCTTAGGACTCTGCCAAATTCTACACAGGGAGGATTTTTATTGATTAGCCACAGCTGAAAGCAGACCAGATCTCTGACTCAAACCCTCTGCTCATCTTAACCCAGTATCTCAGACTATGCTTAGCAAACCGCTGCCATCAACGAGCAGGTTTATAGGTCATTGCTAACACAGCCAGCAGTTTATTCTGGTTAATGTTAGGTCTGTTGGGGTAAATGAACATCTCACATAACTGCTGACAACTTCAAACTTAACTTTTCCACTTGTGCTATAATCTTGCTAGTATAAGCAGATGCCTCGGATGGCTAGCATGCAAAGTTGTTACGTAAAAGCAGGAGAAACAAACTGGCCCAGTTCAATCCCAGCTGACAACATGTAATACTTTTTTATTTAATGTAAAGGTTATATTTTTATGTCCCTTTGCTTTAATGTCACATACTAATTAGGGATGGCTCAACGCCACAATTTTCATCTATATTACCAAGCCTTTTTGTTTAGACTTTATTGTGTACTGAGTTTTATTTAGATGTTTTGTTTGGCCTATTCTGGCCACTGAATTTCTATCATTTTTTTTTGCTGGCTGTGCACCATATTGGAAAGTTGTCTGAAGTAGCGCAAATTGAGGATATGGAGACCGTAACCGTTTGTTTATAACGTTAACTGTGTGTATTTACGTTGAACAATGTTCGTTCCCTCTCCTTATCATGGTACATTACACACTTAACTTCTAATCCGTTTGTATGCCATCTGTAATTTAGTCATCCAAAAAAATGCTCCAACTGTGAAACCAATTCTCTAATCCCCTAAAGGAATAATTGATTATGAAATGAAATGCCAGTTTGGCAACGTGATGCGAGGCTTGCCCCAGAATCGTATCGAATTGTACCTTTAGTTTTTTTCTGATAACCGATCCAGTGTTTTTCGTCAGGACCAAAATAGACACTGAATATCGCATCGGCACATCCGCAGTACATATTCTGAGAAAGAAGGAAGTCCCTCGAACCTAGTATTGGATGGATCAATGGATAGTCAATGTTTTGTTTTACTCAAAATACAGAAGGTGTTTCTGAAAATGCTGTAGCTAGCATGCATGTATATCCATGCATTTCACTCTAGATGATGGAGGATTGGTGAGAGGCTTACTCCTGGCGCCGGTCTTCCTTCTTGATCTTCTCCTCCACGGCCTGCAAGGCCGCAGCCAGGGAGGCGCTGGTCTCCTCCAGCTTCTGCTGGGCTGTCTCTGCTGGGCTCGCTATGTCTGCCGACACGCTGCCTATGGATGAGCGTGGAGGCTTGACGGGAGGTGGTGTAGGACCGGGGGTGGAGGGCCCAGGGGTTTTTGGGGTCTGGGGACTCTGTGCTGGTGGGCTGGTGGAAATCTGGCCAGGCGTGCCACCATCCAGTCTGGTCGGGATGGGTGTGGATGGGGAGGTCACCTTGATGGTCTGCAGGGCATTCTGTGCTTTAGCTGGTTTGGGGGCTGTTGGAGGTGGGCTGGGTTTCGGTGACACTGGGGGGGGCATCCGCTTCATCTCTGGAGCAAAAAGATTAAATGTTAGACTGACTATAAAATCATCTGTGATATCAAATGGGGGTACAGAAACAATGGTTACCTGGGCTGCTAGGTCTGGGAACAGGGGCTCTTTTGGAAGTGGGCGTGGGGGGGCTCTGTTTTTTCATTGGCTGCCCAAGGACTGGCTTTGGGGACACCGGGGGCTTGATGGGCCTGCGGTGCTCACTGTCAGCACCCAGGCCGAAGTCGGCGCTCTCCCTGCGACGGTTGGGCTCATCGCCACCCTGCAAGTGTGCCTGCTCCACACAGCTCATTTCCGAAACGGGCCGCCTCTTGATGGTGCTGGTGCCGTTCTGGTAGGGGACAAGGAGCTGGCTGTCTTGCACGTCTCCGGAGTCCTTGTCCTTGGTCTTGGGGCGTCGCTTGACGGTGCTGGTCTCTGTCAAGTGGAACTTGACCCCGTCCAGATGATGCCTGTAGCGAACCCGCCTCTTCAGTGTCGCTGTGGCGTCCATGCGGGACAGCTCATCCTGCGGCAGGGAGTAGATGCCGTCCGGCAGCCCATCAGCCTTGCCAGATCTGGGCCTCTGCTTGATTGTGAGGCTGCCGTCCTCTGCAAAGGGCAGCTCCTCTGCCGTGCCGCCAGTGGAGCCCGATTGCAGCTCTGCAGCCAACCTCTCCTGAGACGGCTCTGACTCGGGCAGCTTACGCTCCTGCCGTGCGGCCGCCAGCAGCCCCGTCACCGGACCGCTGATAGTTCGCCGTCGATTCACCACCTCGCCGTCCAGCCCGATGGCGTCACGGTGTCTTGATGAGCCATGCAGAGGAATGACCTATGGGCAAGAGGAGCACCTTAAAGTCACAGACACTGAGCCTCCACACAAACAGACCCATATCGGGCGTGGTTAACTCCCGGGCGCATACTACAGGAAGTTACTCTATGCACAGAGCTGACGCAGGTAATATTAATCCTTAGTTAACAGTTGGTGTCACCCGCATGCACTCACCTACATACTGTCAGGATGGAATGTTATGCTACCATTAAGACTCATACGGTGATACCGTCAACGAGAAAGTTTACGACTATCGTGATCCATAAAGAGATCGAGCATTAAGCTGTGTTCATATAAACACCACAGAGACCTTGTTAATTAGCTATAGCTCATATTGATTTGAATATTTCAAAATCTTGGAAACACCATATATACAATATGCCTTTTCCCAGTGTGTACCCCTTCCTATCCACTTTATCATATGTCTCAGGTGGAGGTGCAACGGTACCCCTAATGCCCATGACACTCAAGTCATTGACAGCACACTTAAGGGGCTGACCGATGACCCCCACACAACGATTCGTCCCTCTACCAGGTGTCCCAGTGACAGACGGCTACACCGGGGCTGTCGCTCTAAGTTACCTGCAGATAGTGATGGCCGCCTAGAGATCTCAGAGCTTTGGCCCCACCCCCGATGGACGACATCTCCAGCATGGCGGCTATGCTCTTCACGCTACCTGCGCTACCCGTGTCTATGGCACCCCCCACATCGCTGGCCCGCCTGCGCTCGTGATAAGTCACGTCCAGCAGGTCCCCTCCCAGCTGGTCTTTGTTGTCATCCACCAAGCTGCTTCCTGAGATGGACGAACTGGAGCGCCGGGGTGGCGGAGGCGGGGGTCCCTTCTTCTTGGGCCTGAGAGCGAACGACTGGCTGCGGTTGACATTCTTGTCGGACTGGCCCCTGACAGAGCTGCTCCGGCCGATGCGGGCCTGCATTGTGGCGTACTTGGTCTCTGGGACCAATAGCTCGTCGCGGTCCGGCTCGCTATCAGAGGTGGGGTAGCGGCTCAGGCTGTGGGCACGCTTTTTGGGGAGGCTTGGTTCCACCTCGGCATCGTCAACTTCTGGTGGTAGGCACAGCAGGGGCACCGACACCGGGGGGCTACTTGGCTGACCCTCGGTGCCCTCCATTGACTGTGACATCACATAGGAGTAGCTCCGATGTGCAGGAGATTGTGGGAGAGATCGAGGAGACGTGGGGAGGTCTGACTGAGCCAGCAGCTGTGCTTGGGGCTTTAGCTTGGCAGTAACCTGGGGAGGTACCATGGTCTGTGGGGAGGAGGGCTTGCTCTTGGTGGGGGTCTGTGGTGGAGTGTAGGGGGGACCCGCTGGGCCCTGGGGGAATGACTGCCGGACTTTTCCCAAAGCGGCTGGTACGCCAGATCTTTGAAGCCCAGGGCCCTGGCTACCCTGCCGCACGGTCCGTGCCTCCTTCCTCGGAGCAGCGGCTCCCTCCTCAGAGTCCCGCCGGCCCAGGCTGTTCTCATGCACACCACGAACGCGTGGTGTCATTTGGCTGGTGGCCTGCTTGACTTCCATGCCCTCTGGTGCCTCCCCCAGGCGGCCCTTGGCAACATGCGTGTCGACTGTCGACTCGCCCTCTTGGTGAGGGCTCATCTTTGGCAACACGGTCTCAGCATCACGAGATGGGCTCTCCCCAGTCCTCGTCTCCTTCTTACGCAGCGTGCCACGTCCCTCAGATGCCTTCTGGATCTCTACCAGTTTCTTCACAGCCAGCATCAGCTTCTTCTGGTGGCCTACATGTGTACAGACGACTGATGAGAAAGTACGTGTGGAACTACAAAGGCCTAGGTCATACTGTACAATCAACCACAAAGCTTCAGTCAAGACTAGGTATCATGAAATTAGACAAGTTGGTGCTGTGTATATTTTGCCATCTTACCTAGCTTGGTAATGCCAATTTCTTGCAGGTCCTCCCACGTGATGTCCGTAATGAAATCGATGTTTTCATAACCATTGTGGACCAGTATCTGGTAATATTGGCTCAGTCCAATCATAGACAGCCACTCTGCTAGGGTGGCCTGAAAGCAGCAGACAAGTTGAAAGATCAGAACGTTACTCCAATGCAACCAAGGCAATGTCTGTGAAACTGATTATCATCCTTGATCTCAACATCCAAGAAAAGCACATGTTAGAAATGCCCTTCTTCCATTGATCATCTGATGCTTGTATGTGATTCTGCAACTATTCAACATTTCGTTGGCTAGCCCTGGGGTGGTAGAGCAGTGTGTATTAACAGCTGGTTTATGCAATGCAAAATGTATTAATCATGGCTCCATGCAGGCCACTCGAGTTCTTCCCTGCTAACCTCAGCACACCATGTCTTTATGAACCTCGCTTTGTGTGCAGGGGTTCAGTCGTGCTGAATCCAGAAAGGGCCGCCTTCCCCAAACTGTGGCCACAAAGTTGGCAGCATACAATTGCCTAGAATGTCCTTATGTGCTCTAGTCACAATTACTCACAGGTTTTTGATCCGGAAGCCAATCCATGACGGTCAGCTTGCTAATCTCAGTGGCAATCTTTTTCCGGTGACCGGGCTTGGTGACCCCGATCGCCGTCAGGTCCTGGAAGACAAACACAACAGCGCGATCCTCATCAGCCACACGGCCACGCGCCTCGAGTGGCACTTGACGGAATGGGCTACATATCCTCCCGCCCGCGTTTCAACTCCACACCCCACGATGCCTGGAAGGACGGCAGCCAGGTATGAAAAAACACAGCAATGTACAATGAAAAAATGAAAATAATGTCTGTGGTATTTGTGGTAAGCGACTGGGCAGGAAAATGGAGCTTAGTAGACATGTCTGCTCCCTACATGTGGTAAACAGGACATCGTGTAGACGCTGACCTGTCATTACCTTCTGTCACAAACCACTCACATTCCTCTTTTGATGTTTTATTTTGATTTCACTCTCAGTTAAAAAAAATAATAAAGCTGAACCACAGGCACAAAGGTTATAAAAACGGAAATAAAGCCAAACTCAAACTTATGACTCAAACATATATTTGGCAATGCCACAGTACTGTAACCCCTGTGTTACAAAACCCTAAAAATTGTGCAAAGGATGAAAGAAACTCTGGGAATAGGATTACAGGGTTATACGGCACATGATCACTTGAGATCACTTGGTATGTTTAACATGAACATGAAAGGTGTGCCATCCATTGCACAGGGATGACTTGAGTTTAAGTTTCCCATTTTTTGCAATGCTGCATGCTTACATACACCAGACAGGCTGGTTTCAACATAAATACTTGACCGTGCTTCTCACCGTTATGCCAGACTTGCCCTCTGGGATTTGGCACGGTAGTAAAACACCTCCCACTGTTTAACTGTTTGTATTCCCCAGCTTAACGACCAAGCAACTGAGTGACAATAGGAGGAACTGATGGTGTGTGATCGAGTCAAGCTCGCCACAGAAGCTTGAACAGTTAAAGATATTCCCCCTCTATGGTGAAATCTAATTTTCAATTTAACATGAACTTTTTTCAAACCTTGACCATTTTTTTAATATCTTTAAACAATATAAAAGTTTAATGTAATTTTTAAATTTTATCCCTCCTCTCATTTCTCAAGTGACCAACTTTACGTGATATATAACGTTTTTCTGGATAGCACTGGGCATAAGGAGAGCTACATCCTGGGTGAGTGCATGCGCTTTACCGAAACATTCAGCTACAAGCTTCATTAAAAACTTTCTGTTTGAACTATCCTTACGACTGGATATTTTTAATTTATTCTGGTAAAGCATGTTGGTCACGTGCTCAAGAGCAGTCAACATCCTTCACTAGCAAACCCCCTCCCAGCTCACCAGAAACACAGCGTGCACTGAAACAGGCAACTCATGCACTTTACTATTGAACGTCGCCCTCTATCTGTACAAGGTGATAAAATCACATTAAAGGATATATTTTTCACTAGCTTATCACAGTGTTTAACTCAAAATGTTTAGCTTAATGCATCAGTCATTTAAATGCAGGTATAAATACAAATATTAACATCATTCCAAAGTAAAACACACTATAACACAGAAATAACATCCATAAATATATCTGTCCTATAATAAATCATAATGTAACCCGAAATGTATGGAAAGGGTACTCATTAGATGTATTCATTGTATTCATAAAATTCTGCCAATTTGTAAGGCCTCATGATATTTGATTGCATCATTTTAATTGTTCCACTGAAACCATGAGTCAAACCAAATTACTGGTTAGTTTTGAAAGGTCACAATGTACTCACATGACTGAAACTACTGGATTAAAGCAGCTACATTTCTTTTAGAACAAGCTGAGTTTTGTTTCATACATCAAATCTCCATTCAGAATGATATTACAAAGCTGACAATATGAAATAGATGACTCATTTTTCAGCACTAAAAGATGCAGGTGATCTTGTGAATATGCTTTTTTTCTCATTCAGGTCTGGTATGATTACAGGAACCGATAAAGCAATGAAAGCCCCAGCCATTTATAAATCATGGGATTTCCCATGCAATGAAAGCCCCACCCCTCTGTAATTCAGGGTATGTCCCACTCAAATAAGGCCCCACCCCTCTGTAATTCAGGGGATTTCCCATTCAACAAAAGCCCCACCCCTCTGTAATTCAAGGGATTTCCCCGAAGAACTGTAACTGGCAGGTGCATCATGAATTACACCCCTTAGAGTAAGCAGAGAGGTGTACCATGCAGATGTGAAAGAAATAGGCTGGGCCACCCTGCCCAAAAATGCCATGTTTAGTGTGAAACAGAAAAATAAGTGGACGGTGAACGTCAATTTTGTAAGTCCCAAACAAGTATAAAAAGATCAACGTATTCACCCAGTCTGCGATGAGTAATGCCTTCAGAATGTCAAGGTGTCAATACTGTAACATCAGTTTAAATCCTGGTCCATTCCACACCTTTGCCGCTGATTCTTGAAGGAGAGCTCCAATACTGACTTTGCGTGAAGGGAACCGAGGATAACCGCTGTGCCATCTCGTGGCAAGGTAAAGATACAGAATGATGAGTTTCTGGGAGTGAATATACTTTTAAGTTGGCTTAATTAACATGATCACACGACCACATATTGCTTGTTAAGTATACTTCAATCCCAGTGAAAGAACTGACTGAAATGAGGTATTTGAGTCCCATGTTGAGGGGGATTCCTGAAGTATTTGCAAAAGCAATGATGACCTAGTAATGGGTAGTTGGCTGCTATCTACTTCCCCAAATCATCCCATAAGAGCAATTGCATACAGTATAGGGTAGGATAAGATGATAGATTAGTTATCAGATCAGCATAACGGCCGCTATGGATGAATAGACACCTGGCTTCAAAATCTGACAGAGTGCAAGAGGTGGGAATCTCTGGCTCATAGCAGGAAGCTGCTAATGGTGTTAGCTCACACGCTACCTCACAATGTAGAGAGCTACATTGCCAGCAATTAATATAGCTTCAGCTTAATATAAGGAAGCTTCTGCTTGATACGTTCAGTCAGTTCAGCTTCCTCATCTTTATAATTGTTCAAATACATGGGTGTAAATTCACTCTCGAGTCCACTCCATAACTGATGACATACTGTGCCGATGCTTAACGCAGCGCCGTGTCTCATGCGTGAGTCTGCACTCACATGCAATCACATCCCATATCTGTTGGTATGGAGACGCAGCCTCTCCTTGGGGACCGTGTGAACAGCACGGTGGTCAGTAAGATGGACCCCCAGGACCATATGCTCTAGTGATGGCAGCATTGTTTATTACACAGAGGATCTGGCCAAGTATGATAATGACCAATGAGAAAGGAAAACAAAGAGCTACAATGTAAGCTTCCCATACTGGCTGCCATTAAAAAGAACACGCGTTTCTAATAGAGGGAACATGATATCACCAGCACCACCATCTGACTGGACAGAAACACGTAACATGCAATATATTGTCGGGCCTCTGAATTCCTTCCCGTGACTCGCATGAAATGCGGCACAGCGCTGGATTCCTTGGCGGGAAGGGGGGAGATGCGTCCTCTGCACAGACTTGCGCACGCACACACACACACACACACACACACACACACACACACACACACACACACACACACACACAGATGTGACAGAGGAAAGCCACAGGACCAATGGGAGACGGCGGCTACAGACCGCGAGATGACGAAAACCGGGCAGGGGTGGGGGTGGAGACACACAGAGAGGGACGCATCTCTCATGACACCGACAGCTTCATTTCTTTCTTCTTAGAGAAAAAAGAAAGTCGCAGGTGTGAACAGCCATGCCCTGAGTCTCTGGGGCTGATGGCACAGAGGTCGTGCTGAATGATGCAGGGTCCCGAGCAGGGCGGTGTACATGGGCTCCAGGGCAGAGACACGCCCAGCGATGGCCCCCTCCAGCCATGCAGAACTCCCTCAAGGCCTTGAGGTCATTTTCTGAGCAGCAAGCGGCATCCTGGGAAAACTGGCCCAGCGCTAAAGACGGGCGGGGGTCGAAACAGGATCACCGAAGGGACCTTGTGAGGCACTTTCGGGTGGGGTGTGAGGCAATGGTTTGAGGGAAATCATTTTTGGGGGTCATCTTACCTCTGGGGTCATTCTGCTAATGGTGGGTATGTCATAGCCGGAGTCAACGAAGTTTGGAGAGTAGACTTGCAGCTGAAACTCACTCAGCCATTGGATTACAGCGTCTGAGCTCTAGAAAAAAAAAAAAATATACGTGGCATTCTGTCACTGATCCCATCCTGTAGGTCGCTCATCTCCCGGCTTCAGAGATGGGGTGCTCCGTAGGGCTCCGTCCGCTAGCTGTACCTCGAACCTCCTTCTCCAGCTCTTCCTCTTGCAGCATCTACTTTCACCATCAGATGATTTACTCCAGGGCTTTTTTGTTTGCATGTTGATTAACGAATTTTAAAATGTTTGTTTCAGTCTTCTTGTACTGGATGTAGCGCGAGTGGCAAACCAAAAAAAAAAGCTGTAATGAGTAAGCTTCTCATCACTCTGTGGCAGCTGTCTCAGTGAAGAATTCATCTGCTTCCTGAAACTCTGGTCCAGGCTGTTCAAACTGAGCAGAATTACCTAACAGCAAGAGTTAAAGCGAAGGCAGTCGGGGGGGGGGCTGGACCCTACTGGCGGGTTAATGATAACGGGTCTTAAGAGACTGTTATGAAGATTACAGGTGGATGAAGAGTAAGACACCTCAGACGGATGTGATCCGACAGTCAAACACGGCTTATTAAAGTCCCCCTGGCTAAAAACAACAAGCATTCAGTACAGTCTCACTAATGCTACAGATAAAACAGAGATATTAAAAAGGCAGAAAGACAGAAAAACAGGTAGAGCAAGTGGCAGCACTGAATAAAATTACCTCAATAATAAATATTTGAAGAGCAAATTTGATCCATCGACTTCTGTTGAGAAAGACATGCTCCTTTCGTAACTGACCTATTGCTTATACCAGGGGTGTCCAATCTCATCCGCAAAAGCCCGGTGTGGTCAGGTTTTCATTCCAACCAAGCAGAAGCCACATTTGATTCCACCTGTTTAATCAGTTGAGCTTGATTTTCAGTTAACTCAGATGTGGCTTCTGCTTGGTTGGAATGAAAACCTGCACCCACACCGGCCCTTTGTGGATGAGATTGGACACCCCTGGCTTATACCAAAATCTTGCTGATGTATTCGAAAACATAAATTTATAACAAGAAAGGCTGTAATAAATGATTTGGTACACTCTGAGTGACCTCAGCTGTATCAGCTTTCTAAAAGGCATAGGAACCACACCAATCTTTACCTGATAATGCTGGTTTTTAGTTGTACCCATGGCAATGTTTTGAGCCATAAAAACAGCATTCCAGAGCTTTCACATTACCACAGATGACTGAGCTACTCATAATGGCAATAATATAATCAGGCTGTGATTTCAACCACAGTGTGAAGCACAAACAGAAACTGCAGTAGCTTTTGGGCTAATGGCACCATAAAAGTTTAGCAGACTGTGTCACCATCGGGACCGCGTTAAAAAGAAGTGAATAAAAGAAGCATATGAACATGGTCCAGTATGGTAAAATTATAAAAGCGGTATGTAAATAAACAGGATGCGTCATTTCATCAAAGCCAACAGTGAAAACGAGGCCCCACCAGGCCAGGTAACCACGGTAACCTTCCCTGAACCCCTACAGTTGCCAGGTTTCAGCCAATCATGGTGCTAAGTCAGATGAGAACTGCCGGCAATAGCAGCACCATTGAAAGAGTCTTACCTTGGCATCCTGAGGTACCTCCCCCTTCCTCTGAGGCGGCTCTCCGTATGATGACTCGTGGTAGGGGCAGCTGGAGGACCTCTGGGTACGCATGGACGGGCCTTAGATGGAGATGGAGGGAGAGGGAGGGAGGGAGAGAGTAGGAGTGAAGGAGAAGGAGAGGGAGAGGGAGGGAGGGAGAGAGTGAGAGAAGGAGAGGAAGGGAGGGAGGGAGAGAGAGGGAGAGAGAGAGAGACAGAGAAAGAGTTAGAGAGAGGAAGGGTGGGAGGAGGGAAAATGTGATGGAGAGAAAGATGGAGAGAGATGTTTATCATCAGAGGTACACGGTAGACCACTAAGTGTGATTTTCACAGCGTCGTTTTGTCAAGTGGGTTTCTCGCTAAGTACCAAACCAGGGACTTAAATTCAGCCGACGTCCTCGTGATGGAGATGTCTGTTATCAGTAATGTATTAGTTCTAACTGTTCGGAAGAAGGAGCAATGCCACAGCACCATGGAGACCATGCCCCTGCTGTACGTGGAAGGCGGTAATATAATACTGAGGTGTCATTACAGGGGTCCTTTGTCACTTAAATTATTTATGTTAATCAGCAGCTGTCGTCAGTGACATTTTGATAGTACAGAAATTTTGGAGAATGCGAAACCAAAATTATTACCAGAAAGCAGGTTTTTTGTTGACAGTCTTTAAAAATCAGGTCATGTGAAATGATTAGGTGGGTGGTGGTGATAACATGGACTAGAAGACTTTTTTTCATGTCAGTGGGCAGAATTACTGCTCTTTTATAACGTTAGATGAGACTTTTATACAGACTGACAAACACAAACCTACCACAGGACATCTACAAGAGATCTGTGTGTGACATTAGACGATGCATACAGGCTGTACCTGTCGACTGATCCGCAGACTTCGACTGCTCCAGAAGGTGCTCCTTGGCCTTGGCGGACTGAGACAGCACTGTGGCTAAGAGCTGCAAAGCAAATGGCTGACAGTGTGGTTATCACCGGTGCAAAGATTGAAAGTCCATAAGCCAATGAGAAACAAGAGAAGCCTGCAGTGAAGAATGATAATAATGGGATAAATGGAGCTTCAAAACCAGTGGTGGGCGGGAGTATCCCGAACAACCTTTCAATCATGCCTCTGAAGGCTGGTTGATGGTGACACGAGGTTTTAGTGACATAAGTGGGGTGTCATGCGCAGCCAGTCACCATTTGGGAAAAGTCACCTCCCATTCGCTCACTTATTGGACAATGCAAGCTAGTCCCGCCCACATACTGCTACTATCTCAGCTTTGGTTTCTGAGGCCTCACCTTGACACCCTCGGCCTGAGCGTGTAGCGCATGCATGCTGCCACCTGCGCTCTGGCCGCTCCCAGAGGAGCGCACACTGGCCACACTGCCTGTGCTGCCTGCACTGCCACGGTCTGTACCTGCGGTATGAAAAACATAAATGGAGTAAGATCCCCCGCCCCCCCCCCCCCCCCCCCCCCCCCCCCCCCCCACCCCCCCC
>JAACJT020000075.1:18258996-18276084 GCA_009936485.2 Gymnarchus niloticus | reverse complement strand
TGTTGTAGGGTGCTTGGCGTGGCTAAATTGTGTGAGGGGGGGGATGACGGTGCTCTGTGGGGGTTTGGCCCCCCCCCCGGGGGGGGCCCCAAGGCGGCCGGAGAAGGGCCCCGGGCCCCCCCCCCCCCCCCCCCCCCGAAAAGGATTAAGTGGTTTGGAAGACGGATGGATGAGCCCAGCCAATAGGATGAAGAACGCATGCATTCGTTTGCCTAGGATTTACTTACCTAAAAAAAAAAAATCTTAAAAGAAAGTGCTAGGGAGAAAATAATTCTGACTGCAGTACCTGCCACCTCTGGAAAATTTTAAGAACAATATCAGTAAAGCCACAGCATGACCACCCATGCAGTTATCTAACATATAAATCATTAAAGAACATAAATGAAATATAAACACAAAATGGGTATCATAGACAAAAGAAAGGTTATAATGACTCATAGCACTACTTGCAATAAATGTGTAATAATAAAAGCTATTGTTAATCCTAGATGATCAATAAATCAGAATTACAACGTATGTGGATTAAAGCACATTTCTTTGCCAAACCACCCAGTAATACACATACTGGATCAGATTATGACATAGAACTCCTTAGTGGTTGATGTCAATATCATAATTACACCTTGTACAGAAAGATAACAGGGGTTGCGGAGGCTTCCAAACAGTCAATTCTCCCAAATGGTGGCCTGGCTATCATGATAAGAACGTGTGCTTTATCTCGACCAAGCCACTCTGACCTTTACTCAGAAAATACTCACAGCTGAACATATAAATACAAGCCTGATTATACTCTAAAAAGTACCATTAATTGGTCACTTAGCCAAGACTAAATACTTTTTTCCTAGGCTACACTTATAACTAAATTATGCTAAATCAATATTAAGCGAATGCATTGAATGAGTCAAACCACTTTGCAGAAAGTGTTGGCTGACAAAATGCACAATGAATTGCATGAAGCATTTTACGCTGAGAAAGCTACTCTAATAAAATGCGTTCCCTACACGTGCCATGTGTGAAGTCTTGTAATGCATTGTACTTAATCAGTCCTTATAAGGACTAAATACAGTTCATTGTCGAGGGATTAGGAACGGCTATTTATTAAGTTCAATGATAATATTAAGATGCCATGCGATGGTTTGGGACCCCATCCAGGGTTTCCCCTGCCTTGAACCATAGGCCGAGTGGGATAGTGGGATGGATGGATGATAGGTAGGTATTAAGAGACAGCCCTTCAACACTTCTGTATTGTAACGAGCCTGGGGAGTGTGTTATTATTTTACAATTTCACTGACATTATACCTGTTGCTGGTATTTTAAAAATGGTACTGCACTCTGCTGTGAAGTGATGCCATTTTTAACTATTGTTAATATTATTGAGATTATTATTATTATTATTATTATTATTATTATTATTAAAAATTGCACTTGTTAATGACCTGTTAAATTGTATTGTACGTATGTAAATGATGTTTCTATGTCTGATTTTAATTAAATTGTTGATATTTTATATTTCTCGAAATGATAATGAACAAGAGAGGGTCTGTTGTTTTATTGCATTTATTTTGGCAGTTGATTTTATTGAGAAATTGTGTGTTGTTTGGATTGATTTTAATTATTGTAACTGAATAAACTGATTTTTTTTAAAATCAGCATTAAAATGTGAAGGTCATATGACCGTGCTGATGGGGGCTTGACTACAACACACAGTTCCAAAATGTTTCAATTGTCGTTCCTCATTTGGCGCAAAAAAAAAAAAGAAATTGCAAGCTGTTACAATTTCAACATAAAAACCAATTAAATAAAATGTAAGAAAATACATGTAAGGTCCCCAGTCTGCGACTGAGTGCTATGGACATCACTTTGTTCACCATGAACCTTTGAATAGTTCTCCTCCTGAAGTCCAAAAACAGGCAGATAGGCTCACTGGCATCTTTATAATGCCCGTGCAGTATGACTTCCAAGCCTTGTGCCTTGTACTGACTGGTGTAGACTCCAGGTGACTCTTACCAGGACAAGCTTTTAGAAGATTGTTGAAAAATAATTAACACCTTCAATGGTCCTGGCTAATACTGGCTTAAGAAATAACAAACAATTAAATACAAATGGATCAGTTATGTACTGGCATCAAGTCAGTGTTTATTGAATATGTCTTATAAATCCACATATGTTCAGTTTTTGCACTTTCCTCAAACACACTGTCCACGGTGCCCTACTTGGCCAATAGATGTCACTGTGAAGCGACGTTTTGAATGTTTCGGAAGGTCAAATCTTTTTCTAAACGGATTGTCGAAAGGCCCATTTTGCCATCGCTACACATGTCATGATGCCAAAGGAAATGTGATGCGGTGCCACTTTCCATGTTCAGGTCCATTGTCACAGGCCCGTGGTCAGATATGACGATAGGGTTATATGTACAGGTGTGCACAGAGGAGAGAAGTTTATTATCTAATCAAAATAACTAAGGTGTGGTGCACCTGGGAGAAGAAGGAACAGGGTTAACTAGACTCTTTTTAAAAAGATTTGATGATTTCTATTAATATTGTTTGAGGTTTCATGCGATTTAGAGGTCTGGCAAAAATGCTTTGCTTATTTGAGGACAAAAGACTGGTGGAAAAAGAATCAAGAGACTATGGCTAAATGTGAAGAAACAAAGGTTTGGCTCACAGGACTGGCAGCTAACTTGAGTATTGATGTGAAAGTAGGACTAGGAGGAAGTAGGACAGGAAGAGTAGTGGAGCTGAGGAAGATTTTTCAGAATATGGAGCCTGTCCACTGGAAGCATACCTGATCAGATTAAAGTTCATTTTGGACAATTGCATATGCATTGAAAAAAACAGTAATACTTGGAAAAAGTGAAAGTAAAAAAGAGGACAACCTGCCATGAGATGGATAGACTTAATCATGGTAACAATGACCACTAGGAAATCTGAAGAATCAGATGGAAGACAGGAATTTGACATGCTGTCATTGACTTGACAGCATCTAATAATAATAATAATAATAACAGTTTGGAAACTGACAAAGGCATGTTCAACTTGTCCAAGTTGCTTATTCTTTTATGTTTGACGTCATGGGCCAAAGCCTATAAGGTATTGTGCTTGCGAGCAATGCACAGAGTTGTGGGAAATGACTGCCATCCAGAATTGTGGCAATCAGGAGCATACTTGTAATGCCATTTTGACAACATGACTAAGTATTTTGACTCTCATGGTTTAAACAATGAGGAAGGAACTTTTCATTTTAGTGGCACTAAGTCATTGATAGAATTATTTGCTTTTGAGACATGAGTTAATTTTTTGGGTAAGGTATGTAAATTAACCATACTGTTGTGCTGTAAACACTAACTGTGTTGAGAAATACACTTGTAGTCATAAGAATGTTACGTATGTTTCATGAAATATGCCAAAGCAATTAAGAAAAACTGTTAGCGGAACATATGAGGAAATATTGCAGTCTGGTCCATTAATGTATAGGTGGTCATCTTCCTCTGAGCAGATATGGAGCTGAGAGATACCATTGAACCTCCGTAGTGGCATCAGCAGAACACTGAGCACATGGCATATCTGAAGAATTCCCTTTCCCCGAATATCGGCGCAATTATTTGTTCTTTGAGACTAACGTCGGTGTAAAATTTTCACTCCACCTTTATGCATTTGTTACGAATTCGAATTTAAAAAAGATTTTAATTTTCAGTAATAAACGAAATAAGAAATACGTACATATTTAGTTTAACAATTATCTGAAGGGGTCGTTTTCTTTCAAAGCAAAAATCAACCCTTTTTGGGCATGACGACATTCCGTAATAAGCTAACGGGTATGGTGGGAACTGGGAAATACGTCACGGAAATCGCTGTTTTAAAGGCGATTTGTGTAGTCCTCCATCACTGATTCCAGATCGGTTTGTTTATAGCTCTTATTATTGCTGAAAACCAAACTTGGTAACGAGAAACTGATCATAAATCAGCCGTAAGCTATTTAAGGTAAAGCATTAGCATGCTATAACCTTAAAGTATTTAGCAACCAATTGCTGTAAGACTGATATTCGTATTTGATTGGTTAAAGGCGCTGTCTTTCAAATGTGAGGTTCGGTTGAAGCATTTTGTAGCATAAGGTTGGCTTGGAGCTGGACAAAGATCAGAAACTGGTAGGATGTTTATTTATTTATATTGCTACTAATTTTATGGTCACAGGTACGTGTCTGATTTTACTTCGTTGATTGTAAGTTTATTTATTTGAAATTTGGCTCCCTGGGATTGAAGGATTATGTAGAAAAAAACAAGTGTAGTAATAATTTGTCTAAGTGTGTATACATCCCATAATTGGTTATCTGGAGTTTGTCCATCTTGTCCAAGAGTGTCGTTATTTTGATTTCTGGCCTGTTTGTCTTCACTAGGATGAGAAAGTGGAGGTTTTAAAAACTCATGCAAGTCTTAGCTAGAGTGCAACAAAATGACATCAGGTGGTTTCAAAGCACAGAACGAAAGTTTTCATTTGCCTGACTAGCTAGGCTCCTTCCTTCCTTCGACGTGGTCATTCTAGTTGTCAGCCCGTCGCTTAATTAAGTGTAGCTGGAGCTGTGAAGGCTGCTATTTAACGCCTGTGACGTTACAGTCACCACTTGAAAGTTTTTCCAAAAGCACAGCTTCGTCATCTGCTCACGGTGCGCGAAAACTAGACTGTGAGGCTACTTGTGGTCCCACTTGTTGAATTTCGGGGGGTACAACCACACACACCTAACAAAAACCTGCCACTAACGGCATCTCACTTACACGTGTCGTGTCAGTAGGTATGTAAATATTCAGCTGTGGGAATGTAAGCAACACACAAACAGTGGGCGTGTTTCCATGTCTAATGGCATTGTCCTGTACTTTGACGCTATTTCAAACGTCTGTGAAAGCTGGAAGGTGCTCCCTTCCCTGCTACGATCTGGAAACTGGTTTCCACCACAGGCGCAGTTATGCCAGTTAATAATTCTGCTAATGACTGATGTAACAGCCTAGTAAACCAAAATGCTGTCATCGATAAGCGCAACTCATGTTTGATCGCACATTGTGTCGGGCAGCTGCATGTCCCAGGGTGACATTTAGGGCTGCTGCTTTTTAGGAGGGATTCAGCAGTGCATGGGTGCCCAGGAAACCACTGCCCTCGACCCAGAAAGCTGACAGTGAGGTCTGCCCAGACATGAACGCCGCCAAGGGAGGCCTGGTCATCTTCACAGCCAACTCCAACCCCTCCTGCATGGAGCTTGGCAGGAGGATCGCGGAGTGAGTTTGCTGACCTTCCCCTACTGCTGCAGAGGAAGCCTGGGTGTTTGGCTCCTGGGGAAAAAAAACAAAAAAAAAACATGCCTCTGGCCTCTATCAGCAAACTGATAAACAAAGTGCTTTCTTTAACTCAAGCTTGAAGGATTCCTGTTCATCACTTTATTACATTTAAAGTAAACCTGCTTATGTTTAAACATTTTCTTTTTAAAATGCAGGTGTTTTTGTAGAGCAAGATTAAAGTCATCCAACAAGCATATGTCATACAGGCTCATGATTAAAAAAACACACTCCTGGATGTTGATTATTAAGACCACTGCGTTTACAAAGGCTCTGTTTGTAGTTGCTTGTCAGAGTTAGATGATGGGGTGTCTGTGACGTGTCTGTGTCCTCCTGGTCAGACTGCCCTTCCTGTAGCTGCCCCTAAAGTGTAGTCTATCAGTACAATATGTGTCTGGTTTCTGTTTAGGTCTGGAACTAACTGATTTCTTTGATATTCCGGTGTCACCAAGTGCTTTATATTCCAAGTCACCAAGGTTTTGGTTCTGGCAATGTTTTATGAGTATGACATGTCGGGCTGTAATTTCATCCTGACATTTGGCACGCAGGCCAGACTTAAATGTCTATAGTACATGTCTGAAACCTTTGGAATTTACTCAGCAGGTCAAATGTCTGAAAATTACTTTCATGTAGTTTTTTTTTTTTTTCTCCCCCTGGAATATTTCATCCTGTAGTCCCTGAACTATTGCTAGATGTCAGTCTTAATTTGCTGTGTAATTTTTTATTTTTTTTTTGTAGTGGAACTCTGTCTAAATATGTTTTAGTTTTGTGGTGTTTTAAGGACTTCAAAATGTCTCCCGACAGGCGTCTTGGAGTTGAGCTGGGAAAAGTGCAGGTGTATCAGGAAGCCAATCGAGGTGAGGTGAAACCCTGCGATCTGTGTGGCTGGAGAGAACACAGCTCCACCCTTGGCCTCACTTCCTGAACAGTTTCATGCTTCCTTTCGCTGTCATATGACACATTCTGTGGTATCCAAATGTGCTTTGGTAAAGTGGCTTTGTGATCCTTTGAAGGTGAAAGTGGTAATGAGCTCTTTTAAAATTTTTACTACCTGTTCATTTTTTGCAAGTGTTTAAATAGCCCTTGTTTTTAATGCTTCAGTTGTTTCTGTCAATGTTTAACATTTCTGAGCTCAGTTATTTGAAGGAGTCTGCAAAAGAATATACAGCTGTATGTATGTTTTAGATTTCCATAAGCAAAGTGCCAATATTGTACTCTGCTATAAACTGCACTATGCAATTTGCCGCCTTTTTTAATTGGGGCACCATAGTGCAGGTTAATGTTCACTTTCTAGTTATCAGTCAGTGAATATCAAAGGCCGCGTTCTGGAAGGTGCTTTGATGGCTCCAAGCATCTGATCAAGTTTTCTCTTTTACATAAAATTAGTTGCTTATCTCTTTATTGGACTCTCAATTGAGATATGACTAATGGGAACAAACATTGTTTAGAAAAGAAATTCCTTCCAGTCTGCAGAAAGTCCGATAGTGATGTGATGAAAGCTCCTCTATGCCCTGTGAATGTATATTTTCTTGTTTGACAGTCTGTTTAGTCTGGCTCACTTTCCTCTCGGTGTGTGTTAAAAATCCATTCCTCACTATTTTAGCTTTTTTTTTCTTGTTTAAGTTTTATTGTCATGTGTGTTCTGGAGAGCACAGTGAAAATCTTTTGCCTGAGTTGCATGGGAGGGGCCAGGACAGTCCTGCGAAGATTCACATGCATTGCCAAAAAAAGTGACACATCGGTCTGTAATAAACAAGTCATATTTTAGTGCTTTTGGTGTGCTTACTAGGGGTGTAACGGTATTCGGTATATTATCAAACCATTCTGTACGCCCCTGATGGATCAATACGCACACATGAACTGCGGTATTACGATATGCCTGTCATTTTCTTATACATATTGGCGTGAATATAAGACAGCGTTTTTTTTTTGTTTTTTTTTTTTTCTCTCCAAAAAATGCATCTAAAAAAACTGGGGTTGTCTTATTTTCGAGGATTAGAGTTTAAATGTCATTATACAACAGCAGATGCCGTAAATTATCCGCCTCCTGGCTATCAGTGCTTTGTATGTAAAAACGAGCTAGAGAAGAGAGCTTGACTAAACTAAAACAGATATTCTCTTTGGTCCAATGTGACAATGGTGAGTGCTAGTAGGGAGACAGAGAGACACTAATCTGAAGAGGTCACGCTGTCTTTCAAATCTGCGGTGTGGGAACATTTTGGATTCAGCATGCAATACGATGACGAGGGGAAAAAAAGACGGTAAACAAACTCATTAGGGTAAAATCTCATTAGGGTGCCAACTTAAATTTGCATTTTTTTTTTTTACATTTAATATTGCCTATACAAGTATGTAGCCTGTTTAAATAAGATAGAGAAGGCAAATTACTTCCAGTTTGTCAAAGCTTAGACAGAACACAGAATGCTTAGACAGGTAGTTCACTTGATGTTAAGCTTTATTTAATAAAGTGTTAAATACAGTCAAAATAAAAATAGAGCTCATTGTTTAATTAAAGGATGTGTTTTTTTTCTTCCTAAATATAAAGATAACGAAACCGTACTGTTACCGTGATCCAAAAATCATGACACATACCGAACCATGGGAAAATTATATCGTTACACCCCTAGTGCTGACCAACAACCATAGAGCGAGTATGTGTGTGAGGTGTGTTACAAGAGGGTATTTATTATTCGCAATTTTTATGGTGACAGTGTTGAGTGTTTCTCTTTTGAAGAGCGTTTCATAAAGCTGCTTGGATTTTTATTTTTATTAATTGATCTCCTCAGTTTTTTCCAGATTTGCAAAGCAATTCTTAACATTGCTCATGTGCTCTACTAAACTTAGTGCTGTAAAAATGGGGTTTAAAGTCATATCTTTTTACTTCAAGTGTGGTGATTTCTCTGTGCATTTGATCAGCCAGCTATGCTATAAATACAAACACTTTGAAATCTGACGTCCCCTTTAAATAACGCTTAATCTCATATTGTGGTTTCTGACATATCTGTTCAAATACCACACATTCCATGCATTTTCAATTTTAATCTGGTTTGGTTTTTTCCGGTTTAATATCTAGCAAAGGTATTCATTAATTGCAAGGGAATTAAAAGATTAACAACTGCCCAGAGGGAGGTGACATTGGGACGACTGGTATGTTTTCATGCCATGTCTACATGTTTTAAGGTCATGTATCAGAATTATGAACAAACATGCATTTGTAGGTGCATGTATTTTTGGATGGTTTCTGACTTTTTTGCCGGGTTTCCACAGAAACGAGGGTGCAGATCCAGGAATCCGTAAGAGGGAAAGATGTCTTCATCATCCAGACGGTCTCCAAGTAAGTTTCTAAAGGGAAGGCCAAAGCAGCAACACCCTGTAGTAACATCCCCAGGATTTGAGAATGTTGATCATACGCCTTTGTTAAGCGTTCCTACTTAGGGGTAGCACATCTGTCCCTCCGCAGGGACGTCAACACGGTCGTCATGGAGCTCCTCATCATGGTGTATGCTTGCCGGACCTCCTGTGCCCGCAGTATCATTGGGGTCATCCCGTACTTCCCCTACAGCAAGCAGTGCAAGATGAGAAAGCGAGGCTCGATCGTCTCCAAGCTCCTGGCCTCCATGATGTGCAAAGCCGGTGAGGTATCTCCTTGAAGGCTTGCCGTCCAGGAAACGGGGTGTTGTGTCTCACCGAGTCGCGTGGGGTAGTAGGGTTTGTTATTTGGGATGAGATCGCCTTGGCCCCCCACAGATTCAGAGGAGCTGGGCTAAGACAGGTCGATCTTACTCTGAGTTAAAAAAAAAATAAAAAAAAATGTTCGCCCACCTCTGACAGAAATAGATCTGACTGCATTTTGCATGTTTTCTGTAGTGTCATTGCTTACTGCTGTTAAACCCTAATGGGTTTGTGACCTACTTCTTCACAAATTATTTTTTTTACTTTTGTCTTCCTGTGTTCTCTCAGCTATGAAAGTTGGCCTGCTGAGACATGTTAGAAATCTGTTGTTTGTTCTGCTCGCATTGAGAGATTGCTTGGCATTTGAGTGGCAGGGCTCCTGCAGAGTCTTTTGAATCCTGTTGTGTGTGGTTTTTTGTTTTTTTTTTTTTTTATATATAGGGATTCAATTCTGAAATGTTGCCTAAAGACTGATTGTAATCATGCCTATATATGAATAGAACTGAACTTTTAATTTGTATCATTCAGTTTTGTGGAGAGAATTTGTGTTTATGTTTCTTGTCTTTTCACATTTTTTTTTTTGGTCCTAACTTGTGGTTATTGCTGAAGAGGTGAGAGCCTGGCAAAAATGGGGAAATGCAGATTGAATGAAAGTTGGCTGAAAGATGGTAAAATGCCAGCGGAATTTAAGTGTGATTGCTCTGAGGCTCAGTGGTAAAATTTCTGAAAAAACATCAAACTAGTTGTATTGGTCATTATGGCCCTTACTTCTCCAGTGAAATCCGAGAAGCTGAGACATTCTCCAAACAGTCAAAGGAGAATTTAGTAATTCTGAAAATTCCTAAAAATGGAGGAATGTTCCTTGAAAGCAAGTCCTGCTCGACATCCAACCCATGCACAATGTTGACCTCTTGACCGCCTTCCACCTTCCTGTACCACTTCTTAAAATAGTGCCATGCTATATATTTCTGTGTATTTTGGGTCTATGGGACTGACACTCCCAAGAGGACCTATCAACTCCCCATGGCCGAAGTGGATTATGACTACAGAGCTTTCAGGTGGCTGTAGTGTCCATTCAGTGAAATGGTCAAATTGCCAGACTTGTCTAATTGTTGGTCTGCTGGAATTCAACTACTGGTGTAACCTCTACAGTTTCTTCAGCTGCTTGCATTCAGAGAGGACAGGATGGAAGTATTTCTCTCGCAAGCTTGAACTAAGGGCCGCAGTCCGGTGCGATTCTAGGAGGACTTTCTTAGTGAATGTGTGGTTAACCAAGTGGAAGTGTCGGGAAGGTACCCAGCCGGACGCTCCAACCTGCTTCGTCCATTTGCCACATGTGTGGCTGCTCTCTGATTCTCACGCCACTCCTTCTCTTCGAGTCGATGCTCTGGCATGTTTCATTTTAATTAACGGACAGGTCAGAGAGAGGTTCCTCAACCATATTACATTTTTTTTTTTGTCCAATTAGGTCGTAATTCATGGAGTAGATGCCCTTTCCTGCCGAAGAAGTGTCACTTTACAGTAGTTCCCATGAAGGCATCTGTCAGGCCTGGATTTAATGAGCTTATCTTCTAAAGCTACACCCACCCTCACAGGTCTGACTCATTTGATCACCATGGACCTGCACCAGAAGGAGATCCAGGGGTTTTTCAACATCCCCGTGGATAACCTGCGTGCCTCTCCCTTCCTGCTGCAGTACATCCAGGAGGAGGTATGGCTGCCTGCGAAGGTGGGGCCACAACACAGGGTGGTCCCCGCCATAGCACCGCTATTATGCTTCACCTCGTGTTTGTGTGTGTATTCCATTGTTGCTGTGAATGATGGGCAAGATCAAGGTACCATCCTCAGGGTTGGGGGCAAACGCAAGCATAAATAGGGTTATCTGTGCAAGGTAGTGTCAGTACTATAAAAAAAAAAAAAATAAAGGAGTTTAATATTATTGGTCCAAATCGCAGATCCAGTGTGGGTTTGTTTGTGCTGTGTTTGTGGGCTTCCTCCATGGACCCCTTCTTCCTTCTACCAGTCCTGATCAGGCTGATCCAAGCCCTTATTGCAGAATAGATTAATGGCCATATACTGTCAAGGGGTCAAATTTTCTAGATGCATGTATAATTTGACAGAAGCCTCACTGGGATGTGTATGTATCCTTAAATGTTCCTGTCTCTTTATAGAATTGTAACTATGTTCCTGCTCGTTTTTGGTTTGGTGTAGTGTCAGCTTGCCGGTGTCCTGAACCGACTTCTAATCGGTCTCTGCTTATGTGTCTGCAGATTCACGATTATAGAAATGCAGTCATCGTGGCAAAGTCTCCGGCTTCAGCTAAAAGGTTAGCTCTTATCAACTTGCATCCACATGTACTCCCATCTATTCATTTATCCGTTTTGTTTAAACCCCCTCCCCGAGGACGGGCCGTCATTGTTGGCTCTTGGATGATAAGCTGATGCCAGTAACACTTATGAGACTTTCTGGGGAAAGAGCAATAGTTGTTTCGGATTGGTTGCAGGGCGCAGTCCTTCGCAGAGAGACTCCGACTGGGCATCGCCGTCATCCACGGAGAGGCACAGGATGCGGATTCCGATCTCGTCGACGGCCGGCACTCTCCACCCACTGTAAAAAACATGGGGGCCATCCACCCGAGCTTGGAGATTCCCTGTATGTCCTCTAAACAGCACAGTAGGAGTGTCTGAGATGCTCCGCCTTGCTTATTCATTGGTCAGACGTCTTCACCTTTTGTTTGTAGTGTTGATCCCCAAAGAGAAACCCCCCATCACCGTGGTTGGAGACGTGGGCGGTCGAATCGCTATTATTGTGGTGAGTCCCCCCCCCCCCCCCATTTATCGTGGGATGTGGGACCAGACCACGGGTTTGAGAAAATGTGGTGTCTGTAAGGGTCTGTATTTGTCAGCATGAACATGAGGTATCTTTTCAAACCATTTCCCCATTTAAGGAAATTTAAGCCTGCCTGCATTGACTCAATACAGACGTCTCTTTAGGAGGCTTAGTAAAGGCAAGTTATGAAGGGAACTGTAATCCTATTTGTCAGACAAAGGACTAAAAACGGTGACATCATCCGTACCTCAGCAATTCAAAAGGACCTGACTGATGGCCCCTATTAAGGAAGTAGTCAGGCTGTCATTGTTAGAAGCCTGAAATAATCCTGTTGCTGACCTGTAATCTGGCTCCTAAGGCATTAAAAAATTTCAGGTCGAGTAGAATTTACCGGGGCATCTGTAATCGTTTGCACTGAATTGCGTGCATGCTAATTTACAGCTGTCTTGTCGCTCGTGGGGAAGATTCAAAGGGGTCCTAGTGGGGGGATTTGAGTCTTATTCTATCGTTTATTAAAAGTTGTATGCGTGAGTGGACTTCAGGGTTGCTATTCTCAGTCTCCACTCTCTATGTAAATTCAGCATTTTTGGAATAATGAGCTGCACACCCTGCTTATGTGATTTTTTTAAACAATTTTCTGTGCCTTTGCACCATTGGGTCACAAGCTCGGTATAATTAGGCTATAATTGCTGTAATCTTTTCCTTGCAAAGGTTTGTGACAGATTTCTTAGTTTTTAGTGCATTGTTCAGGCTTAATTCTCAAAGGGCAGTTGCTCACCCTACTCAAAAAATTTGACGGCTTGTTTTTGGGTGCCTTTAAATTCTTGAGGAGCTTGTGGGAATATGCAAAATCGAGGGTGAGGCTGTGGGGCTAGTAGATGCTGAAGAGTATATCCAAGAGCTCCCTGTATGATGCAAAGCTTAGAAATGGGTAATAAAATGTAATGATGGGCCAAATTAGGCTTCAAGACTTGTGGTGGGTGGGAGTATCTCGAACAACCAATCAGTGCTGGCTATTGCCACTGTCAATTGGTTATTTGGAACACTCCCACTCACCACGGGTTTTGAAAAGTCTTCTGTCCCATCACTGAAAATGTTACATATTTACAAATGCCTGGAAGCTCAGTAACCACACCGGGCTCAGATATCAACAGATGTCAATGTTACTTAGTTACTGTGTATAATATTTTGTGTACAAAGATATTAAACTGTGATTCATAAGTCTGCAATAGCATTTCACTGTTAAAATGTGATGGTACTGTTTTCCAAATATATATCAGTATTTGCAAAAGTTAAGGGTGCTCATGACAGAAAATCAAAGCGTCTAGCTCCAGAATTTCTGGTGAAAAGACAGTGAAACATCTGACATGTTAGCAAGACTTTGTATTTTAATTAAATTGGAATATGTGTTCAAATTTTCTGATCTTAAGGTTCATGTTGGGGTGGGTCTTGGGGATTCCTTAATGAGATTGGCTGGGATTTTCATGTCATTAGTTAAACCCTGGAAGAGGCAGCTACCGCTAAAAATAGGCAAATGCGTGCTTTCATAAGCCCTGTGCAAAATCCCTGTTTACCGCCTGGTGTCCCGCAGGATGACATCATTGACGACGTGGACAGCTTCCTGGCAGCAGCGGACACGCTAAAGGAGCGAGGGGCTTACAAGATCTACGTCATGGCAACACATGGCATCCTGTCATCCGACGCTCCTCAGCTGATAGAAGAGTCCGCTATCGATGAGGTCAGAGGCATCCTTGCCCTACAGCCTCATAATTTGTTTTACTTTGTTATACTAAAGTGTACAAGTACTTCTTTTTAATTGTTTCGTTGCTCTTTAATTTTTTTTTTTTTAATTCTGATTAAGTCTGTACAAAGGTTTTATTCCCCCCCTCCGCGGTAGGTGGTGGTAACCAACACCATCCCTCATGAGATCCAGAAACTCCAGTGTCCCAAGATCAAGACAGTAGACATCAGCATGATCCTCTCAGAAGCCATCCGCCGCATCCACAATGGCGAGTCCATGTCGTACCTGTTCCGCAACATCGGCATGGATGACTGACAGTGCCACCTAGATGACAAATGTTGCAGTGTTCTCAACAGGCGCGGTTTTTATTTTTGACCTCCTGGGGCATTTTGTGCTCAAAAGCCAAAATAATTTGAATTTCCGTGTACTGTATCCGCTGACAGGTTCTGGTCTTTGGTGAAGTTGTTTATTACTCTAAGCCTGTTTTGCTTTCTAATTATCATGTAGGAAAACATGCTCATGATGAAAGCTGTTGGAATCCAAAAGTTTTTGTGGCCACTGAAGTTAACGTGGATTTTTGCTTTGGCCAGGCCTCAGAAATTCTATGTTTCATTTATACTCAATTTCTGCAATTTTTTATTTTTTTTTTTCCTTTTGTCTTCCCTTTTTTTTATTATTTATTTTTTTCAGGCTTCTTGCTTACAGTTGCTTAATTCAGCAGAGTTTATTGTTGCCCAGGAGCTTTTGTTTTCGTAAATGTTTTTCACCCCCCCCCGCCTTCAAAACCCAAAACAGGTTAGTATGTGTAATGTAATAGTTATCTGCACTGAAGTGCATATACTTTTTAAGAATGTCTCCCCTGTCTCCACTCTAATATGGTGCCAGTCTATATGTAGCTTATTGATGAAGTTTAGAGAACCACAGCCCAGCTTGCCTAGCTTCCCGTCGTAAGGCACGCTGGATCCACAAGTCTTTTGGTTAGCACTATAATTCTGAGGGCATGCTCTTACTTTTCTACTTGACTTAATTTTGAAGGCGTTTTCTTCTCTCTTTCTCTAATTTAAGATGCCATGACAGTGAGTGGCTTTTTAAGTGCCATGACTGCCAGTGTCCTCACCCCAGTTTATCTCTCCAAAGAGACGTCAAATTACTGTCAAACACCGTCCACTTCTGTCCGCCTTGCAGACCTTACAAGATTTCATGCTTTTTTTTGTATTTATTTTTTTTTTTTATGGGTTATTCTAGAGGCAATCTGAGTTTATAGTGAATGCAAGATGTCAAAAACACCAAGAGTGGATGTTTTTTGTATTTATTTTCAGCAATTGATTAAAGATGTTTTAAACTTTGTGTTCCTAATCACAATCTCCCATTTATTTGGTCTGGTCCCGATATTTGAATTTTTAATACACATGTAAAATTTCTCATCTCTCAATTTCGCTGCTTTTTTTTTCGTGCGTAACACAGTAACTTGCACAATGTGCTGTGCCTCCCTTCTTGTATGTTGTGCAGGCCCCCCCGCTCCTCTGAGTTAGCGGACACAGACTAATGCTAATTGCACCTTTTTTTTTGACGATAGCCACTTAAGCTTGACGTCAGTGAGGCATCTCTTTGCCATCTGCTCCTGTGTGCTTCTGTTAAACTGCAGGTGGGAGCTGAAGCAGAAGTAATAATGTGACCACCAAGGCCCTGTGTGTCGGTGTGTGTGTGTGTGTGTGTGTGTGTGTGTGTGTGTGTGTGTGGGAGATGTCGTTAGCCTGACAAGCACGCCGTGTTGAGGTCCCTCTGCCGCTGCAAATAAATGACTTTTGACTTGCACTTGTGCTACGTTCACCTTTCATAACCGTCTATGCAGTACAGGGATAATCAACCCCAGGCAGGACCGTGCAAGACGCTGGTTAACACCCAGGATCGGATGAGAGTTGATTGTTGGACACACAAGCAAACACAATCATAACTTAAATGGAATGTAGAGGCACCTGTTCACCTCACAGGACCTGCTGCGACTGGGAGAGAATGTGTGCACACTGCCTGTGTCCGGAGCCTCCATACAACCTCTGGACCGCTGGGCCTCCGTACTGGCTACTTTCTGTTAAGCTGGCTGTATTCTTCAGGTGAAAAAGACGTTTACCTGACATGCAGGTAACTGCAGTAAAAAAGATGCAGCGGGTAGTTAGAAATTTGGTGCACACCGCTTCTTTTGGTTAAGACCACCCACACTCGACAATTGGTCGAAACGTTACGCAATCGGTTATGTATGGGTTCACATCTGGTCGTGGTTTGGCGATGTGGATGTGGGGAAACGTGAGCCGAGCTCATTCGTGGGTAGCTGCATCTATACGATAGGACGCGGCATGACTTTACATGTACAAATGACCAGCAATTTGTGTCAAAAAAATCACCAAAAAACTTGGAGTAAAGTCCCAATATCGGGCAATATGGGTAAACAATATATTTTGTTTACCCACATGTATTGGAAGGGTGAATGATATATCTTTATACGTATGTAATTGTCTCAGAAGACATGTTTGGCGGTTTTTCACCTTGGCTAGTTCTGATGTCTCTTTAAGCATGAGGAAGTCTATTCCATCTTTGAGAGGTGGCTCCTACCTTCTCGTTTTCTTGCTGATCACTGAAGAGTGTCCGGGAACACATACTGAAATGTAATGGCGATGGTTCTCGGGCCAGGGTGGCACTACCCCCCACCCCCCAAGGGGCCAGGCTGCAGCCACGTGTGGGGCAAGTGATCATGGAAGAGCAAAATCTCCATTGGCGTGTGCTCATATCTCACCTGTTGACAACCATGCGCTTTCCATTATCTGTCCCTGGCAGGGAGCCTCAGCTTTCACAACCTGCCCCCCCCCCCCCCACGCCCACCTCAAACTGGCCACACGCTCCATACGGTGGCGTGCAAACAAAATACTCAGCCTGGTCAGCCTAATGGGCCACCTGCCGAGATGTGTCTCCACAGTGACATCTCAGCATCTTACGAGGCCGATTTACCAAACTGTGAGGGAGGGGTCCGTTAAACCAGGGGTGTTAACCCCTGATAAAAATTTCACAGGATTAACAGGTTGTCGTCTCTCTCCACAAGCCTGCCTGTCGCTCTGTTTTTGCCTTTGGCATGTAAAGCTAATTATTAAAGACAGTTGGAGTCAATCTGCATCTGTTAATGACTGACTTTGTGAATATACCGATTTGTGTTGGCAGACCATTGCTGAAGAAGACTTGGGTACGGTTTAGGCCGGCAGGGTGAGACAGGTGCTCTTCGTCTACCGTAGCACCATGCAACATCAGTACCATGTGAATGAGAGGCCACCGTGAGCCGTGCGTGTCGTTCCCTGGATCGAAACACAAGGCGTGGGCTCCGCGGCTCTTCCCTCGACACACAGTGGTGCTTCATTAAGCTGATGTGTTTAATGATCAATGTTGAGACTGCTGCCCCCCCCCCCCCCCCCCCCCCCCCCCCCCCCCCCCCCCCCCCCCCCTCCCCCCCCCCCCCCCCCCCCCCCCCGCGCCCCCCCGCGC
>JAACJT020000075.1:18216388-18256145 GCA_009936485.2 Gymnarchus niloticus | reverse complement strand
GGACAGGGCGGCCTGGCGTGCTGTGGTCCATGGAGTCACGAAGAGTCGGACACGACTGCGTGACTAAACAACAACAAACAACAACAACTCAGAGGAAAAAAAAGCCATGAATTCATACGTTAGGAGCATTTAAAAACATTATTTTAGATTAAATTTCAAAGATCACTTTATGTTCTGCTGTTTTCATTCATTTCAGTCATACTGGGAATTTTATCACAACAAAATATACAATATAGGATTTCACTGGAATTAAAAAATGTAATAGTTTGAAATAAATAGGGTTATTGTAAATCAAAACGCTCACGTCAGACAACAAATGCCTCTTAAGCTTCATAATAATTTTACTTGGAATCTTTATCCATGAAGGTAATTGGAACTAAACAAATGAAACAAACACATGCCTAAACGTGACAGATTTCACGATTTATTAAGGAATGTAAAACCACCATGGACTTCACAGCGGGTCATGCCGCTATACACTTGGGAGAGGGATTAACATGGCAAAGATAAAAATCCCCATCCCTATGGGAAAATTACCGAATTTGGCTGCATCTTGGGATCATTATGTCTGAATTTTCAGTAAGACGCCATCTCTATGCCAAAAGGCTATTTGGCAGTTTCTGGGAAAAAAAATGCCTTCATTGACATCACCCAACAAATGTAAGCACTTGGAATTTGCTAAACTGCACTGGCACATTTTTTTTAACCAGATGGGAACTGCATGATGTGGTAGGAGACAAAAATATTTTTTGGCCATGCACACCAGGGAAAGCTCTGCAGAGCAGAACATCGTATCTGCTGTAAAATGTGGCAGCAGACCTCCAATGTTATGGGTTTGTTCTGCTTTCATTGATGACAAAATCCTTCCAAACTCTACCAGGACGCTGAAATGTAGTCGTTAGTGGATTTTCAGAATGACAGTGCCCACGAAGATAAAAAAAAAAAAAAAAAAAGTTAATTGACCACAAAATCAACATTTGTTCCAAAGACAGCCTTGGTCAGCAGAATGGAATGGAGGAGGGGACTTAATCTTCTACACGTACCAAATATTGAAGATTTCAATGCACTCCAAATTTTAGTTGTGTTGTATGCTGTAAGATTATAGTAAAGCTCAATACTACTTTAATTCAGACTGTTTTGATTGTATTTGTCTGAAATGGGAAAATGTTTAAATTCCAACTACATTTGAAAATAATATATATATATATATATAAAAGATCAGTCCAGCCTTAATGGCATAGCTCCAGGATGTATATGACTTTGGTTAATGCCTAAATTTATATATGCACAGATTATTCAATCTTGATTTGAGTCTTATTTAGGCTCTCTTTGTGAATTCATTCCTTCCTTCCCTAAGATCGGGGCCTCCCTTTTCGCCAGCTCTGAGGGCTCCGGACTTTTCATCGGACTTGCTGGCACTGGGGCGGCTGGAGGCATTGCGGTGGCCGGGTTTGAGTGGAACGTGAGTGCGCCTGTTTGTGTCCCTTGTTCCCACTGGCTATACACCAACAGCCGCTGTGGTGCTTAGGTCTTTATTACATATGACCACATCTCCCGGCGGCGTACCGTGAGAGCTTTCTCACTTCCTATGCGGGTTGTCATTTTGTCCTTTCACAACAATGGTGCCATAATCAGGCCACAGAACATAGCACAAATCAAATGCCCCAATCTAATAGAGATATGGGTTTGATTGTGTATGTGACAGATATACACTTTCTAAACTTTAAAATAGCTCATTCACTGTTTTCTTACTGAAAAGTGGGAGATGGCTATTGTTTTAAAAAAATATTTTTATTTATGTAGCACCTTTAACAAAGAGAATTGTCACAAAGCACTTTACATAGTCCCAGGCCCAAGGTCCCCAGAGAGTAGGCCAAAGGCGACAGTGGCAAGGAAAAACTCCCTCGGGAAGATGAAACCTTAGGAGGAACCAGACTCAAGGGGGAAGCCCATCCTCCTCTGGCCGGCACCGGCAAGGACATATTCATTAACACAATATGAAACAACAATGAGATAGAACATATAATTAGTCTCTAAAATGACTGCATCAAAATGTTCAAATATAAATTAAGGTTATAGAAATGAGGGCATGATGAGGTTTGATTAATTATGTTAACATATCAAAATGCAGGATTCAAATTCTGCAGTATTGTTATTGGTCAGCAGAGGGCAGTCAGCACCTAAGACAGTATAGGAAGCTAGTTTAGCTGTTTTAAGTCAACAAATCCTAAAATGGAAAGGATTCATTATTTTTATCATTACTTCCCTTATGATTACTGTTGGATAACAGAATAATAATGCGAGTTCCTAACTGTGTTTTGCAGGCGACCTATGTCCTGCTTGCCCTGGCATGGGTGTTCGTTCCTGTATATGTCTCCTCCGGGGTGAGTTCTCGCCGTGAGATATGCTCACCATGCGGTCTTCCTCTGGTCTACCCCTTTACCTTACGCACAGCAGGGTGGCCGCAGCTGCCTAGTGCCTTAAATGATACCAGTCCCGACAAGAACACCAGAGTCAGAGCCTGTAACCAGGTGTTCTGAGTGCATTCCAGGGGAGGGTGTGAAGGAAGCGTGATGCTTTTCATTCGCTTCCATTGCATCCAGAGAAAACCGTGAAAGAATTTCACAGCTTTCAACACCTCTTGTGCTAAACAATAAGAAAACCGTCCTTGTCCGTTGCCGTTAACACCGTGGTGAAATGATCCCGTTTGCGCTCTGCCCTTCCCTGATCAGATTGTCACCATGCCGGAGTACCTGGGCAGGCGCTTCGGCGGAGAGAGGATACGCATGTACCTGTCTGCCCTGTCACTGATGCTCTCTGTGTTCACCAAAATCTCGGTGAGCACAGCTTTTCCTACTTAGTTACGGGAAGGTGAATTGTAATGAAAGACACGCCTTTTTAAAATCCTCACTCCACATTCTATCTATATCCATCCATCCGTACGTCCATCCATCTATCCACATCAGTACAAACCCTATTGCTTCACTGCCCCATACATCCACCGTTCATCAATATAAACTAAGCACAACCTATGCCTCAAAACCACAGTTCAAATCTAAACAACACCAGGAGTCAACTGAGTCACTGTCAGCTTCGTAACTATCACGGAGATGACAGAACAGGCAGGGAGACCCAAATGCGGCGAGGAGGTTTTATACAAGAAACCAGGCGAGCAGACTTGAAACCAGTGATCTCAAGGTGGAATGCGTGGACCAGGCGAGGTAGGTTGCAAGCCGGCCTGGTCAGTCCTGTTACGGGAGTCACAGAGGGTAAACACAGTGGGCAATTCTTTGCAACCGAGAATCGTGAATAGCCATGCATATAACCGGTGAGGCTAATGCTCTGCAGCTGGTAAGGTGTCATTCTCACGGGTGAGATTGGGGAAGGAGTGTGACAGTAACAGATCTTCTGTAACATGTAGTGTGTAAAGGTGGTGGGGGTAGGGCTTCATGTGCGCTAGGGTCTCTGTAACTCTGCTTCTTAAGAATTTCTCGAGCATCAGGATGTGACTGGTGATCCTGTATGTAAACAAAATGTTCTTGCATCTGTGCAACATGACAGATGTAGATTATCCTGTCAGAGTCTGTAATCATTTATGCATTTAAATATTCCTGAGCACAGTTAACAATGACAGTGATATAAATGATACAACCATACAATTTTATAAAGATAATCAATAAAAAAAATACTTCTACTATTTGAAACACTGTTTGTGTTTCCAATATATAAAACGCAAAACATTCACAGAATAATTCATGTTTCCTTCCTCAATCATGTATCAAAGTATAATCCTGCTCTGATTTTAATACTACTAAGTAAGCTTGAGGATTGCATGATGGACAGAAAAAAATATATTAAAGCAAATTTAGAGTAGTATTATCATATATTGGTGTTTTTCATGAACATACTAAAATATGAGTGAAAACAACACCAGCTGGAGTGCAATTTTCACATGGTTCGTTTGCGACCTTTAGATGTCATTGTTGCAGAGCATGGTTGTACGTTTTGTAAACCTTCAGAAACGTTCGGGTCTTGACTCCACGCTGACTGACGACCCCCTCGGCTGAGGTGCACGCGATCACGTGATCAGTACACGATCGTCTCTCCTGGTATGTCAGCCTTGCCAGCAAAAAGTGGCACCCAGAAATGTCCTGTAGATTAATTATGTTCATAGTAGGACGGCAGTTAAATTATATAAATGGCACTAATATTTATGGGTTCTTGCTTATACAAGGTAGTCAGTCAGAATTTTCTCTAACCCATACCCTTTGTCCTTCAAAAGCCAGTCCTTTTTAAACCATGGTTATAATACCTATTTTAGAATAGCCTTTCAGCATTGTCAGTATGCATTGTGTTTGTGCAGGATGGTCAGCGAACGTGCTTTGGCTTTGCTCTGCCTAATCGGTCTTTCATTCTCTAAAAAACGCCAACGGGGAGGACAGATCCTAGCTGTCGTTTGGCACCCTCTGCCATCAAGTGGTTTTGCAAAGAGCTAGACATGCTTGCTAATGCCAAAGCCCTTGTGACCTTGAAAAATAGTAAAAAAAAACCAAACCATTATGAGGTGTTCAGCCTGCAGGCATTGTGACAGTGAACTAAGATCAGTGTAGCGTGTCAGGAACATCAGGAACATTTAAACAATGTACTGATTATTATACATAATCCAAAATAATTAGGGCCTCTTGTTTGAAATTCAGCTGTAACTATAAATTGTTTTTTAGCATTGAAACAGAAAATGCTTTTTATTTCTGACGTAACGAGTGTTATTTTGAAGGCAAAAGCTAATATCCACTGATATTGATAAAAAAACTGCTAATGTAAAGTTCAGTTGTAGAGGTTTTGCAGTTAACCATGACAGGTTTGCGATGTGAATGAGCTTTCCTGTTTGCCGAGATGCAAAGCAATCCTGGGCTTAGTGGTCATGTGTTCATCCATACAGTCATGTGACTTTGCCTGTTTTCATGCTGCAGTCAGTTGCTCTGCTAATTTAAGAGTGAACGTTAAATATACGTGACAGAATTATGCCCCCCCCCAGGTGTCAGGTTATATGGAATGTTTTAATATACTGCCAATAATTCAAGAAGTGACAACCATCTAAGAGGTGAATCACTAAGACCTGTTTCTTGCAAATTAAGTTTTTTTTTTTTAATGCTCTGCTACCACAAGCACAATCACACCACATTTGGTTGAGGCTGCAGATATGTTCGAAAAAACAAAAAAAAAAAAATAAAAAGCCTGCCATTTATGAAACTGAGTTCATTATTTCCTTTTGATGTGGGAGTGCTTCCTCCGAGGACATGCCCCACCCATTATTCAGGAGGGTGTTACCTCCTCAGATATCAGGCTGAAAAACAATCTGCACGGCACCAGCTGAGCTGCGAGGCGAGGAGCAGGTACCTCTGTGATTGCCTGTGAGCTCAGGAGGGAGATGGGCTGCTCCGTGGGCTGCTGTGGTCTTCAGACCACCAAGGACCACCTGCTACCATTCTCCAATACAAACATCACAAGCCTGCAGATAGCCCTTCTAATGCAGACACCGAGCCCTACAAATAAAAATGCTGTCATGCCGTAGCATTAACAACAGCAATAATACTGTCTTTATTGGCTAAGCTAAATATTTATACCAGTTATTAGAATTATGGCTGTAGCAGGAGTGTATGAGGATGTTAGGCAAAGCCATCAGTGGACACCTAAAAGTAAAAATTAACCTGATGGATGTGCTCCCTATTGTATACCTCCCTGCATTCTCAGAGTTTTGGATATGCTAAATGCAGATTGACATTCAAAACTGTTATGAAATCAGCGCATCATAGTAACACCACACCAAAGATTACCATGAAATGGCAAATAAAAGGCAATATGACTTCTCACTCCTCTTGGAAAACAAGGTTTTTTTTTAAGATTTTCTGTTACATTCCATATAAACCAGTATTTGTAACTATCATTTATAGATATCACTATACTGGCAATGAGATGCATTTTTTCCAGTGTAGCTTCCTTGAAAAACTAATGATATATTTAAGAAAAAAATCTATAATTGCCATACACTTCAGTTCTTTTATAACTGAATTACAGTTAATAATCTATGATGATTTTTCAGGTATGACCTTAGCATACATAATCTCAGGCTGAATGACATTCTGATGAACTTGTCAAATACTTGTTTTTCACATAAATGTCTTGTTACAGCACTTGCCAAGTTGTCAAATAGCTTGAAGGCACTGCAACGTAATGTGTATTTTCTTGAATTTCCTGAACTAAACCTGGTTTTAGGACAACAGTGTAGGAGAGAACTTACTTTGACTGGATCAAAACAACCCAAAATACCATTTGAAAAACATGCTATAGGCCTATTTTATAGTCCCAGTCTAAAAGCAGAGTGCTATCTATTTTATAGGATATAAGAGGGTGTTAGGAGGTTAAACCCCTAGACATTTTACATAACTGACCACCGAAACAATTGTAATTGGGTTTAATGCTACTAATATCATGCAAAATGCAAAAAGAACCATAATATCTCTAGTACTTTAGACAGACATACAGTAGGAACCCTTTAACCCATACTAGTGAGAAAGCCAAAGGTTCGGAACACGTAGATCCCATAGGGTTCGGCCGGCACGGGTACTGAGTCGGGAACACCTGTACCACGAAAAGATCTGTCATTTTACATGCTGTTTCTTCTCATTGTTCTGCTCTCCTATAGACAGACCTGTACTCTGGGGCCCTGTTTATCCAGGTGTGTCTGGGCTGGAACCTCTACCTGTCCACAGTCTTAATGCTGGTGGTGACAGCACTGTACACTATAGCAGGTATCGATCACCGCAGGCTCTGGCCTGACCCCGACGTGGTATTCGGGTCATCCTTTGAACCCCCGCCCACCCTCCTCTCTATCATGACCTCAGGTGGCCTGGCTGCTGTGATCTACACTGATACCCTGCAGACCTTCATCATGATTATCGGGGCGATCATCCTCACCATCACCGGTGATTATGGGTGCCGTCTTTTCACTGTTCAAACTGCAGTGAAGAACAGTTGAAAATTTAATACATCTAACACTTTTTCTCAATGTTAAATTTATTTTCGATAAAATTAGTAAACTCAAAACTGACAGTGTTAAATTTGACAAAGCTTCCTAGTCCTCCACCATAACAACTGTAAACAGGATTTGTCAGGGTGACTTTCAGGGGATCGATTGTTCAGGGTCACGTTTTAGCAGCTTGTTGTGGTCCCATGCCTCGATTGGGTCATGGCTTCTCTGCAAAGATGGAGCCAGTCCTACGTGGAAATAGTGTGTAATGGCAGAACTGTCAGAATTACGAATGGGATTGTTTTGAAGGGATATTTGGTGTTAGGTTCTCCAGACACCATCTTAAAAGGGAAATTATACTTCCAACCCCCCATCCGCAGTGGACCTGAACAATCACTGACACAAAGCAGAGTAACAGGCTTTCTGTGGCTATTTGTTAAATGCAGCATCGAGTTAAGAGTCAAATAGCTAAATATGGAGGTCTTCTAGTGTTAATCATAAAGCCGGCTGTTTTTCTAAACAAGATTTACATTGACACACCCAGCCTCAAATCTCACCACCATTCTCACTGAATAAAATCAGGCTTACTGATCTAAGATTTTCAAACAGTATGTGCAGACATGTTCTATCTTATGTAACTGAATTACATTTTAATAGCTCACATTTTGGTTTCCACCCTAGAATGAGTACATTACCACAGTATCCAAACTGAATGCAGATATTTATCTATGATTTATCAGTAGATCACAAAATAATTCACGTAGACTTAGAGCTGACTTTATTTCAGGCCACTGGAACGCCACGAACTTTCCGCATTTGTGATATTTAGATCAAAGCAATAAAGGGAAAACATTTTATTTTAAATTGAAAATTTGTTTCTGGGCTAACTATATACTCTGGTTCATCCAGATTTCTTGTATAATTTCTAAATCTAACTCCTTTGACAGCTTTTAACAAGATCGGTGGCTACAGCAACCTGGAGGGTATCTACCTGAAGGCCATCCCTTCCAAGATTATCCCCAATACCACCTGCCACCTACCCCGTGCCGATGCCATGCACTTGTTTCGAGATCCCGTGGCTGGAGATCTTCCCTGGCCGGGCATGACCCTGGGCCTGACGATTCTCGCCACATGGTATTGGTGCACTGACCAGGCAAGAGCCGTCCCACGAAAATTCCACATCGTCCCTGCATCTCAGTTTAATGTAGGATGTGTTTTGGCCAGAGACATCCCAAGAGCCAGTGCTTGATAGTTATTTAAAGGCAGCATCAGATCTTACCACTCCACTCCATTTCTTTTTTCCTGTAGTCTATTTGAGATTCCACCAGATTCTTCCGCCACACGTTAAGGCAATGTGACATGGTGATTTAGCAAAAACACCCCTCTGAAAGGAGGGAAATATAAGACACACCTTAAATCTTAAGGTTTAAAAAACACCCAAAGGATTGATACCCCATTATATCAAGCAAGAGTGCTTCAAACACCAAATTCTGCGACTCCTATGACCAGCAGAATGTTTCATGAAGCATAGTGGGATGTGGTTGAAGCTTCTACCTCCTCAGTTAAACGGTGCCCTTATGCCCAAGCTGTGTGTTCCTCTGTAAGCTGCCCAGATCGCTGCCTGAAATCCTCCCTCTGAGCTGCTTGAGCTGGGATAGCTTGGCGAGGGAAACATCACGAGACATGCGGTTCTCCAGCTGGCTGGGGACTGGCCCGCGAGAGGTGCCGGGGCGAAGGAGTGCTTGCCCGCTCGTGTAGATGCCCATTAGGCCCGTGTCCTGCTCGTGGCGGCCGAGTGGACGCCCATTCCGGGAGTTCCCCGGCTGCCCCCGGGAAAGCCTGCTACCGCTGGCCCCCTTCTCCTGACCAATGAGTTTCCCCTGCCAGTACTTGTATCCCCCGATCACATGTCCCGCGGCTTTGGTAGGCCGGTGGTAACAGCCGGGTTTGGCAACCACCACCTTGGTGTTCACCCGTCCGTGGCCATGCCGATCTGTGCCGATGATGTCAGCCTGGCGTCCAAAGGAAGATACATGGGGCTGCAAGTGACAGAGAAAAGAGCTCTTTACAACAGTGCTTTCAGTGTCTCTTGTACACCAGTTGACCAAAGCATTAGGTCTTGTAGTAGCTATGTGGCTTTCTCCTATTTTATTGCTGGGTTTCTTATCTGCAGGTCATCGTTCAAAGATCATTGTCGGCCAAGAACCTCAGCCATGCTAAGGGCGCCTCCATACTGGCTAGCTACCTGAAAATGTTGCCCATGATCTTTATCATCTTGCCGGGAATGATCAGCAGAGCTCTCTACCCAGGTAAAGTGCGCTAAATGCCCTTTGGGGTGTAATTTTCAACACATGCAGGCAGGCGTCACCGTAATCAGGTCTCAGCAAGCCTTCGCCCAAGACGTTGCACTTAACGGGTTGTTACTCCTATGCTCTAACTGAGTTACTTAACTGAGCTGACTGTTGGTCAGATTGTGCTAGTCGCACAATGTGATAGCCATGCATAGGTAAGTAAAAAATATCAGATAATTCCTGAAAACACAGACATCTTGCATAGTTATTGCACAACAGACTTGGTTGCTCGTTGATTGGTGTATTACATGATCGGAAAGGACTAAAACGCTTGGGTGTGGAGACGAGAACCACACCTGTCTTTCGCTGTATTTGTACAACGCCATCTGATTACTCTTCATGGTCACAGGGATGTCTGCCAGTGCCCGCTGGTTGTCCGCTTCCTCACGTTGTTGCTGCGGCTGGTCCTCGGACCGCAGGTCTACCATAGACTGTGAAAATCTAGCCATGACGTTAAGTCCCTCTGGGTGTCTGTGGTCCTCCATGCGACCTGATCCAGTATGCATCCCGTTGACAAGGAGCTGTAGCCTTGAATCTATTGTGTCAGCGTAGCTGGCATCAAAACATTTCCCTAGCGTCGTTAAATCAGTGTAAGACAGCAGAATGTTGTCAGCTTCATTGGTATCATCTCCTTCCCTGACCATTTCTGGTGTATCTTTCTGATCTTCTTTGTTGACATCCTCGGCGCCCTTTAAATGTCTTTCCTGAGGCAAAGTGACTGAGGTAGACACGTCTTGAGGTGGGTTGATGGTTTTGTACAAGGTTGTCACCTGGTTGGGCGTTGAACCTTGCTGGTCCAGTGGCATTCCAGACTCCACGTCGATCTTCTTGATGATGCTGATTTCTGGTGCATCATTACTACTGGCATGATTGATGACCAGCTGAGTGGTTCTGCGTTTCGGTATCGGTATACCCGGAGCATCTGCTAAGTTTTCTGCAGGCTGCGTCTGGTCTGCAGCCTGTCTGCTTCTTTCTGGTTTGTCTTGCGCACTTTGAAGTTGTGACTGCAGTGGAGGCTGTTGCTGGGCATCCGTGAATTCGACAAGCAGGTCTTTAGGTTTCTGCCTGAGGCTGGCTTCCTCGGGAGGTGACTCCACCGGGCCAGCAATAGGTTGCTTGAATCGGATGGCCTGCGAAGTTTCAAACAGCTCGGAGCGCATCAGGTGGACCTGCATGGGCTTGCTGGAATCGCGGACGTTGATGAAACCAATCACGTCGCTTGGGGGATCAGGTTCCGGCCAGGTGGGCAAGTAAGAGATCATGTTCACACGCTCCAAGCCGACAAGCCCCGGGTGGATGGGGGGAGGCTCGACTATCTCTTTCTGCTGTTGGACTGGTTTCATCACAGGGTTGCTGGAACCTTCAATTTTGGCACTGTTCTTGTCGGAGGAAGTGCCACTGCCAGTCTCAGCGGCACTGCTGGTAACCAGAGCGTACTTAGGGTTGATGAGCTTACGAGCAACAGCGGCGGAGGGCAGAGGTGCAGGGACTGACTGGGGGATGGGCTCAGGCTGCGGCTCTTCCTCCAGATTGATCTTACTGAGGTTCACACTCCTGGACGTCAGGTAAAGGTCCCGAAACAGCTTGTCGAAGGTGTCTACCGCCTGGCCTGTGAGCACTGTGATCAGATTTCTGTCCAGCCTGGAGGCCATCCATGTAAAACTATGTAGGGAGAAACACAGAGAGAGCAGACTGGTCATTCACCATGCTCTTTAACCACCGTAATGCTCTGTGCATTAGCAGATTTTAGCAGACGCTTCCACAGGTATCAGTATGACAGTATGATGTGGAATTATCTGCATTGGCTGATGTTCTTTTAAGACTTTTTCAGTGCACACAGACCTGTAGGAACCAGACACGGCTCTGTCTCCGTCCACGAAAATGAACTTCTGACTTAGCGTCCCGCACACCTTCTTTGAGGAGTGCGTGTAGAACTCCATCCCTCCGATACTTTGGACTCTCAGGTTCTAAGAGAGAGTAAACACGACATTCATGTCACGGCCTTTCCTCTGAAAGTATGCAAAATCGCCGTCTTTCTTCTCCAAGGCTTTTTCTTTGAGAAACACGTGAGGAAGTGTCACTTGACACGAAAAGTACACAGCAGTCAAGGCCCAACACATACTTTCTGTAGAACAAAGTATATAACTTTCCCTACCAGGCTGTAACATTTCTAAACAATAGAAGGATTTCCTTCAGCAGTACATGCTCATTTTGTATGGCAGTTGTTTTCTTTAACGAATTCTGATGGGTAACTGTTTACCATCACGCCACATAAAAAAAAAAAAAAAAAAAAAAAAAAACCTAAAACATTTTGCATTAGACAAGAAAATCTATCGCAAAACCTTAAACTTCGTATTGTAGTCTGATCAAAAATGGTGTTACATACCTTTAAGTGTCCTTTGTGCATTCTGGCTCTCTCACACATGTTTAGAAAGTACGGTAGCCCAGAAGACTCGAGGATAATGTATACGGCAACCTTCCGCTTGAAACTGGCGTCCAGTAGGTCTTTAAAGATGTCTACATCTGTAAACAAGTCCATAACTACTGCAATAACCTGCCATGAAAAGAGTTGTATATTAGTAAGGCTCATCAAGTTTCAAACTAAATTAACTTTGGTAAAGTACAGAATATATATATTACAACAGAACATTAGTAATTGTCAGTTTTTGCTTAATTCATTTAGTGGGATCATGGTAGACCATTCTTGACAATGTCAGATGAAGGTCTGAAGGACCACCATGTACAGTATACTGAATTTTATTCCAACAGCTCTCTGAACCATTAAGGCTTAATCATTATTGATTCAGTTCTGACCACAGTGTGATACATCTCCTTCTGGAATATTCCATTTAAGATATTTTTACTCTTCATAAAACTGAAAGAAAAAGCATTTCTCAATTACAGTATACTAATAGAGTGTCACTTATAATCAACAAATTGTTGCTCAAAATGTTGTTCTGTAAATGACTTAATTCATATTGAAGAATTAATTATGCAGATATTGATCTTTCTTATTAAATAACATAATTTTTTACTCTTTCTGATGTCCACAAATGAACCAAATCTATTTTAAATTTGTGCACTCAAAACTGTAATTTCTTAAATGTATTTGTAGCAAGTAACTATCACAACCATGAAATCATGACAGCCCAAAAAAAAAAAAACAAAAAAAAAAAAAAAAACTTAAAACTAAAAATTAATTTATTAATAAAGCCACGCACTCAGTGCGCCATTCGGACCAGTTTGAGAACTACTGGTTGAGTTACTGCCTGAGTTATAAGTGAAAATATGACCTCATAGTAACAATAACACAGTTAGAATGAAAGGAGAACAAAACTTTCAGAGAATTATCTCTGACCCTTTTTTTATAATCACCGAATATATGTTATATATAGATGTAAATGAAATTAATTATATAAATAATAAAATGTATTACATCACATAATGTGTAATGGATCAATTAATAAAAGTTATCTTGTAACAGAAATTCTCACCATTCCATGAAAACACATCATTTGTCATTAGTGTACAAACTTAGATTAGAAAGTACAAAACAATGAGTTGACATCGCAGATTGAAAGTAACGGTCGTGGTCACGTTGTAGTCCTGAACAGTGAATTTAAATCCCGATAACCAGACCTAGTTCTCCTTACGTGGCACCGGAACGCAAAGTCTAGGCAGACGGTGTAGTTTATGTGAGCCGCGTATTTGAAATTCCTCGTCAAGTAGTCACAAGTTCTACTGCCCAGCTGCGCAATGGCATGTCGCTTATTACTCACTGGGAGGACAGCGAGTTTACCAGTTCACGTAAAGCCGAGTGGATGTGAAAGCAGTACCTTCTGTGCCTGCGCAATGGTTTTCCTAACGACTTCTTTGATATGCGTCTGTCCTTCCAGTGGCGGCTGCGTGTACACGTTGACTCTGGTCACTCCACGGTAGGACGTGCAGTCCGGCCAGCCCATGTCAAGATGCGGCACAGAAATGTCTGAGCGCTCCGGCCAGTACTCCAGGGACTCGGTGGCGTCCTGTCCCTCCTCAGGCGCCTCTCCTCTCAAGTGGTCCGACCCTGGCTGGTACACCTCGGCGTTCCTACGCAGTCGCTCCAGCTCGGGTTCCGAGAGGAATTCGCGAACCTTGTGCGTCTTGATGTACGTTTCGAAAGCATCTTTCCCGTCATGGATGAGGCTCTCCAGCGCAAACCTCTGGTCCTCGCTGTAGAAGAACTCGGGCTTGGACTCGTTCATTCGCCAGTTGACGTGGTTCTCGTCCAAGCACTTGACCTGAGACAAAGCCATCTCTCTACAAGCTTAAAGCACGAAATATTTACCACAAATATATTTCTAATTGTATCCAGAGCGCCAAAGATAAAATAAAATCCACAACTCTTTATGAAATAATACAGAGACTATACAAATCCTTTTTTCCCCGGCAATGTACGTTCCGTAACTTTTCTTATTCGCAGCACGTTACTGTTAGTTCGTACGCATTTTTTTTTTGCGGGGGGATTCTAGCTCACAATTCCCATGGGAGCATGGCGCAAACAACCGCTGCTACGACCGTGCATGCCGACATCCAGGGACAGTTTGAAACCTTCGCTCAGGTGACATGGAACAAAAGGCTTCCCGGTACCGCGGACCGCCCACTCAACACACCCAGGACACGTAACCATCACACGCCTTCCTCTGACTCAGTAGCCGGCGGGCGATGACTGCACGGCACCGGCCCTGTGGAAACACACTTACACATGTTTAACGCCAGATGCCACATCTACTTACTCCAGAGGCAAAAGTTGCCGCGTATTAAGTTACTTTCAGTAATGGTTTTTGCTATCGTCGTATACAAATGTTACGTTGCGTATTTGACAGAGCACCCCTAACTTATAGTTTCGTACTATATTCTCTCTATTCAGAGAGCGTTTAAAGAAGCAGTGGTGTGGTTAGGTCTGTAAAAGGTGGGGTGGTGAGGGGTGTGGGAGCAAACGAGGGGCAGTCAGTTATTGTAGGGGTCAAATCATTGCTTTTTGTGAGTTTGAGCAGCATTTGGGGGGGGGGCGGGGGCATAAGATTTGGCAGTTATATCACAGCAAAGAAGACTGATAGTGGAAAGATAAGCTCAATCAGTTAGTTAACCTTAACTTAACTAAGGTTAGTTAAGTGATTCTACTGTCCCTTTTCCAATGAGTCATTTATTTGGAGATGAAATCTGACAGGTTCATATTTGTGAAACATTTTTAAAGTGTGGTTGTAATTTGTATGGAATTATTCCATAACTGAGTTATGAAATTGAATTGTTTAGCTCTGTCTAGTTTGCTTGCATCCCTCTTTGTGTGTGTGTGTGTGTGTGTGTGTGTGTGTGTGATATACCCCCAAGGACACTCGTTTCTTACTGTTTTTTTTAAAATATTGTTTCAGTATCATATGTGACTGTAAAAGTACGTTTATGATACTCTGCATTGTTTTCCCAGATTCTGTAGGCTGCGTGGATCCAGTGGAGTGCAAGAGGGTGTGCGGTGCAGAGGTGGGCTGTTCCAACATCGCCTTTCCTAAGCTGGTCATCGAGCTGATGCCCAGCGGTGAGTTTCTCTCCTCCCTTGCACTTCTCATTGTTTTTTCAGCATGGCTGATTAAGCTGATAGCCGCGTCCCTTTGCCAGTTTTGATAAACTGTTTAATGGTTTGTAAAACAAACACTTTAGAGGAGACGCCCATTTCCGCTTTACGTTTTGTTTTTGAAGTAGCATTAACGTTAGCTTTTTTCTACAAGTAGCGTAAAGGTTGACGTTAAGTGACACCCTTAATGGATAATCCCAGAGAAACCCGATAATGCCTTTTTGGCTGGAGGGGGAGTTCTTCAACCAAAGTAAGCCATCTGTAGTTCAACATGTTTGGTATATGCTTTCTAATCTCCTGTTTATATTCTTTGGCTTGTATCTTAACCTGCCTTGATTGAGTCCCTCTTTTGCTGGAAGATAATAAACACATCGAGAAACTCGTTACCCGAGGATTACATTTTCACCACTTTTCATGTATTTGTCCCCACCTTGACGGTGCACCTATCTTCTGCAATCCCAAAACCACCGCCTCCACCCTACCTCAGGCCTGCGTGGGCTGATGATTGCCGTGATGATGGCTGCCCTTATGTCCTCCCTCACCTCCATCTTCAATAGTAGCAGCACGCTCTTCACCATAGACATCTGGAGGAAGTATCGCCGTGGGGCCAGCGAGAAGGAACTTCTGCTGGTGGGCAGGTGGGTAGGACCTCCGTCAGGAGCATAGAGATCCGTCCACATCAGCTTGTGGTTAAAAGGACCACAGTTTTCACTATATACCACACATGACGTGGATTTCATACACCTACTTGCTTCGTTGATGTATTGCTCCAAACCCATAACAATTTTTACTTAATTTCAGTAGAGTATTTTATGAGAGTTATAGAGGTTAAGTGGCATGATCAAAAGTACTAAAGCACAGCTTCTCCCAGGGCATAACCCTGGCAGGTGTTGGTTCTATTCACTTAACCACAATCCCTTCTGTTGCACAAATCTTTAACATAAATAAACGTTTCCAAAGAATGTGACCGTTACGACATAGGTTCAATCATGTTTATGGATTTTGTCGACAGTGTGATTGTGTGCCGGAGGGCATCGCAATTGACACGTTCACTGCTGCGGTGCGTGCTTCTTTCAGGATTGTAACCGTGATCCTGGTGATCATCAGTGTGGTGTGGATCCCCATTCTGCAGAGCGCCAACAGTGGTCAACTCTACGTCTACATCCAGTCTGTCACCAGCTACTTGGCCCCGCCCGTCACTTCCATCTTCGTGCTCGCCGTCTTCTGGAGGAGGACCAATGAGGCGGTGAGTTGGCTGCCCATTTGCTGGGATGGATTTCCATGGAAGGTGAGGTGTGAAGAGTGCAGATGTTCCCACAAAGGTGATGTCATGACAAGTAATTAAAAGCTGATGTTGGAGTACAAAGGTAGAATTATTTCGGCATTGTAAATTATAAAGGAAAGCCTGTCATAAAGACGCTGAACAGCACTGGGGATGAACTTGAATGCCTAAGAATTTTTTGAAAAGAAAAATCTTCTGCTGTCTCTATTGTGCTGTTTTGCCTTATTTTTTTAATTTATTTTTTTTGCAAGGACATACAAGGTCTTACTGGCCAGTGTGAGCTGCAGTTGCCAAGTGTATTTAGTGTGAAAGTTCAGAAAAATCTGCCAAGCTGTTGTGTGTGTGTGTGTGTGTGCGTGTGTGTGTGTGTGTGTTTTTTGCCATTTATTTTTGGTATTTTTTGTCTCAAAGTAACGCCCTTAATGGAAAATCAAGAGAAACTTGATTCGGGTTTTGGGCGAGTTTCTTTTTAATTAAAGTATGCCATGTGAAATTTAATATGTTTGCCATTTCAATTTTCTTTCTGTCACCAGTATTCCTTGGTTTGTTTTCAACTGTCTTCAAAGTATGTATACCTGCTTTTTACTTTTTACATTCACACATTTCTGATGGGGGAATGAACTATACGGGTAAAGAAAGTCATGACTTTGGCATGGCACGCATGCATTCCACAGAGGATGTGAGCTACGGGTCATATGCAAGCACAGTTAAAGTGGCATTTTGATTGTTTATGTAGAGCTCGCTTGCTTTGCTGGACTTAAGCTTTTTAGGTTTTTCTGTCTGTACAGCAAATTGGGCAGCAGAGTTTTTGCATCTATCACTCCCCTTTTTAACGTGCCTACAAACTTTCTTGATGAAGCTGGATGTTGTGAAATAGGCAAAGGAATCTTCTAGTCTCTTAATTAAACTCATCAGTCTGTTTACCAGGCTTCTTGTCTGCTGTTGCTTTGAGGTCCTCTTGGGCAGTGTACTCTTAGATCTGGCCCTCCACCTATGTTTCATAACCAATTTTCCATTATAAGGTCACACGGAGAGAGGATTCTACCCCGCGAAACAGAGCATACCAGGTTTTCTGAGATCTCTCCTACAAATTTAAAAAGCTCTTGTGTTTTGTCTGATGGAGACAGCATTTATAATATATGTTTAGGATCTAAATATTGCTTAAATTACATCATATACACCTGAAATATAAGAAACAACAATTATAGTTTTTTATGACCGAGGAAAGGTAGTTTTCTTTTGATCATTGTATCTGTGGATGACTGAGTTTCATATTTACTGACATGTGAGATTTTGTTTCTTTTTCACATGCTGAAATTATTTAATGATACTCTCATGGCAGCACTGCTATGAAATATCAACTTTTTTATTATGAATTTTCTTACTCCTTTTGGACAGGTAACCTGTTCCTTTAGAATCAATGAAAATCATTGCTGCTGTTAAAACAAGTTAATATTTTTTACACGTTGGTTGAGTATTGACTGGGCATGGTATTGGGTCTAATTTCCATAGTGTTTCTTTCAATGACAGTTTTGAACAAATTGCTTTCATATTTGATAAAATAATCTTAAAAATGTACCTAAAATTGCTATGTATGATATGAAAAGTAGGCCTATATATTTAAAAATGCAATAATGAAAACTCAGGATGATGCTTTTAGGATCTGGAGGGTTGTGACCCCCTTTAAATATTTTTTTTACAGGGGGCTTTCTGGGGTCTGATGGTGGGTTTGGTGGTTGGCTTGACTCGAATGGTGATGGAGTTTGCGTACCCGCCCCCCCGCTGCGGCGTCTACGACCCGCGGCCCTCAGTACTGCGCGATGTTCACTACCTGCACTTTGCCATCATCCTGTGCCTGCTTACTGCCGCCGTGGTGGTGGCCATCAGCCTCCTCACTCCTCCCCCAACTGAGGACCAGGTGGGCACCACTCTGCATGCAGCCGTACGGATTCGTGCTTACGGAGGTGCCCAGGCAAGCTGGGCTTTACAGAGAACGAGGATTACCAGAAGCTTATTAATAACTTTCATGTACAAAAATAGCTCATGTCACTGTTTCCTAGTGATGCTATCAACTTTGTCTGAAAGTGGTACCAAAGTCAAGTGATTCCTGAATGCCATTGGCTCATGTTTGTAGATAAAACACCTGACGTGGTGGACGCTGACCCAGGACAAGCTAGACCCGGAAATCCCTCTCCAAAAAGTGTCCACCTTGCAGGATCGCAGAGATCGACGGACAGACAGTATGACAGATTTCAGGCTATATCAGCTCATTCTTTAATTGTGATTGATTGACAGTGGGGAATTAGCATTGGCGTGTGGCTGTCTGGGTTAGAAGTCTGGACTTGTGTCCAAAAGGTCACCAGTTTGAATCCGATGGCTTGAGTAAAGCCCTTAACCCCAAAAAGTGTTCTTGGGACATTGGATAAGTGACTGACCCTGTACTTTAACCCCAAGCTTCGCTGTCAGCTGTTCTTCAGTGTCTCATAATAGAGGGGATGAGATATGAGAAAACCAGAGAATGCATGCAAATAGCTAATAAAGCAATTATCATTACTGTTAAAGAGTTAAAGAGTACTCACTGTCAACAGAAGGAAATCTCCAGTCTTTAGGTCAGACCCTGTTACTGGTGTAGGTCTGCTCAGATATGAGGGGAGCACCAGGTACGAGCTTAAAGGAAGGGCGTCAGCTGGGAATCGGCTTATTAAAGAGATCATCAGCACATATGATACTGGTACAGTACTGCAGTGGAGAGGATTCATAAGTCCCAGGAGATCACTGCTGTTGTACCGTTAATAAAGGCGCTTAACCTGAATTACCTCAGTAACACATCCGGCTGTGTAAATGGGCAAAAGCTGGGTAAACATATCAGCTCAGGAAGCAAACCTAGACTCCCACGGGGACCCATAATGCATTTGTGTGAATGTGAAACGTTGAGGCTGTTTTTACTTCCCCTTACTTTACTATTTGTGTCTTTTTTTTTTTTTTTTGGAGATGATGGCACTCCAGAGCACCACAGGAAGTGTTCACGTGGGGGTGGGTTCTGTGGCCCCCGAGACAGCCGACCAACCACACCCCCGCTGTGCCTCATCGCCAATACCAGAGAGACACCCTTCTGGTCACGTTTCTGCTGCGCCAACGCCATCCTCCTCATGTGCGTAAACATCTTCTTCTATGCATATTTTGCGTAACCCCTGGAATATCTTTGTCCTGTCATCATTATGGATGGAAGTACTTGCAGATAAACTGAGTCTCAGAAATATTTATTGACAGTAATGAAGGTACTTTATTCTTTATGTGTTGTGACTTTACCAAAAACAAACAAACAAAAAAAAAAAACTCCAGGGAACATAACTTTGATAAATTAACTTAAAACACCATAGTTTTTGGTCTCCGTTTATGAATTTTGTAGTTGGTAATTTTCTACGTCTTTGTAAAGTGCTTTTACTCATATTGAAAATCAGTTTGAAAATCAAAAGAATGCTTTGTTGGATAAATACATTTGTGATGAATTAATATTTTTTTCATTTTTTATTTGTGACACAGGCTTTATATACATAAACATATTTTGGAACCAATAAAACATTACCGGTATGTTACTAAAGATGGTAAAATGTCTTTTTTTCCATGTTCAGGCCATATTATCAGTAAATAGTATATGTTGAATATTTTTGTTTATAAGAATTTTTCATCATTAACAGTGATACACTATGATATGTCCTGATATGACCTGTCAAAGAATAATGGAAAAAAAATCTGGAAATTTGAGGGTGTTGCAATACTTGAAAGCTATATGCAGTAATATACCTCATGAATGCAAATGTATATAAACACATTTTAACAATTGACAAGCTAATGGATGCAATACTCAGTTTCAAAAACCCAGGTAAAGTCAGATTAAAGTCTATCTTTGCTAAAATAATTACAGATATGCATACATACTGTATACATAGTACAGTAACCTGCTTTTAAAAATGTGTTTTTCATATCATTATTCAGGCTCAAAATCAAGAAATACAATAGTTCCTTAAAATGAGGTCTAGGATTATAGCCTGACTCCAAGAGATTCTTTAGTGTCTATAGAACAGAAAAAATGGCTGCTGTACCTTACACTTTGCACAGTGTTTTGCCTTTTAATGTGGGCAAATTCTTTTTACAGGAAGATTTGTTTTTAGATTCTTACTATTAGTTAGTATGGGGGTCCGTTTATAATGACGTTTGAGGTCTGTTGAAGCCATATACAGCAGCAAAAACAGTCTCAGGGAGCTGGAGTGTATTTTTTAAGTGCCATCAGTTCACAGCCCAGCCCTTGGCCACATAAGGTCAACTGCATTTCAGAGCCCAGTAATTAAGGGCTTTATAATTGGCTGATAAATCAGGAGTGTAGGCACTGGAACAGACCAAGAATGAGCACTGAGGAGGGAGAGGGACTTGAGAACTACAGGCACGTGTGATAGTGCTTCCACTCGAGATACGTGAAACCCTGCAATCGTCTGTTGGGTTCAGAATCCCGCTTGAATGCATTCCTCCTGTACTGACAGCCTCAGCGGCCTCCTGATGTTCAGACGGCTTACAACTTCCTGACCCCCGGCGAGGTCAGAATATGCGAGAGGGACCTGGGGTGAATGTATGTAGGTGTTCTTTTTGCCGAAGCCGCCCAACACACAGGACTCAGACCCTCAGAGGTCCAGGGGGATGGGGGGCGGGGCTGTGTTTCCTTCACTGGGGGCCGGTCTATGGTCTGTTATGAGGGGGTTCAGTGGTAGATGGGCTGGACATACTCTGGAGGGAAGTATCCGACGCGGCCATGGCAACGGCCTTTCCAGCGCTGCGAATCAGAGCAGTCCAGGAGGTCGATGACTTCACCACGTATGAAGCGTAACTGCGATGTGTGCTGAGGGTTGAAGTCAAACAGAGCTTGGGCATGGCGGGCTCTCTGTGGAGGAAGGGTTCACAGGAAGAGGTTGGTCAGGTCAGCAGCCCCGATTACAGCAGTCAGCCTCGCTGTGGTCTGTGTCCTTGGGCAGGCGAGACGCCTTAATCAAAGCCAGACCTCTGCAGTCTCGCTCTGGAGAATAACTACACGCGTCTGCCAGTGACTACGAGGCGAGGGTCACGAAGCATTAAATGTAATGGAAGTGAACAAATGAGTCTGAACGTGACATGAGCTCTTGAGGAACAGTGATGTATTTACTCAGGGGTGAATTAATGGCCAGTCGCGTTTGTACTGTGACATAAATGGCGCATGGACGATTTCTCCTTCAAAATGGAGCCCTAAATGGTTTTAAAGTGATCTGTGTTTCGTTATGTTCATGCAAAGCGCTTTGAATTACCTTTGCATTGAGCTATGCAAATAAACTGGCTTGCTTGGCTGCTCTGGGGCCTTGGAATTTTAGGCCTAACCTTCCCCCACCCTGCACTGTGCCCCTGGACATAAAGTGAGCTGGTGCTCTAGATCATCTGACTGCTGGTATTCCTTAAGCATGGTTATCAGGTGACATGCAGGTCAAAACATGCACTCCATCTCATCACAGTACACCAGTCCAACTATGATCCCAACCCCTAACACCAGCCTAGCTGCAATCTCTAACCTTAAGCCCAGCCTAGCTGTGATACATAACCCTAAACCCAGCCTAGCTGTGATCTCTAAGTTTAACTCCATTCCCAGGACTCCATGTTCTCTGTGGAATCTCTACTCTAAAACCCAGATGCATCATAGCCCACCAGGTCACAGGGGCTACCTCGCAAATCCAGAGTGCCGTAATTTAACTGTGTCGGCTGACTTCGATCTGTCTCGGAAGAACAATAAGGCCTTTCTGCTTTTTATTTAGCTATATTTTCTTTTGCCAGTGGTATGCTCTGACTCAGTGAGCAGCTGGCAGGCTGCCTTCCAATGGGAAGGTGGTGTTCTAGGAGGCATCTGAACAGCTCAAAGCAATGACCTGGAGCCCTGGCATCAAAAACATGCCCAGGTTATTACATACTGTACAACAGTAAATTAGGCACTCAAGTGCCCTAATCCCCCATCATGTTTTAGCCTGGGTGACGTCTATGAAGCATCTACACAACAAAATAACTTTTTTATTGTCCTGTAAACACTTAATATGGCTATCCTCCAGATCCTCCAGCTTCTTCCCATAGTCTGAAAACATGTAGTTAGGTTTACTGGCACCACTAAGTCGCATGTAATGCATGTACAAGTGTGTGCCCTGCAATGGCCTGGCATGCCACCCAGGGTGTACCCGATCCTCACTGTAATGACCACACTGCGTGGATCCAAGTGCAGACCAGGACTTTAATTGAGAGCCAAAGGGATATCGTGGACAGGAAGGGACAAAACCGGAAGAGTCGTTCCTTTCCAAAACGAAGGGGAGATCCAAATCGTAACTGAGGGCACAAGCAAGAAGTTGAAAACCAGGCAGCGGGGCAAACAGATCCAAATCGGTGGGCAAAAGACGAGTAGACAAAGAACAATCTAAGTTAATTTGTAGGTAAGGCGCTAGCATGAGATAAACCACTCAGTACGCTGCAGAACTGCAATACCCTGCAGCAAGGTGTGGGAGCTGGTGGAACATACAGAAAAGGAACCACATTACTGAAAACTCAACACGGCAGTAAGGACTCCGGGGAGAGGGATCGCTGATAAGCTGGACGTGGCTGATACTCTGTGGGCGTGACACTCATACTCTCTATAGCATGTGATAGGTTCCAGGCCTTCTACGACCTTGAGTCTTATAAGTGGTTGGAAGATGCATGGTTGGATATGTTGAAATATAATTTAAAATTCTTAGAAGTGTCTAACAAAAGTGAAATAGAATGCATATTTACACGTTATATTTTATCTTCAAGAAGCTTTAACTAAAAGATATCATGTGTAGGTGATAGAGGAATCTCTGACTGTAGATACCATAATTAAACTGCCAGACAGTGGGAAGAGAAATGCGGCCTTCTCGTGAAACAAATCCACCAGTGCCATGTTACTGTCCCCCTTTTGAGGAAGTCGAGGCTTTTTACCCCATGTGTGCGCTCCCTGTCCCTCAGGAAGACCGTCCTCTCCTTGGCGATGCTGTTGGTTTTGTAGAACTCCACCAGCTCATTGAGGGAGTCGAAGGGCTCATCCCACACGTAGTACATCCCGGCCCGGTTTTTCAGCACTTTGAAGTGTTGGACGTGGCTCCCATAGCTACTGGAAGAAGGAGAAACGCGTGCAAATGTTATGACGGAAGTTTCGGATTACTCTGAGCCCCCACGATTGTGTTATGAAAGAGCTGAAGGTGTTGCTTCCTGAGGGACGCTAAACCCCTGAGAGCTTTTCAGACAAAGTGCCCTGGTTTCACTGGCCACCATCTGAAATACGGCTTTGAACATGTCTGAGATTTTAACGGACTCTGGGGGCTCTTTACACATATGGCAGTTGTTTATTTACCTCAAGTGCAGGATGTGACTCAGCACCACAAGAGTTTCAGTGCCATACTGACATGTAAACAACACAGCATCCTCTCAGTGGATGTGACCCCTGACAGACCGTCCTGTCCAATATTTGGCTGGAGGCACAGATGCAGCAGCACTCTGTCTACAATATCCATAATCCAGCTACTGTGATACAAAGCTCTTCTGTTCACTGGGGAGGGTATTTCAGCAAGCAATGGGAAAACAGACAAACAACCACACCTGAGTCAAATAAAAAAATGATGCAACACAGTCACCTAACAAGTCTACAAACAGCACCACCAACCTCTTTGTTTAGTGTGAAATATTACAAAGGCTGATTAGGTTAATAGACTGACACTGTTAATTGCCAAGAATTCGCAGTCGTATTCGCAATGAAGCACATCTGTCTGTTGCCTGTAAATACAAACCTTCAAAGACACCAGTCTGCCAAACTGCTTGGAGACTTGTTCCAACTATTGCAGTCTTCGGAAAACTGCATCCTGCTTTGCAACCTGAAGTTACACAAGACCCACTAGACCAAATGTAAAATAGCTCTTAAAGAATCAGAGAAGAGGAAAAATCAGGCTCGGCCATTAGTTAAGAAGCCTTAAAATGATCAAAGACTTAAAGATGTATATTAACACATTCATTATTTTCAATGGACGTTTATTTCCTACCTGGTGTGTTTTTCCATAGCAAAACCATTAAAAATCAGTAGTGATGTCCAATGGGCTTTGAAACCATAATGGTAACTGTCTGTTTTTGCCCAAAAGACTCATCTCTTTTGATCCCTTACCGAAGCTGAAAAGTTCCATGAGTGAAAATCCGATTCTTGGGGCCAAGCTACAAAGGTACCCTGAGTGTACCATTTAATTTCTGCTCACCTTCACCCCAGGAGGAGCTACAGTGGCCCTGTGGTCAATCAGAGGCCCATGGCGGAGCTGAACTGCACACGTGTGCGGAAGGGGGTGGCCCTGGCCCCATGTACTATCCAGCCAAGAGCATGGCCCCCTAGAGGGTACTGAAAGCAACTACATGGAAAGCAAAAACACTGAACACAAATAAAAACACACCACTCCCCAAAATCAAACACATCAACAAGCCTGAAGGAGAAAGGACAGGAGTGGCCAAGAAATCAATAAGAGATCCTCAAGAAAATAATGCCTCATGAGGGACTGGCATCCCTTTTAGGGTGTTTCCTGCAATGGATCCTGTGCTTTGTGGAATGGGCTCCAAATCCCCCATCACAAGATATGTGATGCAAGAATGACTGCAGAAATGCCAAAAAAAGTATTTGTGTCAAATGTTTGTATTTTTGACAGATGATTGTTAATTTTTAGCTATTTTGGTAATTGATTGCCTTGGGTGATTTAAGGAAGAAAAAAAAAAAAATGTATGTCCCTATTGCTGTGTCATCTTACTAAAAAACAAGAAAATATCAGGAAGAACTCATTTGTGTCTTACGTTGTGATTCACCTACGGTACCCAGAAGACATTTTGAGATGTTTCAGATAGATGGATTATATTTCTAATTTCATTAAAAAGATAAACATACATCATAAAATGATGTGAACCCAAGAATGCCAAGAGGTCCCTTTAAAAGTCGTTTTCTACGCTTTACAAATGTTAGAGCAATAATGTATTTACCATACACACTGTAGCTTTTCCCAGCGGCATCTAGGCCTGAGCTTTAACCCTAAACAGTTTCTCGTTGGTTTGGCTTACGCATTGTATTGTAATGTGGATATAAAATTTAAAAGCGCTTACTGCAAACAATGTGGAAACTGCCCCCCCCCCCTTACTGTAAATGTAATCACAGCTTGTTTTCCCAGGAGTGGTTGCAGTTTTTTAACCACATAGATATAAATATCGACCAAGGAAGGAATGACAGAGGTGAAGGTTTTCTCTCTGCTACATGATGCCTGTTAGCTAAAAGTACCCAGAGTTACTGGTTCGGGAAGAATTCACAGAATGGGAGGAGGGGCTGTGGTGCCATGCAACGTGCAGTTTGGCTTCAGCTCCATGCTCTGAAACAGGTCACCTGCTAATATAACCACCCCCCCCCCCCAGCACACACAGGAATCACTCTTTGACATTTAATTAACACATCCTGAGAACAGATCAAACCAAGGTATAACCAGCATTTATCCTAGAGACAAGTGGTAGTCACACCCAGAAAACAACACATAAGGCCTAGACTCAGGATGAAAGGCAAGGGAATGGGGGGATATTGACATGGCTATTTCCTAGACTGGCTGTATTTTGAGTGTGACAAAAGGGAATTTTTTTTTGGAATATGGCTTTCATCCCATGAACTATAAGCCAGTTCTCCTCCATAGAATTTCACAACCCAAATGCCAGAGCAGCTGATCAGATCAAAACACACGCACTGACCTATTTTCGTGTAAGTACTGGGCAGAACTGCAATAAGTTTTCAGTCCACCATTACCACACATACAACAGGAAATTGTGTGCATTACATGGCCTAAGTAAGTCTGCCACCTCTTATTTTCACACGGACAAAAGCTGTGCTTGGAAGAACAAAACTACCCCCACACATGTAAGCAGAGACCAGCATGCTACAATATCAAAAAGACCACATTGTAGGAGGCAGATAACAGGACAGTTGGTGCTAAATGTTGAGGATGATGGCTTCTGGGATGTGGCAAATTAAATTGTACAGACAGTAGTCAAAATTGTTTCCCACACATGGGAAAAGTCTAATGCAGTGATACAATCTTTTTGTCAAGACAATGCTGAAATTGTGATGTTACTGAGCTTAAACAGTCCTTTCAGAACCACAACAACAAGTGATGTTGTAGGTCAGTGGATAACACTGGTACCTCACACTGTCAGAGTTATTGGTTCTAATCCCAGTTAGGGTACCTGGTGATTCTAAATTGCCTGTAATACGTATGTGTGCATACCTTGCAATGGACTGGCATCTTATTCAAGGTGTACTCCAGTCTAGTAAGATGGATTATTAAACTACTGTTGTTCACGTTGATAAAAAACACAACTTACACATGTGAACTGACAGATTTCAGTGCAAAAATTACTCAGGAAAATGTATTACACTTTGGCAAGATCCCAGGGGTCTTTATCTAGCATCTAACAATATTTCCCACACTCTTGTTATGTGTTTTCTGCATATGCAGTTAGGAAAAATAAATGCTTATCTCATAAGTGATCATCATATTAAAAAAATCAAACATGGCGCATCGTGCTGAAAACCGGCAGAGCAAAGAGGGGTTAAGAGAGTTGCTGTGTTCCTCAACACTGACTGCATTTAGACGTTCATGTTACCAGTGTTGCCTTTGTCGTTTTCACGACTGTTGCCCCACCTGTTCTTAACAATGTAGACATGTCACAGGATCCCAAGCAAATTCGTAACCAATCGGTTACCTGTTGGAAAGGGTATGATGAGGCTGCCTAAAGTGGAGGGATTAAGGCTTTGTCGATGACAGAGACTACTCTGATGAGTGTTGTGGGTGCTACCGAGATGCGATCGAGGCTCCCACGTTTATCTGCAGGTCAATGCGGTCAGGGAGCACCTTGACGTGTGTGCATCAGAGGTGAATGCAACAATCAAGTGAGAGGCCGACACCCCAGGACATGAATGCAATACTAAAACAACAGCTTCTAAGGCAACGTCAGAAAAAAAGAACCTTTATTTCTGTGTGACAATCCTGCATTTAATCTCAGTCATTAAAATAAGCTAAGCACTCATCTGTGGGCTCTATTTCCTAAGTTGGGTGCTTGCATTTTCTTCGGGTGCAGTACTTTACTCTCGCAACAGCCTTGAGCTGAGAAGCTGTTGGTATTCCGCCGATCAGCCAGCAACTCTCATTACCGTTGACCTATATTCTCCTCTTTCAAGATCAACGGGAAACCTGGCAGAACCAGCACCAAAGGCGCCCCAGAATATAAATGACGTGAAGACGTCGACTCCCTGACAGAATCTTCCGATTGCCCGCTTTTCTACCCCTCCCTGTGCTCACCACACCTGAAAATATTCTTCATGGGCGAGGCTTTCTGGCTTACATCGCCCGGGGGCGTAAGCCTGTTCAGGCAGCAGCACCCACATGCTCATAAGTGGAAGCTTTATCAAGCAAATGTTGAATACTTCAAAATGAGAAGTGGCTTCGTAAAACGGTATATATTATCTTTTTGTCATGCTTTCTGAAATTTCCTAATCCACAAAAGACGATAAACCGAATACTTCGAGGGTAACAATTTTATGAAAAAATTTCGCAATAAATGTTAGTCTCATATCGCCATCTGCTGATAGAAATCGGTATAACAGCTGCTACCCCTGACCGCGAATAAAAGCGCGTCTTCCATTAAATGAGGATATTTGTCATAATGACGACAAACAACTGTCTTGGTTTTAATTTCAGTGACATATGATTTTGGTCCAGCTGATAAATATACAAATGCCGTAGTGCCGCGTCATCTTTAAATCGGTTTCGTGAAAAGAGTTGACACCTTTAGACATACGAGTCCCTCAGTTTCAGAGATCAAGATTTATTTTTTTCCCATAGAAACACGGCAGTACTTAAGGACAACGTTATGATTAGTCGAATGTCTCAACAGCAAGCATGCACACGATCCGTCACGGTAGTCGGGAGTTTCCCAGCGAACAGAGAACGTTCCCACAACGTCCAATAACGTTCTCGTTACGTTCTTAACGTTCCCTGTTTGCTGGGTTTCCCCTATATGCATCGGGAATTTTTGGCAGGGGACTCTTTGAGGCCATCATGGTGAAGTCAGTCACATTCATTTGAACGGTTAAAGATTCAACCCGCACATCATGACCCTTTATAACAGGACTCAGGTTGCTGAACAGGCGGGTTGCAGCCCATCAGTCAACTGTATCGCGACAATCGCTTCCACGCCTATAATAAACAATAATCAGAAATTATGATTGTTTATTTAGTAGCTCTATTGTCATTACGTGTGTTAGTACACAGCTGTGCGGAAACGGGAAATGGAGGCAGCGTCCGTTTCTGCAGGGGGACTCAGTTTTACTCTACTTGACCATTGTTTACAGCCCGACATATGAAGAGGCTTACAGACACATGGGCTGACCCCAGTTCTGGATGCGAGTTTAGCTCGTATATACGTACGTACACGTTTAAGTTAAGATGCGATCGGCACATAAACTGGGAAATAAGCGAGATTGTGGCTTAGCCCGTTTGCCGATGGGACCGTCAGTATAAGGAATCGTCTACCTTTCATTGACCTGAGTCTATAGGTCCTGTACCCGACACTATAACATCTAATGAAGTGTTCCCTCAAGCTAAGCAGAAAGGGCGATTTTCTGTGCTTGACTGCCTCCACTTGTTTTCTTATTGCCAGCTTTGCTCCCCGTTGCACTCCTGTCACGTTTGCCGTGAAAACGAAAAGGTTTTGGTCATTTAGGGTCCCTGGCTATCCGCCTTCCCCACAATAACGTTATTATTATTATTATTATTATTATTATTAATAATATCCTCCCCCCACAATAACGTTATACAAATATTTATACCGCTCACAGTGACTCGGAGTTTTTCCGACACGGCTAAATCTTGCAAAACTGATTTTTAAGATGGTTATTGTAATTAATTGGTCCGTCGTTGCTTTATTGATTGATTCATTCACGATAACTATTTATGAACACTGTTATATGTAGGTTTCTCTCCGTTTCGTTTTTAAACTTAACTTCATTATTCTGCTGTTACATGTAGACGATGCGATACACCACCCCTGACTTAGTCACTTCAGATTTAGAGAAGTGCATCATTTGTTTGCCACTATATGATAGCAGACTTCCGTTTTCGTAAGCTTTTGTTGGGCTGCTCAACATTAGCTTAGCTGGCGTCTAATTTAGGGTGTACCCCTGCCTGGCGCCCTGTGGGTGGATGATAAAATTCACATTAACTGCAGTATATATTCGTCATTTTGTTTTAGGCATACAATTATTTGTTGCTTATGTTGATATGTCAAGAATACGTTACACAAAAACTGACCAGGGAGGCACATTAATCCATGGCGTTAGATAAATAAGTTAGCATTCTCGTACTTTTAGTAGTTGGCTCTTAGCAGGCCTTTGAGATGGCGCTCTCAGAAGAGTGTTGTTATGCCAAGACTTAAGCATTACGTTCATACAAATTGGGCAAAAAGACCTTTGCCTGTTCATGTTAAAAATAATGTGCTTCTGGAAGATTCATTATACATTCGTTGTCTGCTTGTCTCATTGACATGCAAATACAGTTACCATCATAAGCCTTGCTGGCCCATTTTGTGGAACAAATACTGTTAGACCAATTAATGTGCTGTCTGAAATATACATTCTTATGAGTACATTTTGAGTACTCTTGTTTGCTATGTTTTAGATGTGACTCGGTGGTTGGGTGCCCTATGCAGAATTTAACTCATGTTTCGCTGTGATGGATTTTTCAAAATATGAATGTTATATTTTTTCTCTCAAGGATGTATAATAAGTATGTGAATACTTCAGGAAAATTGAAATACTAACAACAGACAGTATTACAAACTAAATTCTAATACAATAAAAATCTTGACTGACACACACACACACACACATTAATCTGGGGTGTCAATCAATCAAATAAGGTACATTAACTGGTTAAATTAAGCTTCAGTGTCACGACTGATCAGCTGTGTTGCTAAAGGTCAAGGATATGAAAAGGCATATTTAAAGAAATATTAATGTACTCTAAGGCACCGGTTGTGTTTTTTTAAAGGCATATTTATCTGCAGGAACGTAAGAAAGTGCTTCTTTTGCATCCTGTTTAGTGGATTACGATATAAGACTATCTCATCTTCCTCTGTGAGCTCCATAAGACTAATGTATCATTCACTGTGAGCTCCATAAGTCTGTATCTTCCTGTTTGAGCTCCATAAGACTAACTCGTTTTCCTCAGTGAGAGGTCAGTGCTTCAGAAATAAGCTGGTGTGTGCACTGAGGACAAGCTGACCCAAATGACAATGATACGTGCTTCTGAGAATCAGTTCTCATTCTGTCTGGAACCTAGTTGCTTAAACTGGGCAGCTGGAAAGTCAAGAATGCAGTGAAAGGATTGAAGTATGGGATCAGGAAGCAAAGATGAGAGGCCATTGATGCACCTTTGCTGAATCTTGTAACGTGATTTTTTAATTGGGGTTTATCCCATTTTTATCTGGCAAAATGTGCACAGCAGATGTCATGGCCTCAGAAGAGAAATGCAGAACCAATGTAAAACGATGGACTTTTAAGACCAAAACCACTTTGTTTTCTCACATACACAGTTTTTTTTCCACCCGAATTCACATAATAGTAATGTATGACACTTGAATGGACCCCGGGAAACGAAACCCGTGGGTGTTCTGTAGTTCCATCTCTGTGAGCATCTTACCTGACCGACAGAGAAAATTCCCCAGGGGCGCTCTCGCTCTCCCTGACCAGGAAGGCCCCGCATTCTCGGTGTTGCAGACGCGCTTCGGCCACCTGCCTGGAAATCCGTCCCGCGAACCACCTGAGAACAAGGTCCCAGGTAACCTCCTTGTCTCAGTCACATGACGGAAATGTATCACACATCAGTGCCAAGTTCTGACCTAGTTAACGGCATCACAGCTCTGAACAGGGATACCTACATGTGAGGTCTCAGATTGATGTAATTCTTTGGGACGTATCCCCTCCTGCTGTTTAGTTCTGCGGTGTACCAGTTGGGGTCATCCTCCATGTTAGTAATCTGGATAGCAAAAGTTGAACTATGAGTAGGAAGTCTGATGTGTTTAGTGCCAAAGCTTTTAGGACAGAAGTATTAGCTCGACCTCACTGCTTCTGCGGATGCTGGAACGTTAGTTTCACTTCTCGAGTGTAGAAATACTCATTTTAGATATAGCCACTATTCACAGAAGATCAACACGAAGCTTAATGTGAAGTCATACGGTCCGTACTTTGGTTCTGAGGCAGCCGTACTTTCGAAAACGCACTTCACCACATGGGAACAATGAAAAGCGCAACCTACTGTCACTGCCCGACTCCTACCTTCAGCACGTCTCCCTTCTGGAAGCTGAGCTCGTCGTTCTCAGTGGCACGGAATGTGTAGAGAGCCAAAGCCTCCATCCTGTGGCCTCTGGGGGGGTGCAGAGACAGTCGACCGGGGCCCCGAGAGGCGAGCCCGCAGCTGCGTCCACAGTGGAACAGACCTTTGTGTAGAGGCGGGTGGGTGGTGACAGCCCCGGCGGAGTGGTAGTGTGTGGTGCCGCGGTGAGGAGAGTAGCTTCTGAGAATGAGGCAGAGACTGTATTCAACACAGCATGGCCATGTGTGTCGAGAGAGAGAGAGGGAGAGAGACTGTGAGAGAGGGATGTGTGTGTGTGGAAGCAGTGGGTGGGGTGGGGGGGGGGTTGCGCAGCTGTTACTGCGTTGGTCTTTATCTAAACAGTCTGTGACACAGGAAACCAGAGCAAGAGCAAGGTGGTGACAAAAGCACATCTAAAGCCCACAGAATATCTCACCCCTAAAGGTGGATTTTTGGTGCATAGAAAAACAATGCATATCTATCACAGGAAGTACGCACTGTCAATGTCATTATGTGTGTGCCGTCTCCTGCACTTCTTGGCACACGGAGATCTCCGGGAATAACACCGGAGGGGATACATGGCACGTAAAATCGGTGAGACTGTATGGGAATGCGAGTACTGATGTTGGGGGGCTCCCGAGGGATGCGACTTACCGAGTTTCCAGAACCCTCTTTGATTCGTTGACCGTCTTTGAATGTTGCGGTTTAATTTAATAGGGCCCTCTAATAAGTCATCCGTCATCTGTGGCATTAAGCCCTGGCTGAAGTGTAACCCAGTAGTGGGTGGCAGATCCAGAATCTCCCCCTGCACGTGCATTAGGTAATGAAGCATGAGTTTCCATTACTCGCCCAACCCCCCCAGGTTCTGATCTGAACATTTTCTACTCTCCTGGTGCCGAAGACGGCATGGTGCGAGATACCCTTTTAATTAGATTGGCTAATTAAATCCCAGCTGTTCCAGGGGTCACATGGTTGGACGAGCATGAATACAGAACAGTGGCAGTTTTTATATCATGTCTGACATTTTTACAAATGATAGCATGTCATCTATGCAAGGGCCAGGGAAGGGGGGATGCACCTATTTTTAAATCTTTTTCTCCACAGCAGAACAGATATACAAATCAGCCATAGTTACAGAATGGTCCCCTTGAATTTTTCAACAGATTTTTGAATACGAGGGGTAAACTTACAGTGAAAGTAGAGATCAGAAAGTGGAGTGCTGCTTTCGGTTGGTTTTTACTGGGAAGGACAGTAATGTCGGTTACGGTGTTTTCAAGGAGTGCAGAACTGCCAGAAACGGTGTCATGTACCAAAAAGGAAAGCAAGGTCAGTGAGAACGCACCCTGCACCAGACAGCTTAAGAGCCAGAGCATTTGGAGATGACACTTTCATTCTGCCCCCATACCCAACCGGGAGCCAGATATCGTTAGGGTTTTACTTTGCCTCATTAGCTGATGGGATCCCACATCTGAGCAGAGGGCACAAATTGTCAGGCGAAACTTTTTGACGAGGGTGGGCTGGGACAGAGAGTAGGTGTCGGTACCCACTTGTCAGGTTTGACATAACACCAAGGAGAGCTGTTATAAGTGGTCCCCGTGAAAACAACACTGACCAGAGAAAGAGCTGCTGGCTGTTTTTAAAAGGATGTATTTATTTTAGATGGCTGTCGTGACAAAGCAGGTTCCTAGCCTTTTGTTTCTGCTGTTGATACACGTTTATATTGTCACGGCATCTCGTGCTAGAAGCAGAATGAACCGGCACTTAGCGCAGATTTTGGGGTCCTGGGGGGGTGACTCATGAGCTCAGGGTGTTTTTTCCTGCTTGGCTGAGGAGGAACGACAGCTGAATGTTCCGGCACCCAGCAGAACGTCTCCAATGAATGCAAGGAAATTTTGAAAAGCAATTATAGGTAGCATCGAAGACCTCTGGGGACGATGAAGACGAGATTGCCTTCGAAAGGGCATCGGTTTTGGGAACGGACAGGAATGTGTAAATCAGTCGAATTATTTCAGATTCTTCAATTGTGTGGCAATGTTTGGTAAATTTAGTTTGATAAATAAGAAAGGATGCTTGAGAGATGTTGAAGTTACATGTGCACTCTCCCTTATAGCTGAAGCATTTGACAGCATAAAAGGTGCCGCGATAAAACATGATTAAAAAAAGGACCTTGTTATATGTCAGGAGCAGATGCAGGGTGGACTGTGATGACTCAGTAGGAGAAAAAAGAGTCATTGTCAAGCAGCAGCTGATACGGAATATCTGATGCAGTAGCCGTGCAGTAAAATATACCAGGAAAGACCAGGCCATTAATCGAGGTCGGTGATGGCTGTGGAAATTTTAGGAGTAGCCTGTTCCAGTTGCACATCACAATTTGGCCAGGCACATGACTATCGCAGTGTGTTCTGCTGACCTAGTGAGGAACTTCTCTGTCCGCTACATTTGGCTTTCGGGGGTATGGCCAACAGCCTCTGGGCCTGACATCCACACAGGTGCTGGCTAGGCTCCACGCACGGCTGGCCTCCATCCTCCAAGATTTCAGTAGAAGAAGGACAAGGACAGCAGGCAGGTAAGGTCGCAGACCTGCCCTATCGCTACGCAGGAACGTGTTAGTGGCCTTGGAGCTGCCCCCCGTTCCCGCTCCTCGCTCATTATTGCTGTGGCATCCTGCAGGCTATGTGGAGGAGGAGTTTCCTCCACCACTCAGCGAGCTGGTTCAGCCTGAACTGGCTAGAACCTGTCGCTCACCTCATTTAAACCCTTACACGAGGGTTGTGGGTAGCAATGCACCATCAGATGGTTGCTCATACGCATGCATCCATGCGATGTCCCTTGTCACAAAGTCCATCTCAGTCCAGAGTCCAATGTCATGTACATATCTGCATGCCTCTTTTCCTCATAATTTTAACACATTCATGTGGGTATCAAATATCTTTTAGGTGTTCCATTAATAAAACTTGCCATTTGCTTCCTAAAAGAAAGTAACGTTTAAATAAAAGGCCTTTTTTCATTAACCATTAAAACGACGGTACTGATATAAATAAAAAAAAAACTATCCAATAAATACACCACTAATGTGAACAGGATTTGTATGATACATTTGGTTTGTTTTAATCTTTACTTGTGATTAAAAGCTCGGTGGAACAACCCAGAGAAAAAAGTGGAGCTGACCATAAGCACAGCGTTAGTGTGACTAACCTTAACTACAGACTAACGTGTCTGTTTTTCTCTCCAATCTTTCCAATCCATCTGGTGTAGTGACAGGACAGATCTGGCTGGGGCCTTTGTTCTACTGCTCCTCCTAGTGGTGGGGCTGGGAGCCATGGCCCAGCTGTAGCGTCTACGCAATGAGGAGGTCCTTCGCAGACTGCAGGCTGTGCTGTACAGCATGGAGGGCAGGAGCCTCAATCACAGTCTCATGTAGGGGAAAACTGAGGCTTTGTGCCTAGTTCTGTCCCTTTAGTCTAGATAATACCTTTCTCTTGATGAAAGTCTTATCATAAATCCTCTAATGTAGTAGAATAAATTAAGAGAATATACACGAAAAGACCACATTTGAAAACTTCTCTGGCCACAACTTAAATTAAAAAATGACTTAGCCATGACTCATTTTGATACATACACAGGATGTGATATAATCTAGACAAATGCTGGCTCTCCTTAAAGCCGTGAAGCTAATCACGGAAGGGCTTTGGAAAGTTTAAAAAGCTATGTTTGTGTATCATCTTAGAAATTCCCTTCCTTCATGGTCTGATGGTCTGTCATTTCACTGTGATTCATTAATAAAATACAGAGGTTACTGATACCAGTTTTAGGACATCTGGCTGCTGTACACAAAACATCACAATGACTATAAATGATATATGGGAGTATATAAGCACTATCTAACAGTTGTGAAATTGTTCTAAAGCTTCTTTGAATACTGAGAAACTTAAATTTATAAGAGTCTATATCTTATTTTTAATAGAGGGAGAATATTGTGTGTGGCACTGATTTGCGGTTAGAAGTAAAAAAGAGTTCATAATATTTTTACATGCTGAAGGGTGAGCTGGATTTCTGGATTTCAACATGATTTCTGTTGGCAATAATTAAATTGACTTTGCACTTTATTAAATGGTAACCATAACAACAAGCCACCAGTTCTTCTTTCCTAGCATTATGTCCCACACCAACGCAGGGTCTGCTTTGTAGAATGATGTGATGAAGACACCATGTCACTACCACCTGATGTTGAAGGCTAGCAATGGGCAATTTCACACTGTAGTCAGTTAGCATAGAATACATGTCTTTGGATTGTGGGAGGAAACCCACACAGGTGGGTAGAGAACATGTGAACTCCACACAGAAAGGCCCCAGTCACCAGTGAGGTTTGAATCCGGAACCTTCTTGCTATGAGGTAGCACTGTAAACCACTGAGCCATTCTGCTGCCCTAACCACAGGTTACCAGTTAATCTCCTAAAAAACCTTAACTTAAAGGAAGTGCCATGACAAACAATGCAGCCATTCTTTAACTGCGATATGCCTTTGTTAGTTTTTGACTTTATCAAAGTAAATGAGTATGTATGATTACTATTAAGAAAAATTTATTCATGTTTCCTTAAAGTAAGTTGAATTTATATACTAAGTTACAGACTGAATAAAGATGTAACTATAAATATCCTAGCCATTTTTGATTTGAATAAGCTCATGTTGTCACATAGTTGTAGAATATATTTCCTTTCATTAATGGTGAATTAATGTTGCCTTCCAGTTGTAGTGTTTCTGTGTTTCCCGCTAATTTGTCCCCCGGTCTTCTAAATGCCATTTCCATTCACGTATAGAAAAATTTCCCTGGTCTGTTTTGTGGGATGTTTAAAATGATCAAGAACATGCTTATGAATAAACACAATCCTTGGTGAAAAAGGACTCGACAATAGGGAGGTCTGATAGGGTCGCGCCTTTGCGATCATGAAGGTTCTGCAATGCCAGCCGCTGGGCTGGATGGATGGATGTACAGGTCTGTTTTCCCAGCCCTCCCTCATCATTTTCTTGCAGTGGACCTATTGTGACGGCTGCCTGGTCAACCTGCCCGTCAGTCTCTTGGTAGAGGCTGACATCATTGCTTTCTGGCCGGGCACAGAGGCACCCCCGGAGCTACAGGGCATCCGGATTAGAGTGCCATGCCTGGAAATTGTTGGAGGCGAGAGCGAAAGCAAAACTACACCCTGAGGCTTTTCTTGTATTGTCTGTGACAGGAAGAGGAACATGTGGTACTGTCCCGCAGTGACGTTTTCAGTCACCTGCCCACCCCGCTGGACAGATGCAGGGCCCGCCCACAGAACCTTCTCAAGATGATGAAGAGGCTGGCCGTAGAGAGCGCTCAGTGGGTCTGGCTTAGATTTCAGAGACCCGTCGCCGTGCTGGACAATGAACACTTTTCTGTGCAGAGTGTGCTGGGGAGGGCGGTGGTCCCGCTCGTGCTGGTGAGACATGTATGCATATAAAAGTATGACATAATGCCTACAGATGGGTGTCCAAATAATAGATAATAATTCTTTTTGATTCACCTGGGCCAGGTATGATAAAGTCAGCTTTAGTCAGAGTGAATATGTCCCATTCAAAGGCTAAAGTAGTGACACTCAAAAAACAAGAGGGTTTCCAGGTTCTGACTCCTCTGTTTGTGGTCTACACCATGGAGGGAACAAAAGGCAGTTAAAAGCTTTGTCTATTTTTCGTGTAGGCAGCGCTGCTGTTGTTGAACTTGGCGTCGTGTTTTTTTGGTGCTCCAGGTGCAGGGACTTGGGCCGTCGTCTTCTGCAGCTACTGGTGAGTCACACTTGCATACACGCCATACACGTGAGGAAGTGGGGTGGGGGTGGTGGTGGTAGTTAAGCAAGTCAAGCTTCGCACACCCACAGGAAACTGCAATGGTATACTTAAAGCAGTGGCAGTCTGTAGGTGCATGTCAAGCTGAGATCGGTCGTGATTGACCAGTGGCAAGCTGGATTTGCACTGACTCCTTCCTTTGAGTGCAGGCGAAGGGAGTTCTGCCCCTGCTGCCCTTGGTCTTCTCCTTGCTCTGGCTCCAGGTCAGCGTTCATAGGCAGGTCCAGGTGAGGAATCCACTTGGAGCAGAGCCACAAAGCTGAAGGCTATGTCACAATGATGCTCCTCTTAGCAAGCTTGGGGCCAGGTTACTTTGATATGTGGAAGGTCTACCTCTAGGTCCTTCCTGAAGCATTGTGGGCATTGTAGGAGATATGGAGTGCCACTTGCTGCAGCTGCCTCGCAGGGCTGCTCGGCAGATTCCCCGCCCCCTGCTACACTACCAGCCTCCTTTACAGCCTGGGCTCCGTGACTATAAGCCTGTACCCCTTCGGTATTCCAGCCCACACGTGCCAGCATTTCAATCCTCTCCTGTTGGGCTGTCTCTGTGTGCGTCTCCATGCGCTTAGGTTTTGTGTTGTGTGGACAAGCGAGGAGCACTGTCGTGGCCCGGTCCAAACCCAGAGAAGGTGCTCTTCTTCAGCAGGTCTGCCTCAAACCAAGGTGCTGAAAAACCACATAAAAACAGGCCCCTCCAAATGTATACAGGAGGTAAATGTGAACGACGAGATTTATGTCCGGGAGCCGTCACCATACTAACGGGCTCCTACATGTTATGCAGCTTCCGGCATGCACGCCTCGTTTTCCTCTCCAGGAGAGTCTGAGTCACCCTGCAGTCCTGTTCCCACCCTTCCAGAGCTCCAGCTCACTGGAGGTGCTGAGCCTGTCCCCAGCCCAGTGGATGGAGAGCCATGTGCAGTTTGACGATTCCCGCTGGCAGCATCATAATTGCTCCCTGCAGCCACTGGGCCTGATCATCAGGCTGGCACTCTGTGACACAGACACGGTGTCTGTGCTGTGGCACCTGGCCGACCAACTAACCCACGCTGCCCTGCTGAAGAGCTGCCCACATTGTCAGCTCGTGGGCTCACCTTGGGGCCTGTGTGAGTTGGCAAGGCTTTTAGGTATTTGGTTTCTCAGGATTAGAAAGGCCACAGAAAAATGATTCATGTTGTGGTACAATGGCACATCTCATCTGTTCTTTTTTTTTGTAGATATATGTATTTTACAGACTGATGACTGAGAAGTTATACATTGCTGCATGTTAATGTGCAACTGTTACAGTTTAATCTGTGATTACTTTAGGATTTAATACAATATAGTGAAAAAACAAGCCCGTATTGCACATTAACAGTTCTTGTAGGGAAAATGGACAGTGCCTATTTGCTGAGCTGAATTGCTTTGCAGATTAAAGGAGAGAGTAGAGAGTACAATGAACTTTTTTTTCTTAAACCTAAAATATGCTCTCAAGCCAGAGAGTACTCAGGTGTTTCCTGGTGATTAGATGTTTAATTTCCCTAGAGTTGTAATGATCAAAATATTTTTTCAAATGAGAGAGACTAAAAACACCAAATGACTTATTCGTAAACTTTGGTTGCTGCCTGATTCAGTTGACTAAACTGTTTTCCTGTTCCTTCCGTAACCATTTTAACAATAAAACCAGTCTTGACTAAATTCCAAACTCCCAATGACTCAAAATAAAAGCAAGCATGAGCTGAGTGAGAGGAGCTTATTTACCAGCTGATCCGATCTTCAAGAAGTCGGATAGACACAGACCCAAACCCCACCAGGCTCAAGGAGGTGCTGTCACTGTGGTGACAGTCTGCCATGAACAGTTTAGTGCAAAGGTGCAAGGTGGAGTGACTGCTATTGGCAGATCCATGACTGCTGTTGATGGATCCATGATAACTTCAGATGACAGATCCAGGACTGCTTTTGACGGATCCACAGCTGCTGTTGGTGGATCCATGACTGTTGTTGATGGATCCATGATAACTTCAGATGACAGATCCAGGACTGCTTTTGACAGATCCACAGCTGCTGTTGGTGGATCCATGACTGCTGTTGATGGATCCATGATAACTTCAGATGACAGATCCAGGACTGCTTTTGACGGATCCACAGCT
>JAACJT020000075.1:18163562-18210397 GCA_009936485.2 Gymnarchus niloticus | reverse complement strand
TTTTTTTTTTTTTTTTTTTTTTTTTTTTTTTTTTTTTTTTTTTTTTTTTTTTTTTTTTTTTTTTTTTTTTTTTCTTTCCATTTCTTAGATGGTTTGTGGTCTTAACTTTTGGTTTCTTCCCTTGGTTAGTTTCCCCCCTCAGATCCTGGTTGCTAAGCATCCAACCGTGCTTACTCAGTCAAGTCTTTCATTAGTGATACCCATGGTACCTTGGTTTTTGAGTCCTCCTTTAATGCCTCGCTGTGTACCTCTCAGCCTGTGACCCCAGTCCTTTCAGTGCTGAGAACTAGGAGACTCACCAGCTGAAGAGGAAAGACTGACAGGCAGGAAACCCAGCCATATGGCTATGCACAATTCAGGGCATACCGTGTTATCTAGGACCGTGTACTGTGGTCAGGACCTGGGTGTTAGTTTGTTTTCTCAATAGGTCTGTTTAATTTGGTGTTCAGTTCACATATCTGCCTTTCATGCATCTATTATCATTCTAAAAAAGTCTCGTCTCAAAATGTATGAAATCTATTTGGTAAAGTAGTGATCATGGTTTCTGTATCCACCCCATTGTGTGAATAATCAATCAGTGGTTATCATACCAATATTTCACGTTTCTGAGCAACAACCAAAGCCCCCCTCCTTCTCAGCATTGGATGTTATGAAGTTGTTTTGCATTTTGGAGGGAAAATGACATATCAGTGAACTTTATTCTCAATATTCAATTTGTTAGCAGCGTATGCAGCTAACAATATAAAAAAAATCAACCTTAAAATTAACACACAATTTTGTACTTGGAGGTTGTGTTTTACTGTTGTATCACTGATTTTTAAAATTGATTGATTATGGCCCCATTCCCACCAACGTGGTTCTGGTGCTGTGCCAGTGGAAACGTGGACCATTTCGGTGGAAAAGAGACAATGTTGCCTGACAGAGTGTACGTTAGTGGAGGTCATGCAGTGGGCAATGCCAAAATGTTAATGTGTTAATTCATACAAAGTTAAGCATCAAGATTGCTGGGTGGATGAGCCCTATTTTGAAGCGTTTCAGGTAAAACACTGGAAATTATAATAAGGCTGTCGAGTTCAGCAAGCTTGTCATATTCTTTTTAAGTTAAGTTGTCAGTTCAGGGAGGACTTGATTGCAAAAATAATAATAATGGTTTGTGCCAATGAAAGCTGTGAGCCTAAGAAGTTAAAAAATTTAGTAGAAGAATACAAATAATGAGAAATGTTTTCACATTCAATATGAATCCATCCATGTTCCATGACTGCGTTCCCAGTGGAGGGTTACGGTGAACCTAGAGCCTTCTCCGGAATGTACAGGACACAAAGCAGAGGGTTCCCTGTATCAGTTAGCAGCCACACAGTCATGCTAGGAGCAATCGAAAGATGGCCGCTCATTTAACTGCGTGCTTTTATACTTCAGGAGGAAACCAAAATACCCGGCAGTGCAAAGACAAGGAGAAGTACACACATTTAAAAAGAATAAATAATAATACTAAATAATAGTAATGTGCCTTAAAATGGCTTGGCATCCCATCTGGGATGTCTCTTGCTGGGTCTCTCCTCTGATTGGTGCCAACCTTCAAATCCCTCCCCCACAAACCTGGAAGATTGATGATTAGTGGATGGATAATAATCATTATCATCATAATATTAATACTGACAATGTGTCCTCACTGGTTTTTCTTCTCTGACACTCTTCCATCTTAACCTTCCCAGAGGCCCTTCTGCCCTTCTGTGTTGCCACGTTCCTGATTCTCGTTTTCTACAGAGCCTTATACTCAGTTTAGGCCTATCCAATTTCCTTTTGTTACCCATGCCGGGAGCACAGACAGGGTTTGGCCGCCATTCCATTTCAGGGATGCCAAGGAAAAGCAGCTGTCCTCTGTTTGGATTAGTGGGAAACGTTCTCATTCTTTCGCCTATTTTCATGAGCTTGTGAGGCTGTCGTGTGACATTTAATGAGATTCCTTTCAAATCAACAGACACCTTTCTTGTCCTCTTTTATTCCGGTTCAGTGTGAATCCCCCCTGTCTCTGGAACAATGATACAGTCCACAGAGTCGATAACCCCCCAGCACGCCCACGCGGTGCTGCCACGTATCTGATGAGAGATAGTTTGGCTTGTTATGATAAAAAGAAGCCCCGATATGTCCCTGTGCTGCGCTGATGAGAGGAAGCCTGCTCGAGAGTAGAATCACACGGGAAACAGAGAGGTGTTGGGTCAGCTTTGCAGATTGCCATGAGCCACAGCACATAATCCTGTGCTGACAATATCTGTTTTAAACACATGATAGCTGCTAGCAAGATCATATTAATACAGGCACATGCTCAAGTACATGCATTGCATATATTTTATATTTGCAAGTATACGCCATGATCTTGTACAAGATACACATTATGACGATGTATGGATACAGGTATATGCCCTCAATGACTACTTTAATTGGTACCTACATAATGCCAAGTAGGTCCCCCTTTTGTATGCAGAACCCCGTCCTGGCTGGGTGAGGTATGTGTTCAGAGAAGTCATTCTCCCCACCACTGCCATACTGAGCTGTTATTTTTCCACGTGTTGCATTCCTGTTAGCTTTAAAGAATCCTGGCTATTTTACTCCAGTCTCTCTTAAGGTGTTTTCAGGCTTGGGACTCCCCCCCCCCCGCCATAGATTGGTTTATATGCTTTGCACCATTCTGTAAACTGTAGACACCGTAGTGTGTCAGAATCCCAGGAGGGTGATTGTTTCTGAAATGCTGGAACTGCCGCGTCTGGCACCGGCAACCACATTATCGTGATGCTTAGCTGTTCTGATGTTACATGCTGTGTGTATTCAGTTGTAGCCACATAGTTAACTGTTTGGAGGAGCAGACTGCGTTAACGTTCAGGTATACCTAATAACGCGGCCGCTGGGTGCACACACACATACGGTGTGTGTGTGTGTGTGTGTGTGTGTGTGTATACATATATAGCATATACATGTATAGCAAGATGTTCGTAAAAATGACCCTTTTGAATGTGTACACTGGACTGTAAATGAAATCAATGCATGATTGGCGAATATCGAATTCGTTTTGTGCGATGCAATTTTTACTTTTGTGAATCTGGTGAGAAAAGGATTAAAAAAAAAAAAACAACACACACACACTTTCAAACAGGCAAATCTTTAAGTAGCAATGAGGTTCTTTACAGAAAAAAATGCTGCTTATCAGTTTTTATTAATCATTGCCATTTGCTTTGTTGCCACAGTTGTGTGAAGGTTCTCTTTGCTCAGTGGCTGTTGTATTTGGGTGTTTCTAAAGAATCTCTCTTTTTGGATGCTTGCCGAATATTGAAGTCCATTTGATTCTCATTATTCTGAGACCTGGTTATAAGTTATTATGAAGAGCTTTGTGCAAATGTTGCTAGTTACCCTTAAGTCTTGTAAGTGTTAGTTTAGTTCTTTGATCTTTTAGTTCTTCCTATCAGATGCCAAGCTCTGAATTTGCTGTACTCCTGGTAAAGTTACAGCAATCTGTCCATGGCAATAGTCTTACACAACTTACATCCTCGGTACTATAATACCGTAGTATAGTATTGATATATATTAATGCTATACTAAACAGTGTGGTATTGGCATGTATCTAATTCTGTACCAAGAGGATTTATTAGTTGATTTGAATGTATCTTGTATCTGATGTGTACACTTTAACATTCATTACACAAAATTGTCATGGTGATTTTTTTAATGATAGTAGTTCTGCTTCTTCTAAGGACAAACAAAAGAGGTCACATCATAAAGGCATCTCTGATTTGATTTTTCTGAAATTTTCTACTTTTGTTTTTCAAGGATTTTGTATTCTGTTTCGCAGAAACACCTAACCAATAAGCGTATTCACAGTTTGCTTCCGTGGTGGAACATTTTATCCAAAGTAAAATAGTTTATGATGATTTCATTTAGGACTTATCCAAAGCATTGCTTGGTCCTGCTGAATGGCAGATCATCCAGAATTACTTGCATTTCCCAACAAGCATGACAGACAGAGATTTCCGTATCAGTTCAACATCACAAGGTGTGGTTACACCACGCTGTTTGCTTGCAGAAAGACAAGATCAATGAGCTGATCAAAACAGTTGACAGCCTGCCTGTTGTCGCTGACTGACACAGACATTCAATTTGTAGCATCTTGTGTAACACGTATGAGACGGACAAATGGTTTGTGTCAGTCGACACAAGCAAAGCATAGATTTTCTCAAATTAGCCAATGTGGGAAGTGAATGATGGATAAACACATGGCCTGAAATAAAGACACCACCTGCCCCTTGGTAGACGAATTACAGTGAGGAATAACAACTGTTTTTGGCAAATGAATGAAAAGGAGCAGTACCCATGTATCACTGAGCTTGCTGTCCTGTTCAGTGAGGTGCTGTAAAGTGTCGACCATTAACATTGACATCCCTTTATTCAATCACTCAGCAATTCAGAACAAATGAGTAATATGAAACTTTATGCTAATATAACTATAGGATAATAAGTTTTAAGCATCGTGTACTTCAGCCAGTGTCACCTCTGCAATTTAGGCCTATCTAGTCCATGACCGTATCTGGAGTCAGGTTTGGCATGTGAAATTTATGGCAGAGTTGTGCGATACATTTGAGGTAAAAACAATGTCAATTGCCTGGACAGGAATTCTAAATCATGACACCCAATGGTTGTCAGTGGGAGTTCGGCATCTCTGGAATAGTGCAATGACTGGGAATGTTAAGGAGCAGGTCAGGGTATCTTGGCAGATGGCGCCTCCCTTAGATCATTCGGATAACTGGTGATTGGTAACAGAGGTAAATGTGTCTGCATTCAGCACAAACTGTCTGGCTGCATCTTACAGTTGGATTAAGCAAGTTTGTGAAACTGGGAGTTGAAAGAATCCGTGCCAGATGCAATGGAGGGTGTAGTAGGGTATTGATGACCATTGCACAATTATTAAGCTGAGGCTAACTTTTGGTAACTGTAGAAGTGGCGATCTTGTGAACAGACATCTCAATGGCATGTTCTTTGCTGTTAATCATGGGACAAATGAGGCTTCAAAACAGGTGGTGGGTTAGAGTATCCTGAACTAACCAATCAATGCTGGTGCTAAATGAGGCTTCAAAACCTGTGGTAGGCAGGTGTATCCTGAACTACAAATCAATGCTGGCCCTAAATAAATCCTCATTTGTCCCATCACCAATTGCTGTGATGAGCCCATCCATAGGGTTGATGGGTGTCCTCATCTTCTTTTGCCTTCAGGTTTTTCAATCATTGTTATCTCCAGTGCACTGGATCTTTTTATAATGACTGAACAAGATTATTTCACATTGATAATTTGAGCTTTAAGTATAAGTTTTATCAGAAATGCGCGTAAATTTTTCTTGCAGTGCAGGGTTTTCTTTAAACTCTGCAGATGCCAAAGCACAAAGGTGTCAATGTGTTTTGCATCCTTTTTCTTTATTGTTCAGCTTCCATACCCAATAGGAGTCAGAGGAAATTCCATACCATCTCTTTAGAACATTTTCTCTAGGTCCGCCCATTGTGGCTCTGCTAAGTGTCAGTCTGGGACATCCCGGCAAACGGGGAACGTTACAGGTACGTTAAGAACGTAATGAGAACGTTACTGGATGTTGTGGGAACGTTCTCTGTTTGCTGGGATATTTCTTGATTACGCGATTTTTGTTCTTGATGAATGTACCCTTGGCAAAAACCTTGAAACAATCAATACTAATGTTAACTGCCTTTCTTGTGGTCATAGCTTTGTTTTTTTGTTTGCATTTTACCCTAGTCTCATCTTTTCACTCAGTTTCTTAATATTCCTTCTAAGTGTCTTCAGATCTTCTTCATTTTCCAGTCTAAGTGTTTTCCACTCTGTAATCTAAGCATGTTCATCTAAATATTGAAGATTATTGATGTTTTTTTCCACCAAATTTTAATCCATAGCAGTCTTCAAGTCCATCTTCTCTATACGTATTTTCTGCATGCAATATGAATAGGTATGGTGATAGTATGAATCAATGCCTAACTTCGCTATGGATATAGGGCCATTCCATATTCCATCCAGATGAGGGTTCTTGTCCAGTGTAGAAATCCCTCATAAGGACAATGAAATGTTCCATTACAGATAATTTCCCGAGAACATTCCATAGTTTGACATGGTTAACACAACCAAAGCCTTTGTTGTGATCAAAAAATCCCACATAGACCTCCTTCTGATATTTCTTGGTCTTTCAATTATTCGTCTTGTAATGGATTGTAAAGCTGTCTCTGAAGTCTTTGGCCTTATCTAAATAAAGCTCCTACATTTCCTACCTGTAGGGCACATCAAACTCTTATTGAAGAAAAGTAACCTTGATGGTTCAGTGCTTAGTAACTATAGACCAATATCTAATCTTCCATTTCTTGGTAAAATAATTGAGAAAATTGTGTCTGTCAGCCTGGCTTTTGGGCACACCATAGTATGGAAACGGCTCTTTCCATGATGCACAGTTACATCTGTCCTTAGCTCCTGATGCTCATGGGTCTATCTGCTTCTTAAATGCAATGATGACATAAACTCTTGGATGTCTCAAAACTTTTTACAACTGAATAAGGAAAAAACAGATGCTTGTTATTGGGAATGAAATACAGAGGAAGGAAATATTGGTGTACATAGAATCAATGTCTCTAAAGGCCAAACAACAAGTTAGGAACCTGGGAGTCCTTTTTGACGCCGATCTTAGCTTTAATAGTCATATAAGCAACATCTGCAAAACCGCATACTATCACCTCCGTAACATCACCAAAATCAGGGGTATGGTGCCATTTGTTGACAGTGGAAAAACTAATACATGTTTCAAGTAGAATAGATTACTGTAACGCACTGTTGGCTGGCCTACCTAAGAAATCTATTAGGAATTTACAACCAGTTCAGAATGAAGCTGCTAGCATGCTAACACGTACTAATCATCGGGATCATATTTTACCGACTCGTAAAGTCCTTCACTGGCTTCCAGCGTCCTTTAGGATTGATTTTAAAGTTCTTTTATTAGTTTTTAAATGTTTACATGGTGTTGCCCCGCCCTTCCTCAGTGACATGATTATAAGGTATGTGCAAGGTAGATCACTTAGATCATGCAACAGAAATTTATTGGTCATTCCCAATATCTGGCTGAGGAGGGAGGAGGCAGCTTTTAGTTGCTATGGTCCTAAACTCTGGAACTCTCTTCCTGGAAACCTGAGAGCTACTGCTCATCTTGGTACCTTCAAAACGAGGCTGAAAACACATCAGCCTGTTGTAACTTGTGATGCTGAGTTATTTAATGTGTTCATTTTACTTTTCCCTTCAGTATTTACTTTTTAAACTCCTTCATGCTGTTTAATCTTATTTAATTTTCTGACTTTCTCTAAATTTCTGTTTTTGTTATTTCTCTACTTTTTTAAATGCCTGTAAAACACTTTGCAAACCCTGTGGTTGAAACGGTGCGATATAAATAGATTGATTGATTTATCGATTGATTATCTGACATAATGTGAAATGTCTTAAGTTGCTGCTCTTGTGTCAAATAAACTCTTAGGCAAGGAAAGACATTTTGTGCTTAAATTATGTGTACGTTGGTGTAAAACTATGACTTTGTCTCTCAAAGTGTTACTGCCGAATATACCCAGGTATTTGTTGAAGTCAACTCTGAGTTTGGCTAATAAAAACCTCAAATTAATTAATCATTTAATTAATTAACTTAATTTCACAAATGAAGCGAACTGGTGGTGTTCTTCTAGAACATTTTGAATAGCAGAAGAAATGTGCAGTTACTGCCCAGATATTTTAATCAAACATATTCTTCACCTGCCTAAGACTTTATACTTCAATTTTTTTTTTTATATAGTGCTTTTACCAAGGAGTGGCAATTGTTTAGATCACATATATATATAAAAATATCGCAGTAGTTGTACATAAAGATCAAAAACTATTCTGTTTCATAAGTACTTTTATTTTGGCCCTGTGGTGGATTGGCGAATTGTGAGGGGTGTACCCCGCCTTTCACCTGAAGTCAGCTAGGATTGGCTCCAGCTTCCCCGTGACCCTTACGGATAAGCGGCTAAAGAAGATGGATGGAACTATTTTATTTTTAGAGATAATTACAAACGTTCACAAGTTTATCGTGACATTGTCAAGGTATCCTTATTAATATCATTAAGTATCATTAATAATTTTGGGTATCATCTCTGTTGAAATGTATGTTCACTTTTGAGCTGTTTTATTTTTTCCTAGTTCATTGACGGCTTTTCTGGGGCCCATCCCCACGTGCAAATAAGCAGGTAAATGCGTATGGCCTGTGAATTTTCATCAACAGAAACATGAGTCAAAATCAGAGTCAAAATCAAAGTCAAAACCCACCATCACACAATAAAGGAAAGAAAAGCCAAGTGCTTGACCCCACAGGCCTGTAACTACTGTCCCCACGTCACACACGTCTTAACATTATTGCTGTGATAACAGATTTTGTTGATATCTCATCAGAACAGCATCATGCCCTCCTACCACATGTACAGCTGCTAGCAGAACTAGGAATATTTCACTTATTTGCTCTGGATAATTTGCTATGAAAATAAATTAAGCTCACGACATAATTGATACAGTTACCACTATCAAGGACGCGATTATGCAACAAACGCTTGTTTAATCATTTCAGGGGATTGACAAATGCAATACCTTTAAAATGAGAATCATTACTGTGATTGACTCAGCTGGGAACCTTGTGAATTTCATAAATAGCAAATGACACTGTAGGCTACTTAATGAGTGTGTTAATGAGAGTCTGATTTAGGACCCCATGGGGTTGTCTCTAAACCTTGTACCCATATCCCTTCCAACAGCACACGCAAGCTGATTGAAAAGCCACTGCAGTCAAACTTCAGGGCACCCCGTCACCTTGTGCTCAGAGCATCAAAGGTCATTTGGGTTTCTATGTTTCATATGCAAACAAGAAAAGCTGTATTCAAATGGCAGCAATTATAAACCCAGAGCGAAGATAGACAAAGGTCTACTATTAAATGCACTGACTATGCATTACCAAAGTCTATAATTGCTCTTGAAAATTATTTATTAATTGTCAGAGTTTATATAAACAATGAATTAATTCACCAACTTTAGAACGCTGAAAATTTAGCTTAGTCCAGCAGTGTATTTCAATATTTCTACCAGGCAGGTGATGTGCTCCACGCATATAATCCTTTCCCTGTTTGATTAATTTTATAGCTCCAGAATGGATTTTAGATGAGATTTTAGAAGAAGTGTGACTGCTCTTTCCATAGAGAGTGCCCTTCCGTTCTGTAAGAGACATCCCAGCCCAAGTGTAAACATTCCTGCCGGTAAGCAGACACAGAGACAGGAGGTCTGTGGACTGCAGGGTCAAAGGAATCCAGTGTTTACATGTCAGTGAAAAAAACATGCTCCCATGATGCTCTGCTCTTCACTTCCTGTGAATCTGTCCTCCAGCAAACAGCAGGTCTGGGCGTTGCGTGTGGCTGAAACATGCAGTGTGGCTGCAATCAATGCTGTGGAGCGTGAGATGACGCACCGATGTTGACTTAAAAATATCCTGTTAGATCCCTGTTGCCATTACTCCAAAGAGCCTGAGAAATTGTGCCTAGGTATGTCCCATATGCTTTTAATGCTGTATGTGAGGAGTGAAAACAAGGCCTCTTGCAATTCAAATGAAATGGGAGGTTAGCAAATCCCAGACCGCCTCCCGTTCTCCATGCAAGCCTGCACTCCCAATTTTACTGATCGCCGTCCGAATGAATACTAAATATACATCACCTACTAAAACTGTTGTAGGGCACTGCTAAATTTAATCAGTCCACCATTCTATTTGCAGTCGAAATGTGGGAACGTGTTCTTCACACTCCTCTTTTTGCGTGGAGTTAACACCCAATAATCCAACGGAGAGATGGCCCCCAGCTGTTATACTCCGTTTCGTACAAAAGCTCAAAAATATATTCAAACTAGACAAGAGAGTGGGCTTAAGAAGAAGGAGATGAGATTTTACAGCTTGAGGGCGGAGCGAGAAGTCCTGGACAGTTTAGCAGAACAAAAGGACCACTTTGCAGAATGTGTAATAAGGTATAATAAGATCTCGGTAGATGAAAAGGGTTATAACCTTAACCTCTATGGTAAAAAGTTTACAATATAATAAAAAGTTTTTCCGTATACTAGATAGATACTTTAAGCAAATGTGCCACTGACAGGTCTTGATTTTTATTCCAGTAGCAGTTTTGAAATTAAACAGATTGCATCAAGAACCACAATATGTGATCCTTCATCGAATTTATCTTTCCAGCAAACTGCAAAAGCTTCTCTCCTTCTCTCCTCCTTTTTTTTTTTTTACCCCATTAGCTTTCTGCGTTTCATTTCCTGTTCTGCAGGGACTCAGGTGACCCTTTTCCAGGATTTTCTTTTGCCGTAGTCAGCGCTTTGAGGCTTCTTCAGTTGCTTTGAGAATATCTGCTTGTTCTGTTCATTTTTACTGCTGGGCGTGTCCACAAAAGCGCTGCGCTCCGGACCAGAACAGAAAAACACAGTTTACTCATTTGCAGTAAGGCAGAGCCGGTCAAACATGATCATTTACTTGCCACCAATAAAAGTCACCTATTCTGCATTGGTTCCAATACAGCTTTAAATGTTGCCTAACAGCAGTGTAATGATATTGTAAAATCTATAGCTACTGCTCCTGTTAATAGAACAGGCTATTGCAGGGACAGTGCCAGCCATAATGTATTTACACTGTTGAGAACTGTGTATCTTAGACAGTGGGGGGCTAACTAAATTTGTAATGGTGGCAGGCATTCTAGTGTTAATGTTGGACCCTCTTTAGAGTCTGACCCCCTGCCTTTGTGAAAACACTGCTGAAATACAGCCAAATGTTCAGCCGGCTGGAATCTGGCCTGGACTCTTCTGATTGGTGGAATCTTGGAAAAGTCCACGTGAACACATCTATTGAGTGATATATTGATGAAATGAAATGTAATTTCATCAGCCAAACTGGGGCATAAGTGAATGTGATACCTGATCTTGTATCTCAGTTTTTTTTCCTGCACTTTCTCATAGATAAAAGAATTGTTAAATCAAGTTGCACTGTTGTCTCATGCTTCCAGAGTTGGGGGTTTGAATCTTGTTTTTGCTCTCTGTGTTTGGAGTTTGCATGTTTCCCCCATGATGAGCAGATATCTTCTCACAGTCCAAGAACGTGCTCTTAGGCTAACTGGTGTTTCTAAAGTGCCCGTGGTGTGTGCCTACATGTTCCCTGTGAAGGACTGGTATCCCATCCAGGTTGTTCCCCAGCTCTGTGCCTTGTGAAGGACTGGTATCCCATCCAGGGTGTTCCCCAGCTCTGTGCCCTTTGCTGCCTGGGATAGGCTATACTGTAGACTCCTATGAGATCCTGACCATGATAATCAACTGCAATGTGGATAGATTGAAGAAATTGCAAGAATGTGCAAGGTTTCCACTTTGTCTTCATGGCTCTGAGAGTTTGTCCTTTGCTACTTAATTTGAACTAAAAGATGGATTTGAAACAGTAATACATTGCAATGTTTTATTCCACTGGCATGTCTTCATTAATTTCACCTTTTATTAATTTGATTGCTGCCTACTTGGGTGACTTCGGCAGGCCCATGCTAGCCAGCTCTTCTGGGAATGGTTTTCTGTTGCCTAGCAACCACTTCCCGTTTGTCCCGCTCAGGGACAGATATGCAGAAGGATGCCATCTAATAAATCTACTTATTAAAATATTTTTATAGGAAAATGTGCCCCTAATATTGTTTAAAATATGCAATAACATTTCTATAAAAGCAATAACATATTGAAAAGCACAAGTGTATCACAGATGTTTTCACAGCTAAAGGGCTACCAGCACTGCCCATTACGCTAAACAGTATCCTTTAGCTGGGTCTGTCTTCACAGTTCATAAGGGCCTCCTAGGACTTATTGTTTTACCGGCTGAGGTATTTCTCATTTTTTTAATCTCTTTTATGCTATTTAGTTTTCCAGCAGCTGTTTCAGGAGCAAAAAAGGTGGAGATTACGGAAGGCTGAAAATGAGATGTCAGATGATATCCAGGCCTTCTACAAATAAAACCTTCAGTGGTGATATCTAACACTAGGGTCACGAGTTAAAAATGCATCACGAAGACAGACAAGCCTTCCTCCATTTGACCTGTAGAAGCCTCTCCAGGTCCCTTTACTCCTGCCTCGTTGCTGCATCTTAAAACTTCATCTTAAAAATCAGTCTGTCATTCAGTCTATAAGGTCACCCAAACCTGTAAGGTCACTCCTCAGCAGTGAGGCACTCAATCCAGCCTTTGAATAACTGACACAAAAAAAACCTCTACTGGGCATTTCTGTACATGCACGGTGCTGTGAAAAAGCATCTGCCCTCATCCTGATTTCTTGTATTTTTTCATATTTGTCACACTTTAAACAAAATTTTCTAAGACTTGAAACAACTATGAGACAAAGAAAACTTGAGTGAACGCAAAATGTAATTTTTAAGCACCAATTGACCCTGTGTGAAAAGTAGTTGCTCAGTTAACTTGCTCACCCCTGATTAGGCCAGCCTTCACTGCTCCACCATTAGAAAGGGACTGGACAAGAACGGTAATTATGGGGGAGTTGTAAGGTGATGAACAACTGCTAGCCAACAGGGACATAAGGACTGTATCTTAGTTCTCTTTTTGTGTTTCCTTCACTCATTTCCTAGCCTCCAGCACCAGAAATCTACTTCTAAATTCCAGATGTTGAAGGGTGTCCCAATACTGCATTAGATGAGTGTAGTAAGCTTAAGGCTTCAAAACCTGTGATAGGTGAGAGTATCCCGACCTACCAGTCAATGCTGGTAATGCTCCCACTGTTGATTGGTGAGTTCAGGATATTTCCACCCACCACGGGTTTTGAAGCCTCATTTAGCACCATCATTGACTGGTTATTTCAGCATATTCCCAGCCATCTGCATTTGTTGCATTTGTTCCTACTAAACGTAGTCTGGCCAATTAAGGTTGCAGGAGTAATTATTATGCAGGAGTTTATTCTAGTTAGGGTTAGAAGGCCTGGAGGCTATCCCAAGGAACTTTGGCACAAAGCGGGGACACCCTGCATGGGACACCAACTTGGATAACATTTTTCTATTCATAAATGAAATGATCATTCAAAAACAATTTTCTTTCCTCATGTTCTCCTTGTATAATATTGCATTTGGCCTGAAGATATGAAACCATTTACCGTGACAAAACAGAGATAATCAGGATGGGACAAATTCTATTTCATGGCATAGGGATTCAAAACAACACTTGTGAAATCAGATACATTAAACTCCCAAGTAAAATTTCCACTTTTAACCCAGACTGCTTTGTCATTTTCTGTGTTATAAACTTTTCCAATATACTCGTATATAAATGTTGCTATAACACCATGGAAATGTAATTTTCAATACTTTGTTCATTGTTATTAAAACTTACAATAAGTCTTAAGATAAGACTGCAGTGCTCTCCAAGTCTTAAAAGGAATATATGTAGTGATTTAGTAATTTGTAGCTGACAGAGGCTGGGTGGCTTACAGTAAACTGGCACAGCCATTGTTTTATTTTGAGGAGTTACCCTGAGAAATTTCACCAGGTCTCGTCATAAAGAAACCCCTCTGTTCTGGGGCTTAGAGGAACGCTATGCAAAGAATTGCCAGCATTGCTCTGATCTGCATGCCAGCACCAGCTAAATGAATGTTCAATTCTTATACCCTCTGACACGTTCAGCTTTTTAAAATGACATTTTTACAGTGTTGCGCACATTGAAAAGCGTTTCGCCTACCTACCCCTCAATTGTACAGGAAGTTCTGTTCAAGTTCAAGCTGTTAATCTCTAATAAAACATAAAAAAATGTTCAGTTAATTTCCTGTGAATGCACAATACTCATTATTCTGTGTGCGTTCCTACTATAGAAAACACAAGCAATAATTTTTGGAGTAATTCTTTTGTGGTAATGAATGAATTACTTTCTGAACTGACTTATTAAAATAAGATGAAATACCAGGCTAATATACACAATTCCTAACCCTCACTGTCTTTTAATCAAGTTCTTAAGGGGCATGTAAAATAAATACCATGTTCAATTACAATTCTTCTTTCATACCTTACTGTTATGTGCTGGATTTACATTTGCTTTTGACTTCATTCAAAATGGCCACAAGCTCATTGTCAGCTGTCCTTTGTCACAGTTTTCAGTACATATCACTGGAACATCTCCCTGTAGTATTACAGTATATTAAACCCAGAGCAGATTGGGTTTCTAATACCAAACTCAGACCTATGGTTCAAGAATACGATGAACATAAGTATCTTAACAGACACTGGAAAATGAATTGCACATACCAGCCAATAAGCAAATGACCACAGGGACACACAACCACTTTCTTTGGAAGATGCAAGATCTTAACCCTACTCCAAGGAGATGCTGTTACAGTTCTTCTCTTTCATAACTGACACTTCTGAACATTGCGAGAGCGTTTCACGTATGTTGAGGCATGTTCACAAACAAAAATCCCCACGTGTTCCTCTCTATGTGACCTTTTTTTCCATGTTTCAGGGAAAAGTCACACAAAAACTGAATAAATATACTTCAGCATGTTGAGATCTGTCTGTTAATCTCTAGTTGTCAACTGGTTAACTCCTCAAAAAAGCTCTCTGACCTTCTTGATTTGACCTGAAAATTAACTTCACTACCGAACCTCCACATATGTCCAGAGAGAGAAGGATCTCAATCCTTCATGTCAGGTAGCATATGGTTAATGATGTAATTGATAACCGTGACAACTGCTGATCATGGTACTTTAACTGAGTGTGTCTGACTGCATGAATTGGTTAGAATGGCTTTTGGAGACTAAGCAATTCACCCTTTCATGCATGACTTATGACTGCCTGAGACAATTATCCATATATAACATATTGGGATTAAATAGCTGTCTACTGCAGTAAGGACCTTACATGAAAGGGTTAAATGTAAACCCACCCCACTTCTCTCATGTTGCAAGCAATTTATTGACTTGAACAGTCCGTACCTATGTTTTTTCGAGCAAATGCAGACTGATGTTGTTTTGAGTCCAAACTCTGACTTATTTAGCAAAAACCTGTTGACCTTCCATAAGCTGTCTTATGTTAGTATTTCGAACTTTACCCTGGTACACCACTGTACCATCTAGTCAGAGATGCTGGTTGCAGCCATGGACTCCTGTGCAACTTTTCCAGTTCATCACATTAATGTTACTCACTCAAGCACGGCAGGAGATCTGATCATGAAAAACTATTATCTCTCACAAAGAATAATGCTGTTCTATGTATTGTTGGTAGCTCTAAACATCTGACCTGAAAGTTAATGAGTGCATTTAGCTTAACCACTCTTTCAGAATCAAGTCACTGAGAGCCAGACACTATCGACAGGCAATGGATGTAGGCTATAACCACACAACAACAGGCCAATGAAGCAAAGAACAACACACACACAGGTTCATACGCACCAACCAACCTAGACCTGATGTTTATGAATGGTGGAAAAAACACAGCCTGAACTCCCACGATCTATTCTGAGCTAGCAGCATGCCGCTCTGCCAGGTCTTGTTCATATTTGTAGGTCAGTACTATAAGAGTAATAATCTGCATCTGTGTCAACATTGGAGGTTGGAGTGAGTCATTTCTAGGTTAGCATTCTTCATTTTCATAAACAAACTACATATTTGTCCATCCATCTTCAAAGTAGAGGATCAAGGTGAGTCTAGAGCCTATTCCAAGAAGCATAAGACACAAGGCTTGGGTACACCCTGGATGGAATACCAGTCCATCACAGGGCACAAGGCTGGGGTACACCCTGGATGGGATACCAGACCCTTGTAGGGCACAAGGCTGGGGTACACCCTGGATGGGATACCAGACCCTTGTAGGGCACAAGGCTGGGGTACACCCTGGATTGGATACCAGACCATTGTAGGGCACACATACACACACTCACTTTCTACTGTCAATTTTGAGCTGCCAGCCTACCTAACAAGGTCTTTGGACTGTCGGAGGAAGGTGAAGTATACTGATGAAGCCCATGCAACACTGAGAGAACAAGCACCCATTACCATCCTGAATTCATATACAGTCTCACATACGTATAAAGTATGAAAGCATCCAGCTTGCATGTCTAATTAAAAATTGGATGTAGAATCTACAAATGACACTGGGATTTGGTGCAGTATTTAATAAATATTTGGTGAATACTGACTTCCTTTTTACATATGGTACTAACACAGGCACACCCGTTGTCTTACACACACACACACACACACACGTGCACACATTTATGTGCATGGTACATTTATTACTGGGGTGGGATGGTGGCTGGGTGGTTGGCATGTCTGCCTCACAGCAAGAAGGTTCTGGGTTCACTTTTCAGCTGAGGCCTTTCTGTGTGGAGTTTGCATATTCTCCCCATGCCTACATGGGTTTCCTCCCACAGTCCAAATACACGTGTTCTAGGTTAACTGGCTGCACCACTAAATTGCCCTGTGTGTGAATATGAGTGTCAGGCTAACGACCCGTCCTTGCAATCGCTATAGAAACAACAAGCATGAATGCTTGTTGACCGATATGCTATGTAGCATGGGAGGATCTAAGATTCAAGAATGACGCCTTTATTACGTTAATCCTGCCATTCCAGCCAATCAGGCACCAGCTCCTTTCCATCTCATCCCAATGCCATAGGTGCTTGTCAACTTGACATCCGAGCGAGGAACAGAAAAGTTACAGTTGGCTTCCCATAAAGAGACAGTGAATGGAAAAAGCAGATTTGTGTACTTCTCTTGACTAAGACACCCCTCACCTCGCCCCAGTGCATTATCAGGTAGCGCTGCAACTGGACTTTTTTTGCTGTTGACAGAAATTTCACTCATACAGAGGTATGTCATGGCCAAGGAGGGGGATTATGGAATGGGTTCTGTCATAAAGCGCCACAAGAATTTAAAGAACAGCAACTTGGATAGAGCCACAAACATTGAAATGTTCTTAGACAATAGCAGGTCCTTGATCCATCCCCTCTCAAAACCATTGAATGCCAGCTTCATAGCACATCACCCAAACAAACTCTAACACCAACGCTTTTTCATTAAATGCTCTTATTACCATGGTGATGATGTATATTGTTTGCTTTATCTTTTTACACTGATTACTATCTAATCAAACTTAATGATTGTTATTGTTAATTGTAAATTAATTTTTTTGTACTCCAACCATTCATGGTAGCGTCATCTATCATTTAGAACATATAGTCTAGCTATTACCAAATTTTCCAGATTATTTCTTCTGATTAAATACAGACTAATCGATTAATGTTTCTCAGTGCATTGTGTTGTGTCTGTTAACATAGCTTGTAGGGGTGCTGAAAGGACACTCTTGTGTCAGTCACTCATCAATGGCAGCTCTACACAAACCCCATTGGTAAGTAGTCGAGGCCTTTTCAACTGGATGAGGCAATGAACCAGCCACAGGGGCTCTTGGACCTCCACAGCACTAGGAGAGCTCTCGCCTCACATTTACTTGTCAACAGACCCTCTGCTCCTAGAATCAATCACTGCCCTGACACTAACTTGTAGATTTTCGCATTTTCTCTTATTCTATTTCCAGTCTTGTTGGTGTTCCTGGCAGCACTGCTGATACAGAATGGTCTGGGGTTGTTGGCCTATCCAGTGGCAGATGACTTGGATTTTGCATTGTCTGCATAATCACACGATGTAAACTAATCACCATAGAAGCATGCACAGCAGGAACAGGGACTGCGTCTGCAGTCTGTGTTAAGGGCGAGTTCATCATCTCCTCTAGGTGGCGGACTTTAGAATAACTGTCACTTTTGAAACTACACCTCAGTTTATTAGTGGATGGCAAGTGCCTTCGGGGAAACCGCAGAAAACCACAGTTAAATTAGTTCAACCTCAAGATTGCAAATATTCCGTGAGATATGAAATCTGCCTTTGATGAAAGATGCTGATTCTGCTTTGTGAAGCAAAGGTCAGCCCTGGGATAGAGATACATGACAATATGCACCTGTGTCATTGTGGATCAAGTAGGGGACACCAAAGACTTGTTTTTTCTTATTATTAGCAGTTGTTGGAATTATTTTACCATTTTTTTTTTTACAAGAGACCACATAAATGTCCTTGGGTGACTTTTTTTTAATGAGTCAAAAATTATGCTAACAGGAGTTACATCTAATTAATGTCTAGTGGATATAATAAAATATTGCAGCATTTTGCTACTAAATAAACTAGAGTATAAGAGAATTAGGGTCCTGTTCTTAATGGTCTTTAACAGTAGCTGTTGCCAGCCAGGGGCAGTCATTACAAGACCCCGAATTAACCATATCTTCAGTGCTCTCAGGTGAAGAGAAACTCAGAGAGACAGAATGCCCACCAAACCTCCCCTTATATAGTCTCTCACCCTTGGTGGCCCTAACCCCCTAGTCAAGGATATTATGGTTCTCCTCAACTGCTGCTTGCCCCCTAAGGATATCTCAAAAAACAACAATGTTGAACTATTTCCATTAAAGCTAGAACCGTAACTCTAGAATATTTTGTCAGTTGCTTTTAGTTCTGGCTGTGTGCCATTTGTGTCAAATGTCTTCACTGTATGGCAAAACACACGTGTATTTACTAATGATCATGTGAAGGTGTGTGGTTTTTATGGAGTGATGTAATGTGTTTTAGTGGTAGGAAACAAAACAACAACTACTGCTGTTAACTAATTGCTATTAACTGCTGTTAACTAACTACTGGAACCATGCTAATTGATCCCCTCTCGATTGGTGGAAGACAATGGTGTCCTTGTCATTTCAGGAGAATCTATTTACAGTGACATAACTTCTTCAGAGGCAGGAGACATTGAATTGTATGCAAGCTATGAGGTGCCACACATCTTGCCAAAGTTGGCTTATCTGACATGCAGAATGCCGTCTTCACATTCATTTCAGTACCAAGGTCACACAGCAACTTTGAAGGTTTTCCTGCAACTGCATCATTATTCAGATTAAGTTTGGCAGAGCTTCCAAGAATCAGTTTGCTTGTTTGGTCGAAGACCTCATAAAATGCCTTCTCATATATGATGTACTTTAATTGGTTGCTATGGCAACTTGCTCTAGGCAGCACCTAGTGTTTAAAATAATGAGGATAGCCTACTTTTCAATGCCCTGGATCCCATACCTTTGAAAATTTATAGGCTATAACTGGATGATGAGACAGAATGAATAAAACCAATCAACACTAAGAGAGACAGTAAATTTTACTGTTTATAATGACAATTATTTACTATCATAAGCCTAGCACAGAGGACATGCCTCTGTGTGGGGATAGCATCTTTGTAAGGATAGTAAATTTGTAAGGATTTTACTACTGCCTTTTTTTGTTAGCACACAGGTCCAGTTTTATAGTTGATAATGCTCAGCTGTATTATGTTAACTATACTCAGGAAATAATCTGTCTGTGTGTGTGTGTGTGTGTGTGTGTGTGTGTGTGTGTGTGTGTGTGTGTGTGTGTGTGAATTATATGTATATTTTGTTGAGGGGACAAAGGAGGTAATAAAAAACAGACCTTTTTACTTTTTTACATTTGTCTCATGCTGACCAGGGAGAACTCAATTTTATGAAAATCTGTGAATGCAATCAAAAAGCCAAAAGTCTTGTATCTTTTTGGGTTGGGTGGGTAAGGGTTAGGATTGCCAAAGTTAGGATTAGAGTTAGGCTCATATAAATGAATGGAAGGTCTCCACAAGGTTAGAAATACAAGTGTGTGTGTGTGTGTGTGTGTGTGTGTGTGTGTGTGTGTGTGTGTGTGTGTGTGTGCGTGCGCGCGCGCGCGTGCACACGTGATGTCATTCTTTGTCAATCTTAGGGGTCTGGCTAAATTTTGCAACGTAGGACCCTCATTAAGATTTTATCTCCCGCACTGGTATTAATAGCAAAGGTTTCATACCTGCAATCTTCGAATTAATCAGCCAGCTTCCAGAAACATCTTACGTTATTGACTCCTGGCTAATTTCACAGCAGCAGAGAAATATGCTCATGCAATATTTACAAAAGCTAAATAGCAATATTTATTTTGGGTAACTGTTTTTTGGTCAAAACCAATGTCTTACTTTGAAACACTGATCTAGCATTTTGAGGGTAAGCAAAATATTAAAGTATAAAGAATATTATTCTTTTACAGCAACAGCTTTGATCATTCATAAGTAATGCCTGTCGGTACCATTTGTATATTCATATGCTCATGCTTTGATATCCAGAGGTAAAACAAGACAATGGGTTTTGTATGAAAATGTGACTAGCACAAAGCTTTTTTATTCTGATGTGAAAATAGTTGATGAAACTGTTTGCTCTATGGCACCCTCTTCAGGAGGGTGACAAAACTGTTTAACTGTGGTAGAGCACCTGGATGGTTACCTAAAATGCCCATGTTTTATTTCCTATATATGTACTCTGGTGTGGGAGGTGGTTTGATGTGTGGCCTCTGTGTTAGTGTGTACATAATCCATGCCCAGTGAAACATTAACAAAAAGAGCAATGCCAGCAATCATGACTTATATCAACCTGGGCAACACCGCTAAGCTGTGGTACCTTTTATGTCCAGGTGGATGCTTTGCCTGAGCTTATGTCCAAGGGTGGAACGACAAAAGCAGATTTACAGATTGAATACCACGTAAGTCTAAATCTTCTCGTGAGCACATGGCTGTTGATGGAGTCCACGATGGAGTGACGTTAACTTTCCCTTGCATGTTTCAGGCAAGCATAACTACTTTTTTACGTCTTTCATTGATCTTTCTGAAGATGACTGGCCGTTAAAAAGGATTAAAGAATCAAAGAGATTAGGGAATTACTTTTAGGTTCTGTATCTTTTTAAAGTGTTTGGTGAACACCACACCGTGTAATTGAAACAAGCCCAACACATAACAAATATGAACTGTCTATAGCTCTGTGGAGCTGTAGTTAGTTTTATATAGATATAGGTGCATCAGGCATGTTGACACGGCTATCATATACTTTGAAAAGTATAAGCAGAATGGTCAGGTTCAAAGGGTTTTCAAATATCCGCAAGAAGTAGACTTTAAAACTATTTCCATGTGTTTGGCTTCTGTCATATTACATATACTATTATGTAGATAAATCTAAAAATATAATTTTTGAAAATTATTCAGTTTCCCGAGTACATTAACATTTAATATGTATTAATTTTTTAGAGCTTTGGTCATATCTAGTGGAGCTCAGCATCCTGAGTTCCTCACATGTGTCTGAGTGCCTGTGGCCAACAGAAAGCATCACACTGGAGGCTGCTGCATGCCATATAGTTAAAATTACATAACTGTGTTTAATAGTGCTTTGGTATTTATGCACTCAGATCAAAAGCAGTTGGGTCATAGCCATTGTCTTCTTTTTTGTGTGACATCCTTTTTTGCCGACAGCGGTGTTCCCTTTTTAGCGATGTCAGGCATCCCACAGTTTGGGAAACACACGAACAGAACTGTAACCATCCTGACATGCATGTTCTTCGTACGGGACAGTCAGTTTAAAACAATTTCGACAATGCAGGTCTAGTTTTCCACTCAAGTAATGTAAGTCTCTTTTTACAGGGTAATCGCTAAATAGTTTTGATCAATAATTGTTGGTAATAATAATAATAATAATAATAATAATAATAATAATCATTTTGAAGCCTTTCCAAAAACAAAATTGTTAGGAAAATATTTCAGGTCTGGTGACTATCACAAATTGATTTATGGCTCCTGAATGGAAGAAATCTATATTAAAATGTTATATCAGTTCTGGAAATACATGGCTGCCAAAGAGCTGAGAAAAGGTTATTACGTAAAATTTAGACTGATATAGGTCATCTTCGCACAGTGAATTTTGATGTGCCTCAGGTTTGTGTCAAATGATTATTGTCTTTTCTATTTTGAATTAAAAAAAAGATTAACAGCAAAGATTCAAAGAGTTTTCACATCACAACAAACCATTTACATTTTTATGCGGTGAATTTAGCAGACATTTTATCAGAAAATCTTATCAATGTTGGAAGAGTAGAGGACAAATACAAAGGATGAGGGGAAACAGAGTGTAAATAAAGGCAGACAGAGGGTTTTTGCTTGACAAGCAGATCGAGACACCTACTAGAGCTGGTGTGTCCTTGTTTATTAGTTCTAACCTTAGGGATCCTGGATACCATGAATGAAGCTGGATGCATATCTACTTTAACAATCATTAGATGTCTACCTAAGGTTACTTGTAATCAAGCCAAAACACACTATTATTTTAGCTTTTGTATTAATGTTTCTTGAAAGAGACATTCAAATAAACAGTGGAAAGCCCTGTAAGCTTCATCTTGCTGCACAAGCAGGGACTTGAGGCTATTGCTTCCATGGAGGTTTACTACTGAGACATTTATAGAGGTTTCTGAGTTTGGTAAAGGCTGGCCTACGCATTGGAGGTGTCTGAGAAGGACCAGATGTGGTTCTGACACATGCGGACAGCTGCCAGGAAGTTTGGCTTCCATGTTTGTTCCCTGAACGTCGGATGTCGTAAAAGTCAATGAGTTGGGACAGTCTGACATCCCACTTGAAAGCAACAAAGTGTGTAGCAGTCATGGATGAAGGATGATTCCAACAAAAATGCAAGTTTCTGAGATGCAAAGATGCACATCATGTAAGTACTGGTTGTGAACTTTGTTAATCCTGATAAGTTAAAATGGGGGCGGTGGCTCACTGAGTATTGCAGTTGCTCAGCACCTCCAGAGTTGTATGGTGTTTCAGTCCTAGCTTCATGCTTTCATGGTTTCCCTGTATCATACATGTTTCCTCTGGCTTCTCTCCACTGTCCAAAAACATGCAATTATGCTAACCGGCATCTCTGAATTGCATGAGTGTGTACATGTATGTTCCCTGTGATAGACCGCCATCTTGTCCATTGTACAATGCAAGCTTGTGCCCTATACTACTATGTACACAGGATACAGTAGGTGACCCTGACCAGGATATGGTTAGACGATGGATAGATATTAAGATGATATTGTTCAGGAAGCTGTACTGTGGTAGAATGATAAATTGAATGACTTGTGATACAGCTTTGGTGTTGACAAAGTTCTCAGTGTAGTCGTGTAACTGTAAACAGAAAGCAAAATTGTTCACATTACAAATGCGATGAGTCACAAGGCAGTGATTAGCTTTGTTCAATTCATTCAGTGGCTGCATCCTTGAAATACACATACTACATTTTATTTAAAGCCTGTCAATCTGTCTGTTATGAATACCATTGCAGATATTAACAGATGTTTATGCGTACGTATCCATATGTGTTATAGCCTATGGAATATAATGTGATGCAATGGACATTAAACAGGAATTAAACAAAAGTACAAAGTAAGGTATTGATATTTTTACATTGTTGGGTTTTTAAATTAGGGATCCTGTTCGTTTAAAAATATTTTACGAGTTCATTTTAAATGTTCTACTTTTAACATTGAGTGCAATTTGAAAATGTCATGGCACCACATGGTAAGAATGGGAAGAGAAATTCTTGTGAATCTTCAGCATCTCTAAATTCACTGCATCAGATTTACAAGAAACCCTCGACTGTGTAATTGCTCATCACGCAGACCTGAGCGACTCGTAATGGACGAGATTGCATTGCACCTGAATAAACGACCAGCCGACCTCCCTCATCGGGTCTCTCTGTAGGAGGACAGCAGTGAAGATCAGTGCTGAAATGAAGTTCAAAAACCCATCAGCTGTTATACAGGTTATACTGGTGACATGTTATAGATCGGGGGTTGAGTAGGTGGAGCATTCATCCAAACCAGTTTAAAGACACTATTTCCACCCGTGGCATTGCAATTCCAGTGCTTTTTTTTTTTGTAGGTAGCTTAATTTAACCAAGGCGGGCACCGTTACGTTCTTCGCACTTTTAAAGAAACGTATTTTTAGGCGCTGTAACGTAATGCAGTATCTTTCAAAATTACAACCACCATCGCATATACCTTCCTTTTCAGTAAGAGCAGTTTAATCAGTTTGAAATTAACGCTGGAAGTTACAAATGACATTAACAAAATCCATATGCCATACACGACTGGACTATACAAGGTAGATAAAATAACACTACAGTTCACTGACACAAAATAAGTGTTTGAATTTTATTTTTTTGGCTACCTTTCGCATCGCTATTAAAGACTTCATACGAAAATGAAAGTCGTTATGCGCACGGGTGTGAATGAATGAAGTAATATACTTCTGGCTTCTATAAAAATAAGACTTTTCATGTAAGGGTGTCTGATTTGTTATTGATGTCAGTAAGTTCTTTACGCAACTAGGCATTTTTATGAAAACCAGAGGCATAGACAACCCAGTGAAAGAATATCTGGCTTGTCTGTAGGTCGCTAAACTCATATATTCACTCACACACACACACAAACGCAAACACACAAACAAACAAACAAACAAACAAAGAAAAAATCAAACTAATCCTTGTGTATTTCACAAGACAAAATGTGGTGCTCTGTTTTACTTCTGATCAAAACAACATTTCTCATCTATATTTAACATTTGTCATTTTTAGGCAAAATACTGGGAAACAGCTGGTTCGGGATTCCACACTAAAACGGGAAGACTCCGGAGATTTGTTTGCAGCTTCGAAGTCATTTTCGCAGGATCGATTATAACATGCACCTTGAGACTGACACTGGAACATCTGTATGATATGATATCGAAGCTGCAAATGTCACACACATCAAACTACTGCACGCAAAAAAGCCCTCAGTGACTGACTCGCATTTTGCTTAAAGGTAGCACTACCCGTATATTTTTAAAGACACGTTAACCGTCATAAACAATAATAACAGTAGAACGAACCGTGCAACTCCTTTATGCTGGTTGTTAAAAGGCGTTTTGAATAGCAAAATTATCACGGGAAGCAGAGTGAAGATTTGCCGTTCCGATATATTAAAACTATTGAGAGTTGAGACAAATGTGAATGATAAAAAAAAGTTAATAAAACAGCAATGGTGAACTATGAAACACATTAACATTTAATAAATGGACATTAAGTAGGTATATGCGTAAAGAGTCATCACCCAATCCCATCCGCTCTCACAATTCATGGAATTTTCTGAAAAGATGTACTCTTTTCCGTGTCAATAATAGCACCGTGATAAATAGTTTTTTTTTTTTTTGTTTGTTTTTTTTTTTGCTGTTAATGTAAAATCAGACGAGAGTCATCTCTCTGGTGATGCCTTGCGCGAGAGCCGGTGCTGATGCTGGGAACTCCAAGCGCTTTCTTTTTCGCTGGCGGATCTGCGGTCACGTGACTCGGCGCTCCCGCTGAACCAGAAGTTTGGTGTCTCAGAACAAGACGAAGCCTTGACGATCACGCACGCTCATCTATATCTCTTGGCATTTAAAAAAAAAAAAAATCCATATTAACTTGTTCGTTTCTACGAAGAACCACTGTATACGCGAGCTGTTTACGTCCAGATAAGTTTTTTTTTTTTTTTCCAGTGTTTTTATCCCCATATGATAATTCCACTTTGATTGCCAGTGCAGCTGGATTTGAGTGAAAGCCAAAAGCAACAATTTTGGGAGTACGCAAATGGACTGCAAGAAAATCCTGCATAATTTCAGGAGGGATTTGTAAACTGTGCGTTGGAAGTAAAGGAAATGCTTATGGGAACTCATCACACCTCGACTGTAAGGTAAGCGGTAGTCAGACAATCTAAACTTATTTGTCAGTTTTGCAGATTGTAGGATATTTATTTGTATCGTATACCGCACCGTAATGAATTTATCTGTTACATGATGCACTCTGTTTATGGTAAGATTCCATACAATTTAACCGAATATTGTGCTGCATTTTTGAGTCCTTTAGGGATGTAATATTTTAGGACCACGTTGTCAGAATTTATTGTCGCAAACCCACTTGGGCACTTTCATCAGCAGGCCCATATATTGAGCAATATGATTAGTTTAATGAATGCATGCACGCAGAGGATGGTCGTTAACTGAAAGATCGGTTTAATGTGGAAACTGTACCGTATTCTCAGGTTCCATAGTGTTTTATTCGGTTGCTGATCCCCCCCCCCCCCCCCCCCCAGAACTGATGATATTCCTCGGATATTCCCTGCAGGGTCCCGTTGTCAACCGCTCTATCATGACTGATGGCGAGGGGAGAGAACACTTTGATTTCCTGGAGAACGAAGAGGTTAGGGTGCCAATTTCGGGTCAGTGCGACGACCTAAGAGATGAGGAGGATGGGGACAGCATTACCAATCCTGCTCTGGAGAGTACCAGTTCACGGGAGTCGAGCTGCCGCGATCCGGCTCCGGACTTGGAGTCAGATGATGAAGAGGAACACCCATATCCAGCTCTGGCCCCCGTAGTGTTCTTCTGCCTCAAACAGACAACTCGTCCCCGCAGCTGGTGTCTTAAGCTGGTCTGTAACCCATATCCTTTATGTTACCACGCACTTAGATGTTCCAAGGTATTTAAGTTACTTTCCTTCACAATTAACTTGGTTGTATTCACCCGTAAGGAGTTTGATCCCAAGTCAGTGTGGAGAGGCGTTCCCGGAGCGCCTGATGTTCTGTAGCATCTTCAATTATAAACGGAACCCATTGACGCACTTGACATCCCGCTATTGGATTCACTTCTGCCCCGAAAAGTTTATTTATACAACATAAAAAAAAAATCCAACATTTTATCTTTCTGTACCTAGAGTGGATGAATTAAACACCGTGTCCGAGTTCGGATATACAACTGTGTTTAATTGCGTTTGTTTAGCTTCATCCACAGGTTTCCCTGTTGAAGATAAGCTTAGATTCAGCCGAAAGCTAATTTTGCGGTGAAAACAGTAGCCTACTTGGATATATACCGCTAGAAGAGCAATTGAAATCTGTTAACTATGCCCTAACTTAATGTAGTAGTTCCCTTTGTATTGTATGTTACGGAATATTTTTCTATTTAAGAGGACATGGATTTAATTTTAATTTTCTACCTCATGAAGCGTTAATGTTGCAAGATTTTCACGCCACGACCATTTGCGATAAACTAGGCGTTTGATGTTTTACTAGCTGCTCAGACTTATGACTTTGGAAGATAATCTTTCTATTAACGGCTGGGTGGTGCCATTTTAATTAACAAAGCCTTACTGAAATGACAAAATTGGATTTGATCATTTACACGTGTGTATACAATTTTGAAAGACATGACACAATCCGTATTTCACTTTCAAAATACTGTATATGAAATATGTCGTACAGCAGTGAACTGCTAACTAACAGAGCAAAAATACCTTTTTAACATATCATCGGCTTCAAGGTACTGTGTTGCAGTTCTAATGAAATCATGGTGCTGGAGATCACACTTCTGGTCAACATGTTGTGTGTCAGGTTCTTTGAAGCGGCTCTACGAGTAGCAAAGAGCAGTGTATAGGCATTTCTGTAATGTTTGGCGCTATTATAATATTGCTTGGTGGCTAGATATGCTGGAAGTGTTATTTAGTCCCTGGTGGTGGTCTGAATGCAGTCTGAGTAAATATTTTGATTTTGCATAAATTTAGTCCTGCTGAAAGTAGCTTAACCTTCTTGTATTTACATTTACATGACGGGAGTATTATTTATGAATTACGTACACTGTATTTTCATCAAATCTCCCTGATAGAGGCAGCACAGCAGCTACATTCATTTTCAAAGTAGCATGTGTGTTTTGCTGCTCTGTCATAACCATTGTGCACTTGTATTTTATTGCTTTAGTGGAGCCATTTTCAAGTCTGGAGAGTTTTTACAGTTGCCTGTGTTTTCTGTTCTGCTGAGCAAGATGGCTTTTCCTGTTAGCCCACGAGACTGATGTTCCCTTAAGGCACTTTTAGTCTTTTATTTGTTATATTTTGACAAGTTTATGCATGAAAGAATATCCTGCTAGCAAATGTATTGCATTGCGTATCATGTAGCATTTTGCTGCTTTCTGCTGGTCTGCCTCTTTTGCAGAGGCTCCCGCAATCTGGACTTTTGCTCGGAATGGAAAATTGTATCTGACTGTCCCCTCATCATCCCGCTATCATATGCAGCAAAGGGCTTATTGTCATGAAGGCATTCTGCTTACGCAGCCATGGCAACTAATTCAGGGTCAATTGCAGACAATGTTTGCACAATGTGTGGTGCAACTTGCAGTAAATAAGTAAATCGATGAACAAGCAACCAAATAAATAAATCAACAACACTGCTAAGAAACTGACTAGGACGCACAGAGGAAGTATTAAGTAGTGTAATTGCTCACATTGAAGATTATGTGGATTAAGCGGATTCGGTCCTGTTCGTGAGGCTCCGTCTGCCAGTTTACTTTGATTCTTAAAGCTCTCCTCAAAGTCGAAACCATGTCTCTGCACTTGACTGAAGTGAGGGCTGTAAGCACAAACAGCTGTTCTGAAATGGGAAGGCTTCGAGAAAACGCCACTGTCCCTAAGAAATCCCTTATCCTTTGCATTTATCTGTCTTTGCGCTTGAGCCAGAGCCCAGCCCGTATGACTATTCCAGTCAGATTCAGAGCTAGATGTAGCTTCCTTAGCCTAAGACCAGTAAAGCACTCTTTTAATGTCCCATTTACACTGTTTTTTCCCACGTGTCACAGAAGAAACCGGAATTCTCGGTTCCAGGCCACCGGAACATTTATGAGATCCCCATGATTGATAGCATAATTGTGCAATTTCAGTGTTGTTTTTTCGTTTCCGTCTCTTTTTTTTTAAAATCTTAAAAGTGTGAGGCGAGCAGTACTAAGAGGTACCCGTCAGCCTCGGAGTTGTGCCCATAGCAGCTAGTGAGGTTTAATGAACATCTCAGCTGCAAATCTTCACCCGACCTGTGCTGATGCATCCACAGGATGTAATGGCAGAACCACAGCAGTGTCCAAGAGTTATATTTTGTATGATAGTATTCAGTGATATAAATCTTGACAGCTAAAAGAATAAATATGTTCTTGTACATTGCTTTTTCCTATGTGTTTGTGCACGGTTTTGTGTTATCTGTCTCTCTTGGGCGTCACTTTGGACAAAAATATGTGCCAAATAAATAAATGTGAATGTAAGCTGAGTTATGTGCAGCTCTTTCATGTTCTCAGCTTCCAGAAAGATCTCCCTGTTGGCATGAGGAAGCATCAGTGGTCAAAACTGTGTCCTACCAACACACAGCCCTGTCAAACAGTAGCTATTTGTTACATCCGTTGCAGTGTATGGCTCAGCCTGTGTCTGGAATGCCGCTGGTTTGAATTCTGTTGCTGACACAGTAATCCTATTACTGCTGGGCCCTTGAGTAAGGAACTTAACCCTGAAACCTGCTCCTGAGACACTGCTCTTTGACCTCACTTGTGTATGAATGTGTCTCATAAGACAACAAGATTGGATATGTGAAAACCAAAGAATTCCTGTGTATCTGTATTTGTACAAAGTACCAACGACTAGCAGATGCATTACGTCTGATAAGCTGCACTGTGTGGTGGATTAGATGCCAGGTTGGGTCTCCGTAAGGGCTGGTGTTGCCTGTCCGCTTTCCTCTTCGTGGCCCTTATGGATGCCCACGTTCAGACTGAATTTGTTTGTTGATGAGCGGAACCGTATTTGAGTCACTCACTGCTGTGGAACTGCCATTTTTACTGAGTAGGAAGCTCTCTGTGGTCTTGTGATGGGACACATGAGGCATCAAAACCCGTGGTAGGTGGGATTATCCCGAACTACCAATCAGTGTTGATTCTTTATGGTTTTAGAGGCTTCATTTAGCTCCAGCATTAATTTGTAGTTAGGGTACTCCTGCCCACCATGGGTTTTGAGGTCTCATTTAGCACCAGTATTGATTGGTAGTTTGGGATATTCCCACACACCACGAGTTTTGAAGCCTTGTTTAACACCAGCATTGATTGGTTAGTTCAGGATACTCCAGCCCTCCATGGGTTTTGAAGCTTCATTTAGTGCCAGCACAGATTGGTTAGTTCATGATAGTCTCACCCACCATGTATTTTGAAGGTCATTTGTCCCATTAGTACTGCTCTTATGAACTTGTATCTCTCTGAAACTCTGGTGATATTTAAATTGCCTTTTACTCTCAGTGCTTGAATGCTGAGTGTGTTTCCAGTCATTTAAACCACAAATCGGCTATTAATTGTGTATGAGGGACAATCAAACAGGAATTTCAGATTAAGAACAGACACTGGTTCTCTCAGTGGCTCTGTGATAGCAGATGAATGGGTTTGTTGAATTGCTCTCTCACCAATCATTTGTGGTAAACAATCCCAGAGAACAATTTCATCCTTTCTTGGAAGCCTCAGTGAGAAAGTGACAGGTTTTTTGATGAAGCATTCATTTACAGATGAAGGTGGCTGTAAAATTTTACCTTAGCGCTAGGTGCTGATGCTTCTGGCAGCTTGTGCCTCCCATCCATCCATCCATCCATCCATCCATCCATCCATCCATCCATCCATCCATCCATCCATCTAACTGCTGATCTGGTACAGGGTTGTGGTGAGTCTGTAACACCGTTATTTTGGAGTAGATTCTGTTAGCATAGCTTTTGAAAGAACCATTACAGCCGGAGTGTTGTTGGATAATGTATGTAAAATACAGGACAGGAAATCAGTGTGTTGTTAGTCCTTAAATGACATGGTTATGTAACAAAATTATAATATTACTAATAAAGTATAAAGCATTAAAACATAATAATAGCAATACATATCAATATGAAAATAATTTACTGATGGAAAAGAGAAATCAATTAAGGAAGTTTCTTAAGAATGATTTTCTTTTTGTTATGAATTAAATCTATGAACTGACTCTCTCATGGACCCTTGACTACATCAAGTATGTCTTTTTATCATTAGTTGTAATTTTTTTTCTGGCAAATAGGAAATTTATCGATCATAGAAAAGTTGTACGTCTTCCCTGACAAAAATGGCCTTGAAGGCCGAGTAGCTTTAAGTATTTTTGAATGTTTTCCTTGTTGAGCATGAATTTGTCCCTCACAAAAGCTTAATGGTTATCATCTTGTTAATAAATATTCCCAGGAAGTTCTTAAGTAAGCCTTTAGCAGAATTACTGAGAGCTTGAAGTAGAGTGGCCTTGTTCACAGGTGGGCCAGCTTGGGACGAGACGCAAGAAAGATTCAATCAAGTAATTTGGGCTGTGCTGAAACTGCCAAGGCAGTGGAGTTACATAGTCATGACAGTTATAGTTTATGCACTGCTGGGCATTACAGTTATGCGTTTTTCTCATTCTGATGGTTTTTATTGGTTGCTCCACAGAAACCATGGTAACTCTGATCTGACAACTAACAGTTTTGGGATTTGGGCAGAAGATAACCATATGAATGAAGTGTGGCGAGGCCGTGTTTCCTTGTCCTTTTCTCCCTCTCATATTTACAATATTTCCCATTACTGACCTGACTAGTGCAGATGCGTGTGCCTCAGAGCTGCAGGAATGGGACGGAGAATTCAATTTGTCTCTGATGGACTTCCTGGCATGCTTGTCATTCCATTACCGCATTGTGCGAGGAAAGGAAAGTTTATGGCCATTTCCTTTTGGTTTTTGAGAATGCGGCTTGAGGTAGGTCTTTGGGGGCTCCTAGATCATCTGCGAGTCCACAGAAGCCTTTGTTTTTGTTTTTTGGGAATGTACGGTCAGCAGTTGTTCTAACATTTCGGGCTTGATTCATTTGACGGGGCTGCAGCAGCTCAGCAAAAGGTGGAGTGTCCTGTTAGCTAGACAGGTGTAGCTGCTTGGAGATTTCATGGGAATTAGGGGCATTTAGGGGCAACTCCATATCAGTCCTTGTGTATGGCAGTTTGATTACCTCATTGAGAGGTTGGTGAAAACGAAATGTTACAGTTTCTTTGTTCCTGCCTGATTGGTGTAGCCAGTACATAATTTGGGATTCTGCCAGAGATATGGACTACCAATAAACCTAAGGATCCTTGCACTGTTAAGGCTTTTTTGTAGCATTGTTTAAACAATTTCACTGCCAGAATAATGTATGATTCTCATAAATGAGTAGTAAATCCGTATATAGTCTACTGTATACTGTACACCCACTACATGCACAGCTGTTAGCAAAATAGACACTATAAACATTTAGTGTAAACCCTCCTCTACAACTACGCATCTCTCCCTGGGGAAACCCAATTACTGCGCATCTACAAAGCAAAATATCAGGAGTGGAACAAGTTTAGATAGACATCTAATTGGCCTAGAATATGATGCTGACAGACTGTAATATACATCCAAGCACTCCATGCCTTAGTTCAGAATTCTGTGGCATAGGTTAGGTGTTCTGAGGCAACAGTGGATGCACAGTTCACAGGTGAAATAGGGAAGCTGAAATTAGGACAGTGTGAGGGCACAAACAAAGAAACCCGTGAGCCACAGAGTTTATTAACCAAAAATCAAAGTTTAGTTAGAGAAAATTATCATACTAGAAAAGAATATCCAACAAAACCAATCCTGGGCCCAATAAAAGTGGTCAACAACGTAGAACTAATCCGAAATTACTACAAAACACTAAAGCCAACGTTCACTGAACATGACCAACCAACCGAAATAACACGCTGGGGAGACATACGGTATATACTGGGTGAACAATCCAGCAACACACATGGGGCAGACCCTAAAGACCCATTTAACCATACAAACATATAAATAAAACAACCCAATAACACATCCATTGCTCCAAATACAAATAGTTTAATATGAAAAACTAAAACAACATTAACTCAAAAGAAAGCAACCAGTTATACCCCAAACCAATTCCCCCCTCCCCCTGCTGTAAACTCTGTTAGTATAGCTAGCTGGTAGAGAATTTAAGGGGACCCCATGAGAACATGATTGTTTACCTGCCGGACCAAAAAGATGCATGCACACCTCTAACCTGCACGCCCTGCTTCAGGTAACAAAGCAAAACCCAAACACAAGTATGTATTTCCTGTAAATACAATAACATTCTAAAATAAAATAACTGAACTAAATTATGGATCTTGTCCCTTCACTTCAATATAACAACTAAAATAGTGATAATATAAATGTATATCTACAAATGATGATTATATGCATGCATGCAAATGAATGTTTGTGGGGTTAACATGTTACTACTGTGTGGTCATCACTTTGGCCATCATAGGTACATGTTAAGATATGTGAACATGCACGGTTCTGTTGTTGGAGTTAACGTTAATGTTGGCATTTTTTCATTTTTGTTTTTATTTTATGAAGGCAGGGGAAAATGATGTCACTGAAATAAAATGAAAGTGAGATTAAAATGGACAAATATTGTCACGGTAACCCAGATTTCCTGTAAAGTCCCATAGATCAGCAGAAACAAAGGATTGGTGTTAGTTTTGTAAATATATATAAAAAACCATTTTTCTTGTTTTTGCCAGTTTGTTATGTAAACAGAGATTTACTAATGCAGCTGGCGTCACATGACCGTTTTTCACTGTTCTTTATAGAACTGAAATGCTATAGTCAAATTCACATTAGCAGAGAATCAACAATGACACCTGCTCCTCCCCTTTAATAATATGGAAAACATAAAAATGATTTTAATAATCCCAGTCAAAGGCTGTTTGTCATATGGCATTGGTCAAAACCAGGAAACAGAGGTACATCCACTGTATGCATCAGTAAATAAACTATAATAAGAAGAATATAAATAATAATGACAATTCATATTATTCAGATTTATTTGATGTTATTCTACCATATAGTGTACTTGTACTTGTAATAAGTGCAAATTTTTCCAATTTTGAGGTGGAGTTAGTGTAAGTTCTTGCTAAAATCTGATAAAGATGTAACCATGATATTTGAAAGCCATTGTTAAGCTCAGGGATCACATTTCTGAAATTTTGCGTCAATTCCACCATGAAGCACGCATACACAAAAAGCAAAAAATCGAAAGTGAGCCAAAAATTTTCCCTTCGCAACCCACAATCGTCCTGTAAATGTGCGCACGTGAAATCCTGCCCACTGCCGAACATGAATAGTCTATGCAAATGATCTTCTGGCTCATGCAATATGCAAGACAAGCCCTTCTGGTTGGAGGGCTGATGGTGATGACTGCAGAGAAAAAAAAAACTTCGAGGAATTTTAAACAGCGTGAGGTGGTCAGACAGAGAGAAATGTTATACTTTGCGGCCTAAGCACAGGTGTTACAAACAAGAAATAGTGCGTTGATTGGCAAGTAATCTCCACTGCAGTAAACTCCGCCTGCTCAACAGAAAGCACTACACCCGAAATAAAGATGTGGTCATGCATGATGGAGAAAATCTTTAATATATTACACTTACACGCGCAAAGTAACGCAGGACAGTTGAGCCATTCTTAGTGTAAGGGCATCTTCATTTAGAGATTTAGTTTCCCTGGGAACCTTTTATTTTAGATAAGTAGCCAGGATGTCTAACCTATGAGTATTTCACACTAGGCGTTTTAGACATGTATATCTGTATGGCTGCTTCTTAAGATTGTTTTCTTTACTTTTTATCACAATAGATATTCTACCTATTGTTTGCTGAAGTTGCAAACATCTCCTCTTTCTTTATTCATCATTATCTTGTCCGTTATTAACTTGTCTGCAGGATCTGAATATATGACAAGAAACAGTGAGGTGCTTTGTCAGCTCACGGTGCAGATATGTTGAATACCACTGTGTGTTTGCTTGCTGTATTGTTAAACTAAGAAATATGAACTTATTTATTAATGAACTATTTAGAACTATTTGTTTGCCATGGCAGTTTGCCAAACTTTGGTGATTTCCAGCACAGTCGGATCTGAAGACAGAGGGAAAAGAATGACTTTCTGTATGCAGGGTCAGAGTGTCAGCAACTGGTGGGGCAAAGCCACACCTGCGTTGTCACGCAGGGGATGTCCTGTTATGCAGTGCTGCACTGGTGCAGTCAAGAGACAGATCTAACGAGTGAGACCGTTTCAAAACAACCAGGTCAAGGCATTCTGCTTCTGAATGAAAGATGCAAGTTAATGACCATTAATTTGATCATTGTAAAATTAACAGTTATACTTTTTTCCAAGACAGTGGTTGTGAAACTTGGTGTAGGACTAGGATAGTCTTTGGCTTATTATTATTATTATTATTATTATAGATTTAATTTATAGGCACCTTTCAAGACACTCAAGTTCACCTCACAAAGAATAAAAGCATCAACACAATGACACCAATAAATTCAAACATGATAAAACAACAAGTCATAAAAACAGTCATGAGCTTTACAGAAGATGTACTCAAACTGAATACGCTAGCCTAAAGATATGTGTTTTAACAGCAGTTTTAAATTGTGTTATAGAGTCCAATTGACGAATGTGAGTGGGAAAAGAGTTCCAGAGTTTAGGTGCAGCATGAGAGAAGGCTCTGGCACCCATGGTGCAGAGTATGGTGGCATCTGGTACAGAAAGTAAACCTGATGATGAGAATGGAGGGAATGGGAGCCGGTGTAGATCTGCTGAAGATCAGTGAGAAAGGAAGCACAAGGCTATGTAGGGTTTTAAATGTTAAAAGTAGTATTTTAAATTGTATTCATTGGAACACAAGGAGTCAGCGAAGTTGAATGAGGAGCGGTGTGGCATGGATTTAGAACATGTAATAATCCTGGCTGCGGGATTCTGGATGAGTTATAGTCAATGAAGAATTTTATTAGGGATAGCAGACAGAATGGCAGAGCAGTAGTCTATATGGGATGTACCCAGGGCATTGACCAAGTCTTCAGTGCTGTTTTGTGTGAGGAAATATTTCAAAGACGGAAAAAGGCAGCTCGGGAAATGTTTATAGGTGAAGTAAAACAGAGGGTACCATCCAGAATGACACTAAGGCTCTTTACCTGCTTAGAAATTGGTTTAAAAATGTTATTAATTAAAACAGAAAAAGCATTAACCTTTGCAAGTGTTGATTTAGAGCCAGTGAGAAGCACCTCAGTTTTATTGCTATTCATTTGGAGAAAATTGTTTGCAACCATGTCTTTACGTCCAGGAGGCAGGCAGTGAGAATATTGAGGGAAAGAATGGAGGTAGGTTTGGTAGATAGAGAAAGCTGGGTGTCAGCCACGTAACAGTAGAACTGGATGCCATGATGATGGAAAATACTGCTAGAAGGAGGAGGGAGATAATAAACAGGAGTGGCCCCAAAACTGGACCCTGCAGAACTCCCCTAGATAACTGCAGGGCTCTCACTGTAAAATCTTCAATTGAACAAACTGCCTCCTATTAGTAAGGTAGGAGGAGAACTATTGAAGGCCACAGACCCCAACCCTAACCAAGTTAGAAGTACAGAGAAGGTCATTGGTTATTTTAACCATGAGAGTTTCTGTGTTGTGTTTAGGATGAAATCAGATTGAAATTATTCAAAAAAGTTATTTGCAAGATGGGACTGAATTTGGGAGACTAAAGAACTTTGGAAATGAATGAAGGTTGGAAATAGGTTGATACTGTAGTTATTCAGGTCATCGGCATCTTAGCAAGGTTTTTTTTTTTTTTTTCCAGGTTCGACTGAGGCAGTGTTTAGTGAGAGGGGAACTGTACTAGTAGTAAGAGAGGCATTAATTATAGTTGTTTTCATTGGTGTAATTCATGGCAGGCAGGCCTTAATAAGACTTGTGAGTATGGGATCTATGTACTTGGCAGGTGGAGGAATTAGATTTGGTCAGAGATATGATTTTCAGATGGTAGAATGAACTCTGAGAATGAGGTGGTTGGTGATGTAACTGAGGTGATGACTGACAGTAGGTCACTCTCCACAGTGATGGAAAAATCCAGTTCTTGATGGATTGTTGCACTTTTGGAGTTAATTCCAAAAAAGCAGTGCAAGACTCATCAGAAATGTGGTAGGTGGTGGTTTCTGATGGTTTGATTAACCTAGTCACCAGAGAAAAAAGTCCTGTACTAGTTCATTCACCTGTGTTAATGATGTATGAATAATATGCGGTTTAAGCAGCAGACAGAGCGTTTTTGTATCGGAGTCTGTGGTGACAATACATCTTGCTGTATACAACGAGCCCAGTCTTTTTGGATAAACGTTCCAACTGCCGGCCCATGGCCTTGAGCGATGGAGTTTAGATGTAAACCAGGGAGCAGTGTGAACAAAAGAGACAGTCCACAGTTTTAAAGGAGCTAAAATATTGAGAGCTGAACATAAGCAAACATGATGATCCACTAACTCTGCTGGTGAGGTGGTGGAAGAAGAACTGGGGTAGGACTTAATTAAACTAATAACGTTCTATGGGTGAACCTGTTTGATGCTATAAAATGATATGACTTGCTGAACCTTTGATTTGTTAAGGGGTAGGTGGGTGCTGAAAAGCATGACTTAATGATCTGTAATGGGCAACTCATCTGTAAGATTGCATGGTGTAATACCAGAGCAACAGACTAGGTCCAGAACGTGGGTTTGGAAAGTTCACAATTTGAGTGTAATCAAACAATCAAGCATTGCATTAAAATCTTTAGTAAAGACATTGGTAGGACCATCAAAATGCAGATTACAGTCACCCATCAGCCTCAGGATGATATTGGAACACATTTTGCACAGAATATTTAAGACAGTTGAGAGTTACATAATAAAAACATTTGATGGCTTGGGGGGTATGTACAGAACAGCAATAATTGTAGGTGAGAGTCCACGGAGTTTGACCACTAGCAATTCAAAGGAAGACTGATCAGGGAGCAAGAGAGGAGATAGCTTTATATCAACATGATAAACCTGCGCAAGACCGCCTCCCCTCCTAGAGGAACAGGATTTAGAGATGCAAACAAAACCTGGAGGAACTGCTTGATTTAGATGGAAAAACTCATTATATTGCTGCCAGATCTTTGTGAGGCATAAAAAGCCCAACTTGAAGTCCGTAATGAAATTGCTAACCTGTGGGGCTTTATTAGTGATAGACCAAATGTTAAATAAAACACATTTCAAGGAGTTAAGGTGCATATACTCTGCTGCCTTAGCCAGAGGCATTTGTACACTGTAATCAATACATTGTCAGAAGTTGTTGGATGACAGCAATTAGTAGTCCAGATGGAGCGAACAGTCATACTGCTATCCTTGCTGAAACGGATATTGTGACGAGATCCATGCAGATGTATTTTGCATGCCGGAGAATGTCACGGTGGAGCAGGAGATCAGCAGGCAGGTCATAGTTTGTCCGAGATCGATAAAGTTTGTCAGGTGAGGACTTCAGTAGGGTAAGAGTGAGTGTGTAATCTTTTCCTGATTTATCCAAAATGTTGCGTATGCATCCCCTGAGATGCCATAAATATGTGCAAGTTCTCACAACTTTTAATCTCAGATTTTACATTGAAACTTGCGTACGCATGTTTCGCGTGTCTTTTGTGTATACACAACCTTTATAAATAAGGCCTAGGATGAACTTCCCAAAGCATAGCGATGCCAGGGCATTTTGTTCTGTCTGCTATGGAAACAGCCCCACATCAAACCAAATGTAAAGCCCGAATTCTTCATGAATGTTTAAATTTCCATAGTCTAGATTTCACACAAGCAGTATCTTTGACAAGGCAATTCCCTGTCACTGAATAATGTCCATTTTTTCCAAGACCTTCCACAGATTCAAAATCTTTGCATAGGACTTTGGGAGACTGAGCAAGTCTGCCAAGAAAAACGCACAAAATTGCATCAGGCCTGAGTGCAGTTTTAGTAAAGATCTTTACAAAAAGCCTTGTGCCTTCAACTGCTGTCAAAATAATCCCACAAAGTACAGACTTCAGGGGTTTCAATACTGATGCAGGCAACAAATTCAATTTTTTCATTATTTTACAATAAATGTCAGCATTCTCTTGGGCTTACGCATTCTAGCTCCATGCATTTAACTTTCACAATGTATTCATCATTTTATAATCATCATATGATTGCATGAAACAAGACCTTGTAAGATGTCTTTGAAAACTTTTGCCAGACACTGTATTTGCATTTGCTTGGATTCTTTAAAGCGTGTCTGCTGTAAATCCCAATATGGAGTTATAAAGCATCGTACTGAGCTACGTGAAAGAAGCAGGTCCACTAGAGGAAGACATCAAACATTATACTCATCCTCATAATCATTTTTTTGATTATATCATAGTTCTTCCCTTCCCAGTGACATCTCATTTTAAATATTTCTCAGTGACATGACACAGTACATTGCATTCGTCTCCGTATGAATGCTGACTACCATATAAGGACATTTGTGTATATTCTCTTCTGTATGCTTCGGGGTGCTACAGAAGTGAAGCGATGTGTTTTATACAGTGTCTTTGTGCCCTGTGCTGCAGTTAAGAGTCTGGAGAGGTGTATATTTAGAGAGGCATGCTATTTCTGTAGCAAAAAAAAAAAAAGCTTTCGCACTAAATGTTATTACTGAGTGGGCTATTAGATCAGTGGTGTTCTATCAGCATGTTAATCTTTTGAGAATTTACTGGCCTCAAAACCAAAGAGGGCTATTAAAAAGTGACAAATGTTATTTTCAATAACATTTTGTTTTTCTCCTTTTTAAGCTTTAAGTTTAAAAACTGAGGCGACGCTTTTTTTGCAATGCTGTGGATTGATTTTAACACTCTCTGTGCAAGACAATAAGTTACTTCTTCATTAAAATGCTTTGGCTTTTCGTTGATGCTGCTTTAACTGGACCGGAACAATCTTCTGCTTTATGGATATGTCCGTAATCCGGTGCTGATCCTCTAACCGGCACCTGGTGATCATGAGCTTGGTAACTGACCCCCACTTCTCACAACCACCCTTATTATGATGTAATAAAAAAAAACAATGACTTTTCTATGGCGGTTTCCATAGATACTGTCTTTAATGAATCTCCAGGGTTATTATTGTTTTTCATCGGTGTTCCAGGCAATATCTCAGGGTACCAGCTGTAGTTTCCGTGGCAACAAGAGTCACTAATACCCAGACAGGCTTCACTCACCTAAACCTTGGTGAAGAACCTCATTAGGTACACTTACTTACTTATTGCAGGGAATGATGGCCAGTGATTAAAAAGCACTCCATTGTTTGTCTCTACCATGGGTCATTGTAGTGCCTCTTCAGGTTATGAATAATTACAATATAAAGCTGCTCAGTACATCTTAAATTAAGTGTCCTTCCTGAATAACTAAACAAGGTGTTGCTTCAGTTGCTGGTTTAAAGGTAATACTTGTAATTAATTAATGGCTGTTGTTTAGACCCTCTATACCTTCTTCACAGGCTACAATACGTTCATTTTCCACTCTGTATTTTGCAGGACACATTTTTTTCCTATTAAGTTTTGTACAAATTTGGAATTATTTTGGAGTGATGTCTGCTTTGTCTAGTTGCTTGAGAGAGACACATGCAATGGGTACAAACAGACCTTGAAATTCGCTCAAGCAGTGGCAGTGACTTCTGCGAGCGGCTGAGACGGAGCAATATTCAGTGGCTAAAATGTCGCTGCCTGGCAGCACTGGGGGTCGAAATGGCTTCCTCCAGCTGCCGTGCATCTTCGGTTGGATCTCTTGCTCATCCAACTGCTTGGACTTTTTCCCCGTTTCCCCATGAAACCTGCCGTTGTACTCCATCCTGGTCAAAAGGCTCTTCAACCTGACAGGATGATAGCCCAGTTTCCATCTTAGTGGGCCAGTGTCTTGTTTGGGGTGGATCCATCTGGGTGGTCCAGTATTCTAAGCTTTGCTCCTGGGACAAGCTCCGCTGTGCCTCAGCCCCACATGGGGGAGCGGGGAGTCACATGACCACTTTGACTTCTTTTCCTTTATGTGTCTGAAGGATGTGAGTTTAAGACAGTCTCACTTGCTGCTCCTTCATCTTCTTGAGCTTTTTCCTTCTGGGCGTCCCTGACTTATCCTCAGTCTCCACGTCTGGCTAAAGAATGCACAGCGGTGGAGTGAAACACGAGTCCATGGCCATGAGGTCATTAGTTTGCTGTTCGTCTGACCTTGTGACTTGTGGGCTGTCCAGAGTTGGTATGCCGAATCTCAATTATTCCCACTTTCTCGAGAGAGCAGACAGTCACAGAAGAGCAGTATCGAACTGTTGCTGTTTCCCTCCAATTTCCCAGAGTCTATGGAAGCCAAACCTGCCCAAAAGCAAGTTTTTCAATAGAAAGGATGATATTCCCATGCTCAGCTGGAGGTCCCAGGATCGGTTTCCGAGATGTTCATTGGTAGAGCATCCTGGCATATCTACATCGCTATGAGGAGACATTGGTATACCTCGAGCTGTGGGAGCTGTCAGACTTGCTGTGTAAATACTGCACCTTTGCCTGTAGCCTGCAGCCAGTAAAATATCTACCGTTGTTTTCGTGAACTGGCTTCAGAGGTGGGATCATAATAACATTCATACTTCTTGGCTGTGCTCCAAGAGCAATAACAGGGATCGAAATTCCATCACCACCATTTTTCTGCAGTTTGGTCGAACCCAATCGCAGTCACACACTTGAGGGCCCACAGGATTGCACGGTAGACCCGGAGACCCAGTGTAAACAGTACGCTTCAATATCATGCCCGGTATTGAGTTACGGTACTTAGGCAAGTGCACTAACTTAGCTTTATCTGAAACAAGTGCCTTTAGATGCAGTCTGAGGATGGAGCACAGCTTTTAAATTTGAACAGATAAGTACAGTAATTCATTCATTTTCTATTGCATTATGATTACGCTACGGCCTTCAGGACATTGAGAATACTTTTGCATGTTACAATGCTCTCATTAATTCTTCATCTTGCCTTCTGTTTGAACTTAGGAAGCCTCTCCGGTGTGTTTGGAGGAATAAAGAGAAGCCATAACCAAAATGTATTGTGACACCTCACTCTAATTTGAAAAGACACACGTTATGAAGCTCAGAAAGGTAGTGAAAGTGGACAGCTAGTGTGGAAGCTGTTAAGATGTTTAAACTTACGACTAACAGGTTGCTGGTTCAAGGTTTACCAGTTACTGCCTCTATCCGCTTTTGTTCCATTTTGGAATTTGACTTGTATCATTTCAGAGTTGACCATCCGGCTGGGTAAACAGGTAATGTTGGACAAAACACAGCTCATAAATAGGTTTGTATATTAAATCTTTGGTTTGTCAGTGGAGGCTGCCTTCGTTGATCTAAAGTTGTTAAGCCTAGAAATTATTTTGACTATTGTAATTCTGTCATTGTACTCTTGGTCCATCTCCCTCTTGTAAATAAGGTGAAACACACTTATGTAATGGTATATTTGATTGGACTTAGGCAATATGGACTCCATTTTGAAGCCCGCTATTTTAATGGATCAAATGGGGATTACGAAATATAAAGCTGGCACTCTGTAAAGAAAATGTCATCTCTGACTTTGTGGAAGATTCAAAAAAGTGTCATTTATTAATATTCTTTCCCTGGAGGCTCAACCAGGAAATCAAAAGTGCAAAAACACTTTTGTCATCCAAGATTTTCTTGACCATTGGGCAAATAAGAACACAGAAATAGCCACGGTGCGGTAAGGAAACTTGGTAATATCACTGCACTGTCAAAAAAATCATTACTGGAAGGTTAATTTTTCATTTGATGAAAGGGAAAAGAGGAACATTTACAACAAATTACTCCTCACTGCTTGATCTCTTCAACACAAGTCATGTTATGATCTAAAAGCCACTAGAGCGTTAATCAAGACACCGTCGCTGTAGACTGTGCGGGCATCCATGACTTGTACCTTATAACAACAATCAGCTCATCGATATTGATGGACTCTCAGCACCATAGACACAAATAGTACAAGAAAAGACAGATTTAGTAAGTTAGTTTGTCTGATCTTTGTTATATGCTTCAGTGGAACCATGGAATTTTTTTGTGCTAACCAAATAAAATGTATCCGTTCGAGGATAAGTGTCTATGAAGTTGCTCTAAATGACAAAAGGAGGAAAATCGTGTCAGATTTTGACATACATGGGAAGGAAATTAGCAGTGGCTGGCAGGCTCTGAGCTGAAGTCTCTCTTGCATTAAGTGCTGATAAAGAGTGTGAAGGTGTTCCACAAGACTCAAAGGATCTTTCATGATCTGAATAAGATGTTCCGAAAACCAATTGTGGCTGAGTCCCATTTTAGGGAGCATAACATTTACTTATATTTGAAGCTCAAATGAGAGGAGATTTGGAATACCGTGCTTAGAAACATATTCTTTAAAATTAAACTGCACGTTGATTATTTTGCGTTATTTAAATTTTATATTTTATAAAATAAGCATTACTGCACTACATCCCATCCACGGTATACCTCAGCCTTGTGCCTTATGATACGAGGCATTGGCTCCAGGCCCCCCACAACCTTGACCTGGATAAGTAGGTAGAAGATGGATGGAACACTCCACTATCAAGTTGCATTTTCTTTCTGCGTTGATAGAAACTTTGCAGGTTGGTTAGCTCTTTCAAAGTCAAGCATGGGAGTATAAAGGAAGTCGGTTTGAAGAACATTACACAATTTCCATCAGCAAGTTACAAAGCCTTGCTGAAGATGTAACATAACCTTTCTTGAAGGTCATTAGTAGAGACAGATCTTCCGAAAGAAACCCCGCTTTTCTGTCACATTAGCATATCTAAGCACAATATAAGTGATAGATATGACAGGTATTAGGTACATTTTCTGTTGGCAGGCTTTCCAAAGATATCAGTTATATTTGCTGTTGTTAATGAAGCGGGAGTGTTATTAAAGATGGCAGATTCTCCAAAACAGCAAAATGGTGTCTAATAGAACTACTACGCTGACCTACAAATACTTACACGTCTCACTGTATTACTGCATGTGCTGGTAAAGGTGCAGCTTTGTTATTGGGGGTTGATTTTGCTTAGAACCCACAACCATTTCAGCAGTTTTGACCTCTCATTATGCTTATTAAGGTCAATGGAAAGGCTGTAATATTCCGGGTTTGTCATTGATCTTTATGCAACATTTTGCTTCCTGGAGTCGCTTCCTGGAGGTTGAACTCTAAATGTCAGGGGAAGGTGCACCTGTCCCGGTGTTTGCTCGCATGTTTGCTTTCGTTAAATAACCGAGTCATTCATCGTATGATTCATCTCGTTCTGCTCTGCAGGTGAGTAGAGCCTCCCGGGTTGCCATGACTGCGCCAAGGACAGGGAAGAGAGTGTCTCTTTTCCTCTCCTCAGATCCGCTTAGACGTCCGTAAAGGCGCTCGGTACACAGCTCGTCACTACGAGTGTCAATGAAGAGTCCGAGATTGCGCTGACCGGCAGCTAGCGAAATTAAAATGACTGAGCAAAAACGTTTTATCTTTCATTTCACTTTATTCCTCTCGACCTTGTGTTATGCCTTTGGCAGTATTTTACGGTTCTGTTTGCTAACCACGATGTCACTGAGTAGGCCATGCTGACTTTCTGCTGTAATGCTTCAAATAGGTGTAGCTAACGTTTACACGGCGTTGTTTCGTTCCCCGTGACAGCCGGGATTACCGTCTCTGACATAGTGCTGGATGCAAGTAAGGTTGGTGCAGAAGTGTGTCACCAAGGTGCTCGAATGCTGTGCGGTTTTTAAAAGAAGTTCTCAAATCACTTTGTTTTGTTGAGGCGACTTGGTTAATTTCATGGGTATCCAGCGGAACCAAACTTGTTCTTCAACTGAGATGTAGTTTTGTTGCTAAAAAAAACTTCATTCTTCTACAGAAACTAAATTCCATTGTTCCTTTTTCTTGCTACCAAAGGCTTACCGTGTATGAAACAGTGCATAGAAAAAAAACTTGAATATATATTTTTCATGTATTTGGGGAAACATTGGCTGTACATATTTAACTCTTAAACAGATTTTCTGAATTATTTATCTAAGGCTTTCAATTCGAACAATTGAAAAAGTAAAAAATTCTAAATTGTGTCTGTGAGTTGAAAGTGAGAAATTTAGAAGCTACATTATTGTTAGTAGTACAAGAAACAATTGTCAAAACATAAATTAATGATAAAGTGGCTCCTGAACAACTTAAAATATCGGTCTGGAATCGATCTGTCCTGTGGAAGACTGCAGATATACTTCAGTCAGAAAGAAGCTGTAGGAAAGCTGAGCGCAGGTGGAGGAAAAGAAGACTGGAGACTGATTATGGCGTATATAAAGGGAACATTTCTTCCTATCAAAAAGCTATGTCCAAGGTACGTCAGGCATACTTCTCTAAAATAATCACTCAAAACAGTAATAACCCTAAACTTCTCTACCTTTCACAGACTTGTTAACCCAGCAACTAGGACAGTGCATGAGATCTCTGCTGCTAAATGTGAGGAATCTGCTACATTTTTAAGGCTAAAATGATTGATATTCGTACCTACATCACATTATCATCAGTCTCAAACATCTCTGAGACCAAGTCTGTCGTAACAATTAACAGATTTGAAGCGAGAGGCAGAGATTGCTTAATGTTGTCACACAATTAAAATCGTCAACATGTTCCAGCAACCCAGTCCCTACTGTCTTGTTCAAGCAAATATTTTCGTTGTATACTGATTGGGTTCTTGATATTGTTGATATTTTACTTACCACAGGTATTTTCCCCGATCCTTTTAAATGTGCGAAAGTTTGTCCACTTCTTAAAAAACCTTCCTTGGATCACACCGTTCTTAACAATTTTAGGCCAATTTCTAATCTTCCTTTTATGAGCAAAATTTTAGAGAAAGTCATTTATTTTTAGATAAGTGCTTTTCAGATTGTTGAATTCTTACAATATAATGACATTTTTGAAAAGTTCCAGTCAGGTTTTAGACCCCTCCATAGTACAGAGACAGCATTATTAAAGATAGTCAATGATCTTAGGTTAAACACTGATGCAAGCAAGGCATCTATTCTGGTCCTATTGGATCTAAGTACTGCTTTCAACACTGTTGATCATCACATTTTACTACAGTGTTTAGAAACACTGGGCTTCTCTGGTCCGGTCTTAAATTGGTTTAAAACATATCTGACAGATAGAAGCTATGAGGTTAAATTAGGTAATCATGTATCATCCCCTGTCAGGACCTATCATGGGGTCCCGCAGGACAGCATTCTCAGCCCACTGCTCTTCTCTCTCTGTATGCTACCTTTGGGTAATATTGTTAGGAATTTTGCTATCGGTTTTCATTTCTCTGCTGATGACATTCAACTCAATATATCAGTTGATCTAAGTACTACAGATGCTATTGTCAAGTTACAACAATGTTTAACTGCAGTTAATGAACGGATGTCCAATAATTTCTTAAAACTTAATGAGGGAAAAAAAACAGAGGTAATTGTTTTGGGCCCTGAGACACTAAGGGAGAAATTGAAATCATGGGTAATGACACAAACAAAATCTTAGGTTAGAAACTTTGGTGTGATTTTAGACTGCGAGCTGAGTTTTAAAAGCCACATTCAGCATTGCTCTAAGACTGCCGTCTATCACCTTAGGAATATAGCTAAGATCAGATCGTTTTTATCATTTAAAGATGCTGAAACTTTGATTCACGCCTTCATCACCAGTCGCCTTGATGACTGCAACTCTCTTCTTACCTTTGGCATCCCAAAGTCTGGTATTAACAAGTTACAGATAATTCAGAATGCTGCTGCCAGATTATTAACACGAAAAAAGAAATCAGATCATATTACTCCAATTCTTTACCATGTCCACTGACTTCTGGTTCCTTGTAGAATAGATTTTAAAGTTCTTTTGCTTACCTATAAAGCACTTAATGGATTAGCACCTTCCTACATATCTTTTCAATTCAATTCAATTTTATTTATATAGCGCTTTTAACACGGAGCGCGGTCACAAAGCACTTTACATAGTCCCGGG
>JAACJT020000075.1:18149496-18163462 GCA_009936485.2 Gymnarchus niloticus | reverse complement strand
CCCTGGATGGGATGCCAGTCCATCACAGGGCACAAGGCTGGGGTACACCCTGGATGGGATGCCAGTCCATCACAGGGTACAAAGCTGTGGCACACCCTAGATGGGATGCCAGTCCATCACAGGGCACATACATACAGTCATACACTAGAAGCAATTTTGAGAGCTCAGTTAGCTGAACTGCATCTGCTTGGACTACAGGAGGAAACTGCACTACCTGGAAGAATCATGCGTGACACTTAAGTACATGCAAACTCCACACACTCAAATTGGAGGTGGGATTCAATCCCCCTACTGGAGAGGTGTGAAGTTGTAGAGCTACCGGCTAAGCCAGCATTAGGTGAACCGGTGTCTCCAAATTGCCTGGAGTGTGTGTTCATACTTGTCAATGTTCCCAACCTCACACCCTGTGATCCCAGACTCACCAGAAGCCTGCGTTGGATAAGTGGTATGGAAGACGGATGGATTGAGCCATTCGACCAGACACAACTTTTATTTAAGCAATGAAAGCTGTGTTGTATTTCATCTGAGAGAGGCTAAGTCGACTGACAGGCCCGTTTGTTCACTGTCAGCATACAGTGGTCTCCTGTTTCATCAGTCGGCTGCACGCATAGATCCTAATTCCCCGGTCCACCTTACACTTCCAGTCAAAAGTTTTTGCACGCATAAAGATTTTCTACATTTTCTGTTACCCACATAATTTTCACAAAAAATTACAGACAATATTCATTGCTAACAAATAATACATTCATGTTCAGCGTACTTCAAATATCTTTATTAGCAAGAAAATTGGTCATATCTTTGGTCCATCAAAGTAGCCTCCTCTAGCAGCTACAACAGCAGAACAAATCCGAGGCATTCTTTCAAGAGACATTAAATATTGCTCTGTAAGTTCATTCCAACACTCCTGGGGCATGGTTTATGATTATTACAGTTTATTACGTTTATTACGTTATAGTATTCATAAATCTCCTTCGGGCTGGAGTTGAACTTCATGGTTTGAAAAGACAAATTACAACATTTAAATATACACTATTGAGTGTCTAGAATTGTTTGTGAAAATTATGTAGTAACATTGAAAATGTGGAAAATCCTAGTGTGTCCATTTTGTCTTTCTGACTTTTTCCCTTCGACAGACAGACAGACATGCAGACAAAGTGACACTTCATTGATCCCCAGAAGGAAACTCGTGAATCATTTGAGTGGGCCATTCTGTTAAACCTGTGTTAAAGTCCAACCCCAAATCAAATCTCCATCCCTCGTCTAATTCCTGTGTCACGTTGCTTTATTCTCCATCCCGGCCAAAGTGAATCTTATATGCACACACATATATTTCCTTTGCCCGTTTAAACAGTCGAGATGTACGCTAACAATATGCACTTTGTTTCAATAACCTGTAGAGTGCTAATATAAATGGTGTATAGTGCCTATATTACCATATTCAAAAGCTTCCATAAATGCTGTGCACCAGCTGACTTGAACTCACTCGGATCGGTACGCCGCTTTTGCCATGACATCACGCCTGCTTATTGGCGAAAACTTTCCGAGGACTTTGGTTTGTCGCTTTAGATTTCAGAAGGACGTGCTAATCAGCGTAGTGTTTCTGTGTGTCTTTCACGATGTTATAGTAATGCTCGAATAGGCAGGGCAAGTAAACAGGAAACTGTATAGAATGGCGAACTCTGAAAGGATTTTGTTTTATACCTTGGTAATAAACAAGTGCTAAATTATTAATTCTGCATATTCTGAGCACTGTAAATCATGTTTTCTACAGTATTTTACAAATGTTGGTAGCACTTTAATTTCACTGTGATCTGTGATGATGGTAGTCTTTACTTCAAATGAATCTGTGCCGTTTTGCAGCTGAATTGACCAGTATTTTGTATTTTTCATATCTCCTGACTTTTACATGTGCAGCATGGGGAAAAACTCCAAATGTTAAATGACAAATCCAATTCTGGAAGTCGTTACTCAGGCAGGGGTCGATCAGGTGCAGCCAGAGTACAGGAGGAAAATCCAGAATCATAATTTAGATACATAGAAAATGAATCAAACACAAGAGAATTGCAAAATGGATATAACGTTCAGACTGTGGTTCAAACGAGAGACAAGACTTGGCAGCTGTGGAAAAAGCCCAGGGGTTTAAATGTCCACACAGTCAATGAGAGATCGGTGAAATGATCGATTGGTATTCTGGCAAGGCAGAGTGATGACGATTGCGTGTGGACAAGACTGAAACAGTCAGGGCGTTCTGATGTGTATATATTTATTGCTTACTGAAGGGGGTGTCCTCTTAGAAAAACTAACAAAGCCCTTTCCCGTTAACATCACACTAGGTCAAAGTGACATCAGTGAGCCTCTTTAGACTCCATAAAAAGCTTCAGATTATCCCCTACTGCAGAACAACCAGACCGAGGTCTTTGTCCTTGCTCTGCGGTTTCATTCGCTCGATATTCCACAAAGTACGTCACAAGGCCATTTAAATTTCATGAGGACAAGATGTAAATAAGATGTGAATAACTTTTGCATATCGGTCAAAGACACGGACAATTCCATAAGGGGTCTCATGTCATACCCTTGAGCTGAGTACTTAGCCTAAATTGCCCCAGCAAAATATTTAGCTGGATAAATGGGTGGATGAATAACAGTGGGTCCGTTTAGATAAAGGCATCAACTAAGCGGCTAAACGTAAAGGCAAACAAGGGCCCGTGCTTAGCGGAATGACACACGCCGTGACGGTCGAAGACTGCCGCTTGATGCCTGCGGGCTCCCCTGCGGGTTGCTGATGAAGATGGGATTAAGTGGGCACGCAAGTAAGATCTATGACCTTCATAACTTCATCTGTAGCCATTATCACGTAAACCCCTTTACCATGTGAAACATGGAGACGATACCTCCGGTGATATTAAAGCATTAATAAGAAGCATAGAGAGATGAGGGAGATCAATTCTGCACCTGTTTCTAAAGTGATTCATCGATTGGAATTGCGGCATCGCTTACATACAGTACTGTGCAAAAGTCTTGAGCCACCCCTCATTTCTTTATATTTTGCTAGGAAAATGGGACAATAGGTATAGTGATTTATTGCAACATCATCTGATCATCTGTAATCATCCGCACCTGTTTCTTCACTGGTTCATGCCTTAAGTTAGATGGCTTTGTTATGCTTGAATGATTCATACGTAGGACACTGTGTGGCTTAACAAACAAAGAACGTTCTTCTGAAACTGGTCAGGTACAGATACTGAACTGAAAATGAGAGCAAAAAACTTTGAAAGTCCATCAGGAAGCCCGGAGAACTATCCCTCGAGACTACATTAAAAAAATACAAGTTTGGCTCCTTGAAGCAAAATATGAAGAAATGAGGGGTAGCTCAAGACTTTTGCACAGTACTGTACCTCACGCATTGAGAAATAAACTGTGTTGGTGGCCTATGTAATGGTTCTTGTCAGTGAGACCCTTTAACCTGAGGCCCAGATGTAGCCTGGTCCTCGCATGCTTACTCCGACAGTAACAAGAGGTCATCCTTCACACGCCTAAGCTAAGTCGTGTCCTGACCTGGAATGAGGGATAGATGCATGACTCACCTTAGTATCATTATACTATACAACTGTTTTATGGGATGGGTTTGCAGTGTCGTGTCCTACCATGGGCCTGCATCCGTGCTCTTGGAGTAATATTGACACTTTGCTGGGAGTCCATAGTCCCTTGATTTCTACTGAAGGCATGGTACAGCAGGTAGGTTAAGGTGCACTGAATGATTCGGCAATCTGATTATTTGAATTCACGCTTACACTACTCCTGAAAGGGATACAGTATATATGGTACTGTATACCTATCCATCTGCCTAGTTCAGTTCAGGGTTGTGGCCGGGGGGCCTGGAGTCTATCCCAGACAGCAGAGGGCACAAGGCAGAGGTGCACACACTCTGGATGGGATGCCAGTCCAGCACAGCAGGTTGCACACGCATGCACAGTTACACTATCAGCAATTTAGTGAGACAAATCAGTGTAGCTGCATGTCTTTGGACTGCAGGGCTATACTGGAATACCTGGCGAGGGGAGAGCATGCTGATTTAGGGGAGCATTGAAACCCCCCCAACCTTGGTGGTGTGAAGTAGCTAGTGATTGGACAAATGAGGTGTCAAAACCCATGGTGGGTGGGACTATCCCAAATGACCTGCTGGTAATAGCAGGTACTGGATACTTGCACCCACCATGGGTTTTGAAGCCTCATATGTCCCATCACTAGAGACAACAGTGCTACACAGCGACCCACTACCCCTGCTATAATATAGCATTTGAAAATACGTTTTATGTTTAGCTTCATGTTTTATTTGTTAAGTTCCAATCATCTTCTAGCAGCTTATCCTGATCAGGGTTTAAGTTGACATATTTTTTTAAAATAATACACTGGATTTTATTCTTATGTTGCAGAGTTGTCACATAGAACTAAAACCACTAAAGGGCAAATTATACAGTGAAGACGGGAGCCTTTGGTAACAGCATCTCAGCCCACTAGCTGGCCGTGCTGACAGGTTATTTAAATTCGATATTAAAACTAAATTATACTGTTAAAGTCTCAGTAATAGCTCATAATGAGACTGATAGGGACTTTTGCCATTTGCCCTCTGCAGTTACCTCCATTTTAATGAAACATCCAGCCAAGAGCCAAACTTAATATTGCTTCATGAACTTGGGCAGAGGTTAGCTAGGTTAGCTTAGTTCATGATGGCTCCTTGCATGTGAGAATGAGTAATGTACACGTTTACTATTGTTTAAACACCCTGGAGAACAGCTCATCCATCCCATGGAAAAAACAGAGGGTAATTAACGTTTTGATGCCTGGAGGGCTCGCTCTATCCCTTGGCCTTTACTGAGTAAACTCTTGGGCTTTACTGAGTAAAGTGAAGAATGTACACATTGGAGTATGGACCTTTATGGAATAGAGCGAAGGATGTTTGCAGTGGACTATGTGCCTTTAGGGAGCACAGTGTGGGATATATACAGTAGAGTCTGGGCCTTTAAGGAGTATAGCAAGGGATGTACACAGAGGAGTATGGGCATTTTAGGAGTATAGCGAGGGATGTTCACGGAGGAGTATGGGCATTTTAGGAGTATAGCGAGGGATGTACAGAGAGGAGTATGGGCATTTTAGGAGTATAGCGAGGGATGTACACGGAGGAGTATGGGCATTTTAGGAGTATGGCGAGGGATGTACACGGAGGAGTATGGGCATTTTAGGAGTATAGCGAGGGATGTACATGGAGGAGTATGGGCATTTTAGGAGTATAGCGAGGGATGTACACGTAGGAGTATGGGCATTTTAGGAGTATAGCGAGGGATGTACACGGAGGAGTATGGGCATTTTAGGAGTATAGCGAGGGATGTACACGGAGGAGTATGGGCATTTTAGGAGTATGGCAAGGGATGTACACAATGTAGTATGGGTCTTTAAGGAGTATAGTGTACATTCCTCAGTATACTCCATAACAGGAGAGATGGCACTTGAAAGATCTCTGGAGGGAAATTAGGACATTACGGCAACTCAAATTGTGGTTGAAAAAACAGACAGGCAGAGGAAAAGGGGAAGAATTAATAAGATAATGTAAATAAAGGTACAAATAAAATAGAATGTGCTGATGTGAATAAACTAAACGTAAAGATGTAATGGAGTGCCAAGCCATTAAGGCCTATTCTACCTTTTACCCTCTACTCCAAGCTTGATGTTAAAAGTGCCACTCTGCACATCTGTTATGACACTTTCAGTGCCCAGCGGTATGTGTGCCGTTACGCTCACTCTCTCTACCACTGGGAGAGCTCCAGATTTCACAGATCCCGCCTGGTGAACATTCATGTCTTTTGAGAGTTTTTCTCACATTGTCACCTACCAAGAGTTTGCCACCAGGCAGGGGCCTTGTGCAGACTTTTGAATGGCTGAGCCTCGTGCATATTTGAAGGCCCCGGTGATTGGGCTTTGCCTGGCGGCAGCTGGCGATAATCCAAATCTTCGCTCCACGTCCTCCAAGTGCATCATCCGAGCGGACAAGATCCAGTCACAATGGTGACGGCTGAAAATACCCTCATCTCATCTCAAAGTGCGGAACCGTTTGGATTCCCGTTTGCATTTTGACGGGCTCCAGTGAGCGCACTACTGTCTTGGCAGTGTCCCTGCGCTGGGGACTCGAGAAAAAGCTGACCCACACCTGTCTGCGGATCAGACAAAACATCCCTTGACAAGCTGTAACCAAACCACTTAGATGAGATGAGAGAGAATCGACTGTCTCTGCAATGCAGTCTTCTGCGACTGAAGAGCTCCCAATACTTCGCTCTCTGCCGGCTGCTGCTGCTCTGTTCTGATATCCTAGTCCCCCGAGATTTGGATTTTCCTGTTTGAACGTTCAAACGGTCCAGCATCTGTCCGACACACTGTTCTCCAGCCTGTGCCTATTTAATGTACCTCTAGCTGCTCCTCTTTAATATTCTGTGACATTTATGGGTGGTGGGGGGGTGGGTTTAATTAACTTCTCGATTTCCAAAAGATTTCATAATTAGAATATATCTGCTTTCGTTCCCGCATGGATTAAACCTTGAACAAAGCCAAAGAAAGGAAAATCAAACAGGATTAAATAATAAAAGGTTACCATATCACGGATGGATAATGCCAGGGTTGCTAATTAGCATCGTTCAGCGGTTCAACAGGGCACGAGAGAAACTGATGTTTTAGACTGTCAGATAGAGAATGTGGACATGGGATTTTAATTAGACTACTCCTTGGGGGTGGCTGTGATTCTACACCTAAAGGAGAGAGGTCCTTCGGATGGCCACTGATCCTAGCCTTACATGCCTATACTGGAGGCGGATATGGTGCTGTGTAAACGTGACTGAAGGCCATGTTTTGCAGACCCAGACCACTCGACAGTGCTGAGCTTTATCACTCAGCGTCGACAGACAGCTCCGTGGTGCAAGATTGTGACTCTGTAGGCGCCCCATTTGGCAGACAAGGAAACTTGGTGGGGGAGTTGGGGGAGGAGGGGTTTGCCCTTCCTCAGGTTGCACTTGTCATCCAGTCACAAAGGAGAGCATCTCCACGCTTAGTGGTCAAGACGGGCTGTCACTGACAACAGGTATTCAGCCCCTGCCAAAAATCTAATCCCCAGATTTAAGTGCCGCGTTAATATGTGTTAATATTTGTTATATTGTGCCTTTGGCACCTCAAACCTCTGGTATATGTACGGCTACCTGAAGGCCCAATCCGGTCCCTGAGAGACATCCATTCACATTAAGTGCCCCCGTTTCTCTCTCAGTTAGTCATGGATGCCCAGCCTTCCACATGCTTCATTCTGAAGAATAACATTTAAATCACCGCTGTATCTCTTCACGTCTCGGTGTGTCATCGATCGAAGAACTGCGTGTGAGCAAAGGTGTGTCAGTAGTAGTGACGCCTTCCACCAGGCCTGCCTCGCGGTCTACTCAGCCCATGAGTAAGTGTGACGCGGAAACACTCGGCGTGACACTCTGCCGCTGGCTGTGCTTTCGTAAGGACGAGAGGTCTCCTACCCGAGGCCTGCTCTCGACCTCGCTGCTGGGGTGCGAGACATGATCTCCATCTGCCGGAGACGGTGAAACACCCCTTACACGTGTGGCATCATTGTTTGGATGCGGTAACAGAAAACAACAAAGTTTTTGGCTCTGTCTCATAACCGAACGTTCAGCTGATGGCCAGGTGCCGGCAATTCATCAGCAGCCTTCTACAGCCAGATTAAATGCGTTTCATTTAACGAGGCTTCATCTCACTCGCTCCTTCTGACCCCACCCCTGGAGGAAAGAGGTTCTGGCACACTGGGAGAGTAAATCGGAGGGACCTCTTAAATTGAGTAAATGCTCTCACGTTGCTAAATTGTAACGTTTGCATAGTGAGTCGGGCAGATGATGGAGCTGGCACAGTCATAATATCACCACTGGACCCTTGAGCAAGGCCTTTAACCCCAGCTGCTTCAGGAATACTGGCTGATCCTGCTCTTTAACCCCAAGATTACTTCACTTATGCATTGCTTTGGACGGAAGTGTCTCATAAATAAATGCACCGTGACTTGAAATGGAGATGGTGTTCGTGTTATTTACATTTTTGCGTAACCGTTCTGGAGGAATCTGTTTTTTTATCAGGTGTTTATTAATAATCCTCTCCCAGAGGTGCTGCTTGTTCCTTTCAGGGTAATTTAGCCATCAAATGTTCTTGGAAGACCAGGGGTTCAGATGAGTAGAGGGGGTCCATGCCACTGCATTACAACATTCCTGTCTCACTGACCGACAGCAGTGGAAAACACGGCCAATTTCAGATGTTATAATGAGGTGCAATGGCGTACCATAACTCCAGGACTCACCAAGGCATGATAATCGGAACTCGAGAAGCATCCTGGCTTGGAAGGAGAGCGTGTGTTTGGTTTTTTTCTTCTGGGAATTGTTTGGGAACGTGGGGGCAGACTCACAGTGGGGTCACCTCAGCACTCAAGACACGTGCAATGCTCTCGCGTGCCCACAGTCCCACGTGGATCCGCTTCGCTTGACCATGAGGGCATTCTGCTCGTCCTTCCAGCCTACATCCCAAATGGAATACGTCACGTCGTGTCATTTAAAGCCCCGAGGTTGTTGATCTCTGTGGAATGCCTATTTCATATGAATATTATGGGTTGTTTGTTTAAGTTAGTGTAAAGTTCAGCTATTTGCAATGAGAGAGGATTCTTCTGCATTTACATTGCCGAGTGCCAGCACATTACTTCGGCTGTTTAGTAATGGCCACACTTCAAAGTGTTGTCTCTGATATTTAAAGCAAGCCGAGGAGCTGCTGGCAGAAGTTATTGCCATTAAAGGCCCTAATCTGTTTCCCAAAGACATTAGTGGCGAGTAATTCTGTTTTATTTCAGATCAGCCCAATCGTGACTCACTGTGTTTACACTAGCCTTTGTAAATTGCCCGTTTTCAGCATGTCCTGTAAGGAAAATAGATCCATGGGAAAAGGAATGGGCTAAGAAAAGTCGACGGGATTGCAAGGCAGCCTCCGCCAGCTCATGCGGCTTCTCCTAATTGGATTGGCTTCCTTCGCTCCCTCTCACAGTGTGAACCCGTGCTTCGGTGTTACTCAAAGTTGGGGACCATGGGGAGCAGATGGTCGCCATTCCCGAGAGTTCCTGAGTGATGTAGCTGCTCCGTGCGGGAGCGGCACTCATAGAAAAAGCGACCATGACTTCACTGAATCAGTCATTGAATATTTTAAATGTGTGAACAGGCTTCAATAGTCTTTATGAGGAGATTAAAAAAAGGTGAAAGAGCACTGCAGAAAGGTCCCCATATAGTCTGGAATCATGCAGCACTCTGTAGAAGGTTTTTTTCTTATCTTAAGTAGTATAACTCCCATATCAGACATTGCCATGGCTACCAGGCACAGTGTTAATAGTCACACTGTGTTGCCCCTTTACACTACAGTGCTTACACTGCAATTTCGGAAGGAGGAAAGCCAAGTATTACTCCAACCTGCGATGTGCAATCGATCACAGTTGCTTAAATCTGCTTTTCGAACTCCGGCTGTGAAAAATGTGTTCACTAATTGCATTTCCATCACAGTGATCAAAAACGCATTAACCTTGTTGATCAGATTATGATGCGTCATTTTTTTTTTTTTTTTTTTGCAAATTCCCAAGTTCTCTTTTCTCCCACTGCTTAGTAATGCTGAAATTAATCATCCTGGCAGACAGAGGGTGCTGTTGAGGGATGGGGCAGTTTTAAGGGGCTTCTGCTTATCTTTTGGGGCATTTTGGGTGGGGAGTAGACATCCCAGGGTGGGGCAGGGTTAGGTGATGAGCTCTCTTCACCCGTTCTTTGCTTCCGCTGACGATATCACATTGGCCCCTGGCAGACTGAGCCGCAGCCCCTTCTTGTGCCCGGGAACAGCTGGTCTGCTGCTTGCTCTAATTTCCCATGTGACCATTTCCCTCATCGTGATGCTAAAATGCTCCCTTTTGTTTTTGTTTCCCCCAAATTCCTTCTGTTTCTGTTAAACCCATCCTTATTTCTGTCCCCTGATAATATTATTTATTCCCATCCCAGTGTCTCTTGGTTCTATTCCCTGTTCGGCCCAGACCAGTTTGGACAGTAACCTTTCTTTGGTATATCCCACAGCATTCCCAAACTTCTAGCTCTGGAAAAAGCTCCACTTATAACCTCCGTATCTCTCTGATGCTTATGCCTCATGTGTAGCTTTTATTATTGAAAATCAAAAAAAGTTAGCCTGGATAGCAAAGAACATATTGACAGTATTTGTAGTATATAACCCCTCCCACCCTCCCCCCCCCGTCACTCTGTTGAATGGTCTGTCCCTCCCTTCACCACCCATGTCTCTCTGGTCTCCCTCTGTCATTCAGTAGGGTCCACTATCATCATTGCATAGTTTTGCTCTTGTGCCTTCCTAACTGTACCTAGTCTGTATCTTCTTGTTGAGCGAAACAATGATTTCTGTCATTCTTAAACCACCCAGGAAATAAGATGATAACTGAATACTCTGTGAAGTATAGAAAGATATTCGGTAACAAAAGGCATATTCTTCGGACCTTACCAGATGCTTCCTTCACATTTTCACCAGTTGTCACCAACCTTTGTACGTTGTCCATGAATGAGCAGCGAATTGGCGGCGTGCTTAAACAGCCACTCTTTCTCCCGGGTAACGTTCCTGGTGCTTAAAAAGACAGTTGGCGGGCTTTTGTGGTTCCACGGCAGTGCCTAGGCATTGTATCAAATTTCAAAGAGCAGCACGTCAAACGATAATAGGCAGGCAGTGAGGGCGGGCATTATTGGAAATGATGGCCTGTGGGAAGCACAGCTAGAATGTTTGCATACAGTGTAATTTGTTTGTTTAATCATCTCGTTGCCACCAGAATAATAAACTAGGATTATGGGTTTGAAACACCGGAGGGTTGAGGTGTTGTGTCCCAGCTATTGAAGCAGGGGAGCCTGCTCACTAATCACATAGAAATGTTGTACAACTCAAAAGGAATACTGTCTTATCTTTTAAACTCGGTAGATCTGCTTAGATTATATTCAGTCGGGTGCCATTTGGCTGTATAATTTGGTTTACAGGCTTGATGATGAGGTGCAGGTTTTACCCTAACGAAGAAAGGTTGGGGAGCTGGGCCCTTTTAAGGAAAACAATGAAAAGAGGCTCTAGGAATCTTCAAAATTGCACTCAGTTAGCTCACGAACAAGTCAACCTAAACAACTTAATTCACAGCGTCTGTCAAAGCCTTAAGGTAAAGTAATTAGTCCTATCGAGGTCAACTGGATTTCATTACTACGAGGCAAATAAATTGCCACAGAAAATGCGAGCGCTCACTCAAATCCAGTAACAATTCTGGTGGTACATGCAATAAAATGCAATAAAATCACCTTCGAGCGTTTTCTTAAAATCATTGGCGTTCATGTTCCCCGCTTCCCCGCTATTAAGCAGTTAAAACATGAATGTTTGTATGTATGTATGCATGATTTTTGTTCTGTTAGAGATAAACAACTTGGTTGATTGTGCATTTATGGCTAAAATATATTTGTGATAAAAACTTGCGGGCCTTCAGAGGAGTCGCTCTGAGTTGAAATGTGGCTCCGCAGGACCTCCTGAACCTGCCATTCAAGGCCTTTTGAAGGGTTGTATGCGTTCCTGTCCATTCTAGATATGAGGACGATTCATTATTGCTCAGATTCAAAAGCACACACAATAGACAATCCGTTTAAACATCCCTGCTTTCATTTAGAGGGTTCTTATTTGAGCACGTTGCAGTGACTACAACCTTTAGGGATGTGGAGCTTTCCATGAGGGAGACGTGGTGTGGGCAGGTGTAAGGCTGGAGAACGGGTCGTGGCTGTTTTATACAATGGGTTCCCATGGGGCTGGAGAAAGCAGAAGAGAATGAAGTCATTTTACTGGTCCTTCAGAGAATGAAGTCATTTTATTGGTCCTTCATATCAGTTGGCTCTTAATGGCCTTCCACTCACAGAGCATGACTTGAAAGACGGAGTGGACAATAGTGGCACAACAATACAATACCTTTGGACACTATAATTCCTTTGTGACTTATTCACCCCCATTGTCAGCATAAATACTGAACTAATTAAACAAATCCATACAATTGGAAAGTGCTTAATGAACCTCGCACATTGAAGCTTACTAACCCATTATTACCGGAAATCTGAATGATCGTAAAGTGGATAATAACTGGCCTGCTTTTGACTATCTGGGGAAAAAAATAGGTTCAACTGAAACAAACTGTGAGTCCAAATGAGCAGGTCAATCTCTGAGCAGCATCTCTGGGATCGCCTGTAATATTTTTCAATGTTTCAATTCCCTAAAAACAGAGATGCAAAAAAAGCTAATTTTACAAATTGTGCTCTGAAGCTCTTCAAATATAAATGTGGTCCCATAAATCTCTTTCAGGGACCTTCACTTCCAATGAAATCTGCTTCTGTGAAAGACTGGACTGACTATTGAATACGCATACAATGTGATCATGCTTCATTTCAATCCTTGTGGATATTTGTCAGACATTTTCCAGCTTTTAATTTGTACCTACAACTGTAAGGCGGTTACAACTTTATTAATGTCTGTATAAAAGATTATACAGAAAGTGTACCCATATAGTTTAACATGCTTGTTAACTGTACAATATTAATGCATTTAACATAAACTATAGCCAGAAGGAATATGTATAATTCATGAATATATCTTCTTAAAACCATAATTAAAAGTGTTTTAAAATATGAACACCTTAGCTGTAGTTACCCACATCTTCGAACTGTTTCAGTTGAAGTATCTATGCATAATGATGTGCTCCAGTATCATTAATAAAACATGTGCTTAGTTACCGTATGATAAATAAGGGAAATCCTCTGGGAACAGTTCTGGGGCAGACCCAGGATCTGCTAGAAGGGTAGTATCTCCCAGCTGCTTTGAAAACATCTGGGGATCTCCCAGAACGAGGTAGGGTCTGTGGCCTTTGGAAGAGGTCTGGTCCCTTCTGCTCCACCTGCTACCATGACGACCCTCTCCAGGAGAATAACGATGATGATGATGACAATGACAAAACCGTCAATTAAGCTGTTCACAAGGAGGGGTACCAGTATTTTCTCACTGCATCAACTTCAATATAATTTTTTGATGCAGATACTGTCTGTTTATTAATTAAATTGTTTAATTCAATTAATCAAATTTCAATGCAGCTTGTTCTCAGCCACTTTATGTACTTTTTGTGATCATGGCCAGTCATAACTATCAAGCTATGAGGGCCAGTCACTGTGTGTTATCTCCGTTAGCCAGATTGCAGGTAGTTATTCAAAGAGTCAATAATTGAGTGTCATTCTGTGTTTCTCCGTACTTTAGTCCACATTAATCATTTCGCTTGCTGGTACCTGAAGACAACCTACTGGGTGCTGTAGTCAAACTGCGCAGCTGTTACTAAGCAACCGGAAAACTGCATCATGATGTCAGAGACAAGTGCAATTTTTTGTTAGTAAATTCATTAGGAAGAAAATGTCACTTTTGTTTGTCGAAGGAATGTTTAAGATTTAATAAATAATTTAATCATTAAGAAAAAATTTTAAGCATGCCATTGTCTTCATAATTAATTAAATGTTAATGAAAATGTAAGGTTTAACCACACAGAGCATCAGTATGGCTGAAATGCAGTAAGCTCACTCTTTGTGTGGCACCAGAGGATCTAAACATTCTTTAGGACGAATTTGTTGGAGCAACATGGTGTGCTGGCTTCCAAAAATAATTCTGTTTTTACAAGTGTGTCTAAAGTTGGGCAGTTAACTCGATCCCCTTCCTACACTCGCTTTACATTCGTGACGGACGTGGGGGGAGCTCGCGTGGCTGGCCCCGTGGTGGCGTGCTTCCCTTTTCCGCCTTGCCTTGGTTTTTTCGGGTTGTG